>JANKKI010000217.1:0-600000 GCA_025175665.1 Cinchona pubescens
AAAATTTGAATGTGTAAAAAAATTACCATATATTATAAAAAAACAAATATGATTTGAATTTATTTGGGAAATCACAAACTCTTAAAAAAATAAATGAATTTTTTGATTTAGCTTTTAGCCAACTTATTTATTAATAATTTGGAATGCATTAATGTGTTTGTATGTGTCATTTTGAACAAAAATTTAGAATCCATAAGTGTACATAAGATATAAAAAATAAAAAATATTATTGGTATTTTATTTTGGAAATCATTAACTTGTAAAATAAAAAATAATTAAAACGTATTTTTTGACATTAATTGGTAAAGGATATGAAAAGTTACAACCTATTGTTAATTGTTAACCAATTATTTTATATCTTTTTTCCTTTTCTTCCAACCATTTTAATCAATGAAGGAATTGAACTAGGGGTGAAATTGGGAAGAAAATAGTGTCTCTCAACTTAAATTAATTTTTAAAAGAATATGCTGAAATGTTACAAAAAGTTTGAAATAAGGGACGTAAGTGATTATATTTTAAAGTTCAGGGGTACTAAGTGAAATTAGTTTAAAACTCAAGGGAGATTTCTGATATTACCCCTTGTTCTTAAGTAGTTAGTAGTGACATCCAAAGTTAACCAATTATTCATATATATTAGCACACACATTTGGAGTCGATTAGAACTCTTAATTAGACCTTACATAGGTCAATTATTATATATGATGAATTATTAGCCGAACAAATACTCTTGTTTGTGCAATCATTGTACAATTCTTTAAAAAAAAAAAAATGCATTGAATAAACATGGAAAGATATCATCTCTTGTTCATCATTTATTAGCTTAAAAACGTCTCTTAATATGCTTAATGATGTTAAATGATGTATCCTTATTTATATAAAATCAACTTTTGAACTAAACTCCAGCAAAATTATTTGGCTGTGAAAGCGTAAATCAGTATAAGACAGGAAGATGGTCGATAAGAGAAGACAATTATGTTCAAATTCGATATGGTCAAAGTTCGATGGTCATGGAACTATTTTATTGGATTGGAATATGTAACAAGAAAATCAAATACATCATTTCGCTGTCTTTCTTTTTTCTTTTTTTTTCTTTTGTATTTTTCTTTTAATATTTATCATTTTTATTTTACGTCTTGTCTGACATAAAAATCTCAATAATATGTTCATAAATTGGATAACATACAGAAAAATTCTAATATACTGTCGAAATATTATTTCGTTGACTTTAAATTTTGTGTAAATCAAATTTATAAACTACATGATATTGTACATTTTTTAAAAACCTCTAAAATAATAGAATGATCCTTAAACAGATGGTAGATTTTTATACATATTAATCCCTAATATAAGAGACAGATACACATTTTTAATTATTAAACAAAAAGTATAGAATCCCATCATTTAAATATCTTCTCTTTCTTTTTCTTTTCTTTTTTTTTTCTTTTTTGTTCTAGCAAACACAACTTACAAATTCCGAAAAAGTGATATACTGAATATTTATTACTCTTTCACATTGAAAAAGAGTTAATTGATGTAACACCAATTACAGTTGCTGCTTGTATGAAATTTATGTTATCTGATAGCAATTTGCTTGGGTGCAAATTTAGAGGTTCGAATTCTTACCTTTATTTTTAAGAATAGAAATTAGGTATCTTATTTTTTAATTTTGTTGAGTCTTATCCTCCTCCTTAATGATAGATATAATTAAATAAGAATAAATTAAATTCTTGTGGTTTGAACAAAAGAAAATAATATCAATTTTGTCAATCAGACCCTAATAAGGAAGTTGACAAAAGCGACCGACAGCAAGGGAAGGAGTGGGCTGTGGTCCTCTTTAACTATCCAGAGCCTGGACGGTGCTTTACTCATTGAATTTGGAACCACATTTACCTTCTCATTGGACCATTATCCAAATGTTAATTAATTTCTAGAGTATATTATGACAATTGGCTCATAGTTAGGTA
Organism: Cinchona pubescens; assembly: GCA_025175665.1. Classification (NCBI taxonomy): domain Eukaryota; kingdom Viridiplantae; phylum Streptophyta; class Magnoliopsida; order Gentianales; family Rubiaceae; genus Cinchona; species Cinchona pubescens. The sequence goes on from JANKKI010000217.1 coordinate 1,965, forward strand.
AATCCATTAACATTCACCTAATTTCAGTGAAGATTTAGATCCGACAGATTACCAGAATCCTATGGGTGGATTAAATCTTAGAATCATGACATCGTTTTGATGTAAATTTTTTAAGTAATCTCACCACTGCGCCTACATGCGGCCAAACTGGATTGTGATAATTATTTTCCAATTTCATAACACTAATATGTTATTGGATCCATGATAATCATAAAGACAGTCACTAGTTTGTCTAGTTGTGAGGTGGTTATAGATAAATCTGGTCTGCTTCCATTGTATGTGAATCTTTTATTTGTTGTACTAAGGGGTGTTTGGTTTATATTCGAGAAATGGAATCAGAATGGAAATTAAAATTTACACTATCCAATAGGTATTATATCATTCTTTTTTATTTGATTGGTTTAAATAAGGAATGAGTTTCATTATGTTGGTAAGTTCAAAACAAATTTAAAACTCATATCATAAGTGGGGAATAAAAGTGAGCATTTTTTAACACTTTCATTTTCATAGAATTATTTCCATAGTGATTAACCAAATAATATCTATGGATATCATTAATCTTGATTCTCATTCCTTTCTCTCATACCCATAAGCCAAACACCTCGTAAGATAAAATGAGTTTCGTCATTCTATGCAGATAAAAAAATGGTTAAGAAATTGCATGTGGAAAATATTTAAATAAATGTTGAAAAATATTTTTATATCCATAACACATTGCTTAATTATTTCTAATGAGTCGTATATATTCTCTACTTTGTAGTTTGTACCAATTTCAAATGAGAAAGAGGAGGTGTTGGAACGTCAAAATCAATTTCATGAATCTTTAACAGAGGTAGGATCGATGAGATTGAAAAGAAACAAAAATTATGCTCTTGATGCTTCATTCTCACGGTCCACATATGGATGATAGTAGTAGTGGATAAGAAAAGAAACAGACTAGTCTCTTTGCAATCATATAGGATTCAGCAAATGGCTCTCTTTTCCCTTCTTTGTAATGCCAAACGAAACTAGTTCTATCAGGATTATGATCATTTGACAACATATCAACATGCATATATCATAGTGGAGTCTGCTTATGAATTTGTTTGTCCAAAGTGTAGGCAACAAAATTTTAGTCCAAAGTGTCAAACCCTCGATCACAAAGCTCTTGTGTTTTTAGCAAATGTTAGGTACTCGTTTGTATTGTACATCATGGAGCATTCAATTATGTGCCATGATAATGTCAAAAATAATACACTCAATTACAGTATTATACGTGATTCTGAACCCAAGTCTATTAGGAGTATTTTAGTAATTTTACCCTCGCGGTTTAAATAGAATTTAATGGATCAAATAATAAATATTCTACCTGCGGATCGATATGACCCATCAACATCAAGTATAAATATTAAAATGGTAGGTCAGGTTAATTAATCATTTTCTAAATTTTCTAAGCTCTTAATTCTTTTTGAATTTTTACTCCCTAGTCTATGTAGAATATGACTTAAATGTCGGAATCTATCCCGGGGACCAAGTCACGCTCTTTTCTTTTTAAGCATTCCAAACATAAGAATTACGTGTCATGATCAACTTTTATTTTAGACGATACTACACACAAATTAACCCTAAATCAAATTTTTGTATCAACACACCATAATATTGCATTCGATCTCAAGAACAAAAGCAGAAGTACTATAGCACAAAATAATTAGTCGTCGACTAAAGAGAAATTAAAGACTACAAGACCAATTGATTGGGACTCTCCTAGCAAAGATAACAAAAGCATATTTTGAACCATATATAGTTAGAGATTACTCTTGTGATAGACCAATCATATACAATATATTTTAGCTGTCTCTTATACACATCTAGATGTGTCTAAGTATTTAAGATATTTACTAAATTAGTTCTTAAGGTATCGGACAAAACAAATTATTATTTTAGAAATTGAACAAAGTTAGGATAATTGACGAAAAATTAAATTTTTTTTTAAAAATAGCACATGTGCATGTCACGTGACCGTTTTTTTTAAAATAATAATAATAAAAAATTAAATACTAAAAGAATTGTACAAAATTAGTCCGCAAAATTTGTCAAAAATGCAAAATTAGTCCCCAAAGGCAAAAAACTAATAAAACTTATTTTATTGCAAAAATTCTAAAAGTTTCAGTGTCAAAGTAACTCACGCCATCAGAGATTTGAGAAAAGAGGAAAAGATTTTCAATGCTAAAAATTAACTGCATGTTGGAAAACTATTGGAAAAAACAACCTTAATACTTAGAATAAAAATTTCCACAATCCAAAAACCTTATAAATCGTAGATGTGCAAACTCGAGAGTTTTTTAAAATTTCAAAATTATTCGATATATATTAGGGTTATTTTCATAATCCAAAAACCTTTAAAATCGTTGCAAATTCGAGAGTTTTTTTTAATCAAAATTATTCGATATATATATATATATATATATATACATAGATATATATAATGTTATTTTGGATTTCTATGGGAATGTTCTTTTATTCGAATTGAAGATATTTATCTTAAAACATAATGTGCAAAAACACACAAGCCTAGCATATGTTCTTGAATTTTTGACAGTTTATGGATCTTTGTATGGCAAAAATCATATGTAATATTGGTTGGTTGTTGAGAAAAATAACTTCACGCCGGAAAACAATTAGATGAACAACCTAAACCCTAAACCCTAATCCTTTATATATATATATATATATATATAAAAGGTACACAAGTTGGTTCTTCTAGATTTCCGTGGGAATGTTCTTTTAATCAAATAAAAGATAGTCACATAAAATATAATACAAAAAAACATACAAGTCGAGCATATTTTTAAATTTTTTTTTGACAGTTTATTGATCTTTGTATGGCAAAAATCATATACAACATTGGTTGGTTGTTGAGAAAATTAACTATACACTGGAAACTATTGGAAGCGCAATCCTAAACCTTGGAATGTGCATTTCCACAATCCAAAACTTTTGAAATCGTTGCTAACTGTGGAGTTTTTTTTAATCAAAATTATTTGATATATATATATATATATATATAGATATATATATATATTACACATCTATATGTGTATAAGAGACTAGATTTTATGGGAATTTTCTTTCATTCGAATAATAGATAGTCACTTAAAACATAATATTCAAGTCCATACAAGTCTTGCATATTTTGATGAGTTTTTGACAGTTTATGTATGTTGGTATGGCAAAAATCACATGCAACATTGGTTGGTCGTTGAAAAAATTAATTGCATGCTGGAACTACGATTGGATGAACAACCCTAATCCTTGAAATGGGCATTTGCACAATCCAAAAACCTTTGAAATCGTTGCAAAATTGAGAGTTTTTTGAATAAAAATTATTCGATATATATTAAGGTCATTTCCACAATCCAAAAACCTTTGAAATCATTCTAAACTTAGGAGTTTTTTTTTTTCAATAAATAATATTCAATATATATATATATATATATATATATATATAATGTACACGAGTTAATTCTTCTAGATTTCTGTGGGAATGTTGTTTTATTCGAATAGAAGATATTCACTTAAAACATAGTATGCAAAAACATACAAGTCTAGTATATTTTCTAAAGTTTTTGACAGTTTATGGATATTTGTATGGGAAAAATCATATACAACCTTGGTCGGTTGTTGACAAAATTAACCTTATGCTAGAAAACTATAGGATGAATAAACCTAATCCTTGAGATGACAATTTCCACAATCCAAAAACCATTGAAATCGTTCCAAGCTCAGGAATTTTTTTGAATCAAAATTATTCAATATATGTATACACACATAAGGTACACGAGTTGATTTTTCTAGATTTTCGTAGGAATGTTGTTTTATTTGAATATAAGATAGTTATTTAAAACATAATATGCAAAAGCATACAAGTCTAGCATATTTTCTTAAGTTTTTGATAGTTTATGGATCTTTGTATGGCAAAAATCATAAGCAACATTGGTTGGTTGTTGAGAAAATTAACTGTATGCTGGAAACTATTGGATGAACAATCGTAATCCATGCAATGGTCATTCCACAATCCAAAAACCTTTGAAAGCATTGCAAACTTGAGAATTTTTTTGAATCAAAATTATTATTATATATATATATAATTCAAATAATTTTGATTCAAAAAAATTTCCGAGTTTGGAACGGTATCATTGATTGGTTTTCGGTTAAAGTAGTCGAATGTTTGGTCCAGTCCGAATTTAGAAATACTGTTAAAAATATCTTTGGTCTTATCTTTGATAGTGATCTCTCATTCACCGCAAAAAAAAAAATAACCAAGAAAAAGAACAAGTTGCGTAGTATTAAGAATGGTGGGTTTAATTATTTCCTTCCATACTAAAACTAGCATAATTTTTTTCCTTATTCCTATAATTTTTTTTTTAACAAATTGGTCTATATATATGTTATTTCAAGAATTGCTTATGGCATCCCTTAAGTGACAAACCTATTCAACATATAAATTAATTACTCGTTTTCTTTTTAAACTGACATCATTCCTAATTTAGAAATTTTACTTTATCTAGATTATTCACAGTTTCTCAAGATACGGCGAATGGTATCTAGTTTATCTAGAATTATTCATAGTTTCTCAACTTATGGCGAAGTTATTGGCATAGAGACTTTAAAAATATGCGTAATATTGTTGCATCTAGAGGAGGTAAAAATTACTATATAACCACAACATATTGTATTGGGATAGGGTAATTTTCTCATTCATCTAGTGGAGATAAAATTATTATAGACCCAAAACATATTAAGCTCAATGAATAATTAGTTCGTTATTAAGCTTTTCACAACCTTAATATTTCTTTAATATTGTTTCCTCTAGATTCTATAAGAAAATTACCCTAGATGTGTATGAAGAGACAGATACTAGATCTTAATAATTTTTTATGGATAATCTATTTGTGCTTAATTAATTTGGGACATTTTATTTTTAATTTAATTTGCGGATTGATTCTATTGTCGTTTAGCCAATAGGGGTGTAAACGAGTCGAATCGATCACGAATAGTGCCTTCTTGAACTTGAACTCAAAATTTTTTATGATACTCGAACAGAATAAGAGCTTTTAAATTCTCGATTTCAAAAATTTTGGTGTGCAATAATATGCTGCTAAGTTGTAATGCTGTCGTAGGTATCCAAAATTAACAACTCTCAATGAAAATGTAGTAGTGGTGAGTACAGGTCGTCCTATAGAGAACGGAGTTTATTCTCGTGCTAAATGAAAAAATGGGGGTTTTGAATGCTTTTAAACTAAAACTAAAACAAGAAAATAATTGAAGAAAATTTGATATAAGAAAAGTCTTGGTTTTGGTCATATCCACCAGTGGCAATTTCACTAGTTGATCCTTGACACACAAGATAATTCAATTTTATATCAAGCACTAATTGTATAATTAACCCGACTGAATACTAATTCAAAGTAGATTCTTATTTCATTCAATTGGTTAATTTTGAACACAATGATCCAATTAACCATAATTATTAATTTAACCCCGCACAACGAAGATTGATTTAATAGAAGCTTTAAGATCAACAAGAACAATTAGGCTAATTAAACATAAACACAAGCGGTTATGCCAATTAGATGATTAATTTCCCTAAATTCAATAACACTAATCGAGTAATTGTCAAACTCAGTTGCTTCACATATTGAATTAAATGTACGCAATTAAAACAATCTAGCAGTAGATTAATTCCAATAACTTAATTATTTTGCAGCAATAATAAGTTAAAAAGAACAATCTTGAATTTAATAGCAAAAAAATAATCAATACTTGAGATAAAAGTGAATAATTCAAGCACAAGAAGTCTCACAACTTTGTAGAATTGACCATGGCTTCAAATCCCTCTATCAAGAAAAGAGTTTAGGCACAAAGTGCCATGAAAGAATAAAGAAGGATTTCTATTGCTAAAAACCCTAGCGAAAAGAAAATAAAAGTGTCGATCTCTTTTCCCTCACCCTAAATGGGGTATTTATAATGAGCACTTAGGGTTACAATTAAGGTCTACGGATAAGAACGTGAAATCGGGTGAAAAAGAGTCCAACCGGGCGAAGAAATCTGTCAAAAACTCAAATGCGCCCGTACGCAATTTTGCTGTTTCGGGCGCATATCCGCTGCCTATTTTGGGCGCATGTGTGCCCTAGGTATTGCAGAAAAGTGTCCCTTCTAGTCCCAGCACACATGAGCTGCACAACCCCAGCGCATGTGCGCTGGGCTTTGCATTCGACTTCGATTTTGACCTTGATACGCTTAGAATTTGGAAAAAATCAAAACATGAAAGTTGTAGCTCTATGTCTTAGATTTCAAAAGGATCTTGAATCACATAAATTGGAGCTCAGATAAGAAAGTTATATTGAATCTACCAAACTGTATCAGAATCGCTCCTCGCCGATACACATTTTTCAACTTTGCAACTGTGAACAAGATACTTATAGAATCCTGGAAAACTCAAAACATAAAAGTTGTAGAACTCTTCAATATCTTTCCAAATCATCCAAAATAATCTCAATCGGAGCTTGAAATCGAAATTTATTCTTGAAATACGAAATAGCATCCAAAATAGCTTCATACTCATGCATGTTCCCGCCTTAGGCATTTTCTTTCATCTTTTTCATATTTTTCAGCTCTTTTTCACTTTAACCCTACAAAAACTAAGAATAACCAAATTAAGCTCAATAATAACTCAAATCTTACTTACAACACATAAAAACGTAGTAATTGACACATAAAATATAGTACAATTATGAACTTATCATATACATATATATATTCACACCGTTGTTTGTCCTTTAACTTTGGTGTTCTTGAAAAATATATTAGGTGTTATAAAATATACACAACTAAGGAGGGTAATAATTTGAGGAATTTCTCCTTAATTAGCTCTTAATCTCCCCCATATTCCATGCTTTCTCAGGAACAAAAGCGAATACATGGAATTGCTATAACACATAATAATCCGCCTTGATAATTGTTATCGTTTCTCAGAATTCTCTTAATAGATTAGGATAAATGTATAGTTTTGCGGAATAATAGGGTGGAAAAGTGAAAATAGTGCAACTTCCTAAAAGTGAGAATGAACTAGCAAATTCGAAAATAGGGAGCAACTTACATGGATAGGATTCATGGTATAATATTATGGATTTCTTGATTCATATAAGATTATATCATTTCACAAAGGGTTCATGAAGTGATGTAAAATAATCTTTACGTCAATTAAAGAGTCCATATAAAAATATGTCCATGATACTATATTACAGATCCGATTCACATATAAATTTTTTTATAGAATCACCCGTTTTTTTTTCTTCTCGGTTCTTTAGTAAAGTAAGACAATCATAGATCCTGAATTTTCTTGTTGTTGTGGTCATCTATGTCCAAACTTAAGTTGCTTGACATTAATAAGTTGGCTTAAGACTATGGTCATCTATGGTCATTTATGTCTAAACTTGTATTTTTACGAGCCAACAATAGGACGTTCTATCAAAAAAATATATAATTATGTATATCTCAATATAATATTAAACATGAACTAACATCCTTTGATTGAACACAACATTTGATTAGTTCGTTTAGACAAATTTTATTCTCTTATGTGGACAAATTGCTTCCCCTAAATGAGGACTAGTATAAGATAAGGATATGCACATCTTTAGAAAAATGTGAGGGACTATTTTAACTTTCAAAATATTTGGGAATTCTCAAAAATCATAAAAAGAAGGTACTAAAAAGTAAGTCAATAAATCTCTTATTGGATCTAGATCCGGATTTGACCCGTTTCGGATCCATTTTATTCAGTTCGTATAATTCTGATTATCTAATTTGTAAAATAATATCAAATCCTGGATCCAGATATAGATAGAATCTGATGGTATTCAGTTTTGAATTCAAGTCGGATAATATTATACGAATTTGGGTCCCGATCCGCAGCGTCCCGAATCCGACCCGCCGAACTAAAAGTACAGAAAATGCATTTCCCCGCCCTTACTAAAAAATCAAAATTTCCCAAAAACCCACACTCAACACTCCCCACTGCCCCACTCTACTCCGTCCGGCATGGAAGACGACGATCAGAAAGTCTTAGATCTAATCAAAGAACTGGTCCACCGATTACTCTACACCTCCCCACACTCAATACCCCACCTCCCCTAGTTCCGAATTTCAGCAAGCTCTCCGGTATGCTCTCCGAATTCTATCCAGTCGGATGACTCATTCCGTTGCTCCAAACGACGCCGCCGGCGCCGCAATGGCGGAGTCCATTAAACGCCGCCTCGCCACCCAAGGTAAATCCTCCGAAGCCTTTACTTTTACCGATCTTTATAACAAGTTCTCGCCGAAAACGGGCCCCGGAAGCGTGAAAAACAAATGGGCCGTGCTTTATTTGCTTAAAACTGTCTCTGACGATCGGAAAATTCAGAAAAATCAGCATATTTCTGGGGTTTCCAATGGATTTTTTGAGCCCGCCTCAGCCGGTGGGTTGCCGGCTTTGTTTGGTGATGAATTGAGTGACAGGTTTAGTGCTGGTAATGAACAACACCCAGGAAATGATTCGGATGGAATGCCTTTTCTGAATAATTTCGAGACATCAAAGTGAAAATTTGAAGAGGTTGACCAGTATCTCTTGTTGGGAAGGTGGACCTGAAGAAATAAAATGTTGGCTTAAATGAGGATTTTGAGAAATTAGAGGGCTTTGGGGGATAATTCGAGGGTTTTGAGGGGTAGGGAGAATGCAGACAAAGGTTGGAATGGAGGGGTTTTGGTGGTGTCTAAGGACCCTGAAAATATCCGTGATTTGGTCTATAGGGAGTTTGCAGTTTTGTTAAAGGAGGAGAATGAGGTTTCGGAGGAGGTCTTGGTGAGGGATGTGTTGTATGCTTGCCAAGGGATTGATGGGAAGTATGTGAAGTTTGATGAGAAAGCTAATGGATATGTGTTGCCTGAGTTGGTTAAGGTTTCGAGACAACTCCGTTGTCTCTTCGGAAACTTTGTGAGCTCGGTTGTGTATTAGGAAAGTTAAAGGGTATGTTTCGGAGAGTATGGAGAGGTTCCCAGCTGAGGATGTTGGGACTGTTGGGCAGGCGTTCTGTGCTGCATTGCAGGATGAGTTGTCAGGATACTATAAGTTGCTTGCAGTGCTTGAAGCTCAGGCTTATACACATCTATTGTGTATAAGAGACAGAGAATGCCGGAAATCTAAGACATTGAGGAGATTGTCAGTTTGGTTTGCAGAGCCAATGGTGAAGATGAGGTTGATGGCTGTTTTGGTTGATAGTTGTAAGGCTTTGAAAGGTGGGGCTATGGCGGGAGCAATTCATATGCATGCCCAACATGGTGATCCACTTGTCAATGATTTCATGAAGAGATTACTTCGACAGGTTTGTTCCCCACTTTTTGAAATGGTGAGGAGTTGGGTTTTGGAAGGAGAGCTTGAAGATATGTTTGCTGAATTCTTTGTTTTGAGTCAACCTGTTAAAGCAGAGTCTCTTTGGAGGGAAGGATACAGGCTTCATTCTGCAATGCTTCCATCTAGATGTGTATCAAGAGCTCTGCGATTTAATCTAAATGAAATTCCTTGAATTATACACCCATGATGTGCATGCATATGTGATGTTAAAGCATCCAACAAATGCTTATCGAGTCTCTTGTCACAGAAGCAGCAAAGTGGATTGATAAGCATTTGTTGGATGTGATATACAAAAGGTACAAGTTCAAGGAACATTGCCTCGCCATTAAGCACTATTTGCTCCTCGGGCAGGGTGATTTTGTTCAATACCTTATGCATATTGTTGGTCCGGAGCTGTCCAAACCGGCTAATACAATTAGTTCGTTCAAGCTTGCTGGACTTTTGGAAAGTGCAATCAGGTCATCTAATGCACAGTATGATGATCCTGATATACTGGACAGGTTGAGGGTTAAGATGATGCCGCATAACTTATGGGGACAGATCTGGGATGTATATTACATTGGAATGTGATGCCATTAAATTCCCCTTAATACAGTTTTTACAAAATGTGATGGCCAGATATCTAAGAATCTGTCTCTTATACACATCTAGATGTGTATAAGAGCATGCTCTTATTGGTGCTTGGAAAACTATGAAACTTCTCCAAACTGTGTTACTTCTCGTTTCCTTACTACACTGCTAAAGGCTGTTAAGTTCCAGTTGATTCTAACATCAAGGAGATGCCAAGTTCTTTGGGTTGAGATGAATCATTTTGTCACAAATTTGCAATACTATATCATGTTTGAGGTGTTGGAAATTTCATGGACCAATTTTTTGAAAGAGATGGAAATAGCTAAAGATCTTGATGATCTACTTCTTGCACATGAGAAGTATCTCTCTTCAATTCTGGAGAAATCTCTCCTTGGAGAGTGGTCCCAAACTCTTAACAAAATTCTCTTTGTTTTGTTTGATCTCATATTGCGGTTCCGCAGTCATGCAGATCGATTATATGAAGGCATCAATGAGTTGCAATCAAGGTACTGACCTTACTTTTGCATGTCATTCCTTTTTTTTTCCTTCTTTTTAATATGTCAAATTATTTGTTAATGAGGGTAACCTCTTTCCTTAGTGTGTTTAACATGTTGGTCTTAACTTTCAGAAGCACGGCCTTAAGCTTCCTTGTCTTCACGTGATAAAACAAAATCTTGGGCCAAGTTGAATGAGAAATTGTCTGAACCAGGTTCATGGCTTGGTGAAGGCAGGAAGGCTCTAACACAATGTGCCGGGGAATTTCTTCGAAATATTGGACAAGATATAGATGCAATTGCTAATGAATATTCCTCTGTGTTTGACGGATTCATTATAGAATTACCGGTGCAACAACACATAGATATGAAGTTCCATATGTTCCGACTTGATTTCACCGGTCTCTTATAGTCATCTGTGATGTGTACTGGAGGGAAGCCGTTACCTTAGCACCTAGGTTAAACTGAAGCTCACAATCTAAACCTGTGTACAACATGGTCTTGTTTTCAGTGGTTGAACAGCTTGTGATGGCAGATCATGTACTCGCTGTCATAGTTCAGGCCCCATAATCATGTACATAGCTTTTTCCTTTTAGGTAATAAAGGTTATGGTTCCTATCTTGCTGTTAGAATATCCTCGTCTTTCAACAGCTCCTATGATCTCTCTATATTGCTTTCTGTCTTTCTTACCCTGGTTTTTTTTTGTTTTCAGAAGGCATTGGAAAGTTCTTAGAAGTGTTGTGTAGCCATTTCTTGGGTGTTCCATGATTTAGCTGAAGGTATTCTGCTTTCACCAAACCTTTGGTCGATATAGTGTTCCACATGTATTGTTTTGGGTTGTTAATTGATGTGTTCACATTTGGTTTAGCTTTACTACCTAAAAGGAAAAAGCTCGATCTCAAGCTTGTAGGTTCTGTAACAGTTTTGTTTCGTTTTAGTGATAAGTAAAGGCTACTGGTTGCCTTGGCTTTGTCATTCCCATATCTTGTTGCCTATGGTTATTCATGGTGGTTGTATTTGCTTACTGATGGCAGCAGTGAAGTTGAATTGGCTTGTGATACTTCTTCTAATCAGCTATAGTTTCTTGTCAGTACTTTTTGCATTGTAGCTTCATCGCTTCACTGTTGTACTGGTGCATTTATGTGCCAGGTCTCTTTCTTGAGCTGATGCATTGTAAATTTTCTAGTTTTGGAGTCATACAAAATAGATAAATGGTGCATTGAGGATACAAATCGAGTTGTTATGAAGAATGCATCTTTTTGCTTCCTTTTCTTATTTAATTTACCATTGTCTATTTAACATCACATATCCTATCCCAATCTGCAATTCAGCTGAATGAAAATGAATAGTTCTGTGCTCCGATTAGTGTAGATTTTCTTTGAAAGATTTAGCAACTTTGATGTTGATTGCCCTTCTGTGTTGGTTTATTTTAAGAGGGTTCAATAACCTATAGTTACTAGTCTTAGTGAAATTTGAGATACTGTGGACAACATTTGGAAGTGTTTATTTTTTCCAACTTGTTTGTTATTTATCCATTGATAAAATAAGCAAAGTGAATGATAGTAGAAATGTTGTTCTGTATGTTGAAGTATCATTATACAAGTATCAAAGGGATTAGGAAATCGACGTAAACTGATTTTTGACTCTACAAGAGATTCATGCGTTGACAATGTTATGTGTATTATGATAATAGTTAATATAAATAAGATTTTATAAAATTTAATGTTGATCACAAGATATAAGCATAGTTTGTAAAATCGGGATTCTAGGTAGGATCGATTTGCTTCTGTCAGAATCGGATCGTAGAATCGTAAGATTCTACAAAAAGTATATAAAATAACAAAATAAATTATTTTTAAACTAATAAATAACAAAAACCATAATAAAATTATATAATTTGTAAATTAAGTATAAAAATATATCATTTTTACCTATTTCATGAATTGTATAAGAAAATTGAAGTAATGAAGTTGAAAAATGAATTTAATAATGTAACAAATAAAGGTCTGTCTCTTAGACACATCTCACCTCTGATGTATACGAGAATTGAAAATTTTTAAAAGAGATGTTACAAGATACTTTTTCAAATAATATTTAGAATAATATCTTAATTAAATAATAACTGTCCAAATAGAAGATTTTAGTATAAGTTGGATGCAACCTGTCTCTTATACACATCTAGATGTGTATAAGAGACAGGTCTGACGATAGTCTTAACTAATATTTTACATTTTAAGACAAATCCAAAATTGTGATGCTTCTTGAGTTAAACTATCGTCAGACTGCTTGTATGAGGATTAGATCTTCTCATAAGGGTAATGCCTTTGAATGATCTCATGTAAAAAATTTACAAAATCAATAAGAATTTACCTTTTTTCGTTAAAAAAAAATAAAATTAATAATAAGAAGATAAAAGTTATAAGAGACAAATTAAAATAACCAATATCACCAACTAATATACTAATATATCATTTTTATAACAAAATTTATAGGGTAGATTTTGTAATTACGTTCTCTAAATATGTTTAAATTTTAAATTTTTTTTATATTTTATATACGTCACATTTAAAAAAATATTCTAATATTAATTTTTTAAAAGACTTTCTCAACTAGATGTTGAGTTCAAATGAGTTGTAATTGTTGGTCCCAAAGCAACCTAAGAGGGGGGGTATCTTAGTTCAGGACACACTCTTGTACAAGATTATCCCTCCACTCAATGTTGAATTACACTCACAATTTCACACTAATACAACAAGGCTCTAAAATCAATTTGCACTTCAAATTACTTTCTTCTAAGGCTTGTATTCAATGTATTAGATTATTTTTCAGGTTCTTAAAGCATCTATTTATAATAGCATGTTAATAGAGCTTTCAACTACTTCCTAAGAGGCTAAGTAATAAATGCACAAAAATAGCCGTTGGGGTAACGAAGCATCTGTGCGTCCGAAAGATCTGTTCCTGCAAAAGCTTGTTTTACACAGTTAAGTGTTTATGTAATCATCAAAATAAGGTTTTATAAACATCAGTAATTTTATTAATTTTAAACCATATCATATTATATCCATTTATTTAAAAAGATAAAATATCTACTAAGTTTTATGAAGATATAATTCGAGAATTTCTCTTTTGATAAGGAAATTCCTAATTCATTTTCATTCAGCTGAATTGCAGATTGAAAAAGAAATTTGGTGGTTGGGTTAATGTAAATAGGTCACAAAATAAATTTATCCCTTTTAGAATATAAAACAAATAAATCCCAAAAGTTTAGAAGGACTAAAAAAATTATTTTCGTAGGATCGTGGGATCGAGTAGGATCGTACGATCCTACGATCCTACCATACGATCCTACGATTCCAAAAGTTTAGAAGGACTAAAAAAATTATTTTCGTAAGATCGTGGGATCGGGTAGGATCGTACGATCCTACGATCCTACCATACGATCCTACGATCCTACCCCAATTCTACAAGGATTCCGATTCTACTAGCGATCCGAGTCGTTTTGGCATTGTAGGATCGTAGGATCGTACGATCCTAAGATCCAGAATCGCGATTTTAACAACCATGGATATAAGTAGGGTCAAAATCTGAATTTATGATAGTATTTTTCAAGGCATTGATTAATGCTTATGGCGGTAATAGGCAGATTTTGAACGTCATTTTGTTCTCACTACTTATCTTGGTGTCGGCCCTGTGCTGTTAGAGGTCGCAAAGGGTACCTTTTTTTGTATATTTGGCTGGTGTTATTGTCAGCGCAATTTATTTTCAGACAGTCCAATTTTACATAATTGGACAAAAATGCCCCTAACATCAAACCTCCCATTATTACAGAAACCTCCCATTATTACAGAAACGTTTATCGCCCACTTATCCCACTTTATTCCATTTCCTTCCCAAGTCCTCAGTCGAATCCAAAACCTCATCCTCATCAATCATCCCAGTTGCAGGCGTTCCACCACCATCGCCACCTTCACAATCCCGATCTCAGGTGCTAAAGCTTTAGACAATTCTTCAAGAACTTGATACAAAGGTGCTGTTTTTGCCGTTTCAAAATCTAAGCTTTTGTTGGTATCTCAACGATGAAGGTAGGATTTGAGCCTTTTTTTTTTTTGGCTCTTAATTTGTGGAATTTTTGTGGAAAGCTTTCTTTGCTTTTTTTTTTTCCTATTAAATTTCTGGGACTTCAGATTTAGTGCAAGTGTTTCTGATTTGTCAGGTTTGGCTTTGCTGAGATTTCGACGAGACAAAGTTGGTGAGTGATCCATTTGGGGCTTTGGTTAATTGGAAGAATATAGTTGGAGTGGTGAATCCATGTTCTTGGCATGGAATTGAGTGGGATTCAAAGAAGATCCTGAGGAGGTGAGCTTGGGAAGGAAAGGGAATGAAGTGGGGACTTTTGGAGAAAGATAGCGGGTGATAAACAATTTACCGTTGTTTGGCTTTTAGGGATATTTTTGTCCAATTAAATAAAATTGCTCTGTATTGATATAAATTGCTCTGACAATAACGCCAATAACTTACAAGCATGTCAAAGATTAAATTTAGTTAAATATTTGCCCATATTGTTTATTTTTAGTAATTAGAGTTCAAGTAATACCTCTTAGTAACTATTAAGTGTAATTAATTTCTATTGTTTAATTTAGTATTGAGCTATGCAAAATTTAGATAGTACCAAATATAAGTGTAATATTTTGTTGAGAAAATTATACAAATAATTCGTTTACATATTCAATTTTATTTTATTAATCTTTCGTATTTGAAATAATAAGTTTTAGTCTATGACTAACCATTTTGGTCCTCGACTGGAGGCATTACTCGAGAAAAAGACATTTGCTCCTCGCATGAATGCTTTTCAAGGGCAAAGTTGAAAATAGATGGCTCTGCTCCAAAAATAAAGCTCACGTGAAAGTCAATAGCCAGAACGACGTAATATCATATCCAAATCAAACAAAAAAAATATACCTCGGGTGCATGAGACTATTCTTAACAATATATACAATAGGCAAAGATTTAAGTAGATTTGGTCTCACATCTCAAAGACCAAATTTACCTAAATATTTTCTTTTATAATATATGATTGAATAAGTATTTTAAACAATATATTAGCATAAAATATATTTTCTCCGTCTCATTTTATTTCGCATGATCAAGTTGGCACACAGTTTAAGAAGAGTTGATATTTGACCAACTAATAACACACTTTTCCATTATTATCCCTATATTCAAATTCAAAATTTATTAGTTAGTGTTGGAATTTCAAAATTTGAAATAGTTTGTGAAAGTAATTAATACTCTAATATAAATTTGATGTCATTTTGAGGGATTTGTATGAACGGTAAAATAGGTAAATTAGCTTTTGTTTAATTAGCTTTTTAAGGAGTGACAAATAATTTAGGACAAATAAAAATAGAAATAGTGACTAATACTTATAAAAATAGAACGGAAGGAGTATGATTGAATAACACGTGTTAAAAATTTTAATTTTATCAATTTTTTTATCAATTATCTAGTCATTAATTAAATATTTATCCAAAACTATTAAAATGAAATAATTTTGCCAAAACTTAGATAGCGTTAAACTGATGACAAACCAGACCTTGAGGGGCAAAATAATTTGGTTGCATGCCAAGGCCAAAACTCCTTACCCTAAATAAATAGATAGATACACTCCAATTTGTTTTGTATTATTTGCCCTAGACATTTTTAGGGAACAGATTCATATTGTTTTCAAATTAATTTGCTGCCTTGCAAAAATCAGTTAAATACGTGGGTTGTTTTGTTTTTTCTTTTCTTCCTTTCCGTTATCGAAAATATCTGAAAAAGTTTTTTTTTTTGGGAGTTCAAAATACAGAAATCCAAGATTCATGTAGCCACCCCACCTACTGGTGGGAATAAGGCTAGGTGTTGATGTTGTTCTCGTTGGTTAGATCTAGCTAGATAATGGGAATAAAGCAAATTGGTTATATCAAGCTGGATAGCTGAATGCATTTAAGCTTTATTCCCATTATCTCGCTAGATCCTGTCTCTTATACACATCTAGATGTGTATAATCAAATCCTTTTAATTTGTAATATTCTTCGGTCCCCCATGGCCAATGGACCTTTGTAGAGCGTTCCTGGGTATAGTGTCATTCCAAAATGGACAAGTGCCACCGCCCAAAAACCTACAGCACTATTATTATCTTGGATTCAAATTTTGAGGGATTGACTTATCGGGATCTTTATTTTGATTTACATTGCTCTTCCAACAAAAGCAATAGATTTTGAAATCCTACAACTGTCTCTTAACAGTATCAAGACCTGTCATTATAGAGATCTAGATGTGTAACACATAGATCGTGAACTTTAGCTTTGAAAACTCTTTTGGTTTCCCGAAGCATATGTATGTTGAGTTCAAAAGAAGTCACAGCAACGCATGTTTATCACGTCTTTTTGATGGTTTCTTTGGAATTCTGCTTTATAGCAGAGTGTTGGTTTTTTTTTTTTTCAAAGTTATTGCAGAATGTTAACTTTACACCTTTTCCCTAATTGAACAGGTGCTTGATAAAACAAAAGGCTATTGAGAAGGCCCTACGAATAAAACGCCTCTTTGTGTGCTTCATGTTATCTGTTTCTGCTGACTACCCTATTTCTTATTCTATTTGGTCAGTTCCAGTCGCAGGTTTGTCGGATGATTCTTTTGAGGGACCTGTCTCTTATACACATCTTAGATGTGCAGAAATATTTTCATTCTATCTCTTCAGTGGAACTCGGCTCTACATTTTGGTGGTCGATGCGCGAAAACAGCACCAACAGTATCAAGACTCTGTCTCTTATACACATCTAGATGTGTGTTCTACATCAATCTTCTTCATGCAAACTGGAAGAGAATTGTTATTCTTTTATATTTCTTAATCTCTGTAAAAGGAATGCAATCTGGGAAATCGAGCCCATTGCAATGCGGAACCTCAGTATCATCCACCAAAAATCCCACTTCCCGTACATGCCCAAACATGGATTCACCAAATAAAAGTGTTTGGTAATGCAGACCAGATTCCATGTGGTTCACTCATTGCCTTCCAAAACACATCCATAATCTATGATGGTGATGCTTTGATATGTGCCGAACTCCTCCCTTTCTTGCAGTTGCATACCAAATGCTTTTTGGGAAAGTTGTGAAAAAGCAGGGGTTGTTGCTGGAGAATAATGCCCCTAATACAGATTTGGTTCATCTAGGAGGAGGATTTTTTTTGCAGCTTGTACCAGCAGAACAAGCTTGAGCCAAAATTTTCACTTGTGACCTTCAAGATTTCAAGACTAGACGGAGTTCGGAAAAGTGATCCCAAGTCTGATTTCTTGTACGCTGAAGTTGTAAGCAGATCGAATCGAAAATATAGAAGTGGGGCGGCCTTTCTCGCCTGTATTTTCCTTCACTGTTTAAGATACATTTACACTAGTATTTTAAATTAATGTACAGAGAAATCTGGATTAAACTTGATTGTTTTTGTTGGTCTTCCATTCTCTAGTAGCTATGGCCTACGACATCATCGGGGTGGAGCCAAGACTAATATATTTATATGTAAATACTTACATAGATCCAGTTTTTGGTCTTACTTGTAGATCTTATGGTCAAAATTAAATTTTATAGAATCTTTCTTACTTCACTTGATGTCATAAATTCCATAACATTTAATCTACACCACAAGGTCTACAAGTGGGGTAAAAAATCAGGTTTACCTAAGTATTTCTCTATTTATATATGTATATGTTTATGAATATATTAAAAATCAAGTTTATCTAAGTATTTCTCTATTTATATATGTATATGTTTATGTATATATTATTAGGTAATTCAAGTACTTTACTAACGAGGAGTTAAATGCACTAAAGAGATTTCCAAAAAATTTGGTTATGCAAGAATCGAAAGAACATAAAAATTAAAGCAAAATAAAGGTAAAGAAAATAATAATTCGAACTTAAATAACGCATAAAGGTGATTTTATTGGTATGTTATTTAATTTTTATTGTTTCACAACTAAATCACATATAACTTTATGTGACAACTGATGTTTTTCAAACCTTATTTTGATAATGACATAAACACTTAACTCTGTAAACAAGTTTTTGCAGGACTGTTAAGAGACAGATTTTGCGTTAGAGAAAGGCTTTTGCAACTACTTTTCAACCGAACTAGGTCAAAACTTCTCAGACGCATTGCACTGTCCGAACTTAGGCAGAAAGAAGTGGGACCTACTGCTTCTCACGGACGTCATGACCGTCTCTTCTCTATCGGACGAAGGTATTGAGAACGCATAGACTAACGTCGACTAACGAAGCTCTTCAACAATCAGTATAAAGATCGACACGTGACGTGTCGGAAACATCCAATATATCTCGGACGTCCGACTAACCCCAACGGCTACTTTTTGTGCATTTATTATTTAGCCGTTAGGAAATAGTTGCAACCACCATTTATTGCTCTTCTAAATGACTGCTTTGACATTAAGAAAAAATCATCTAATACATTGAATACAAGCCTTAGAAAAGAGTAATTTGAGTACAAATTGACTATAGCGCCTTGTTGTATTAGTGTGCAGTTGTGAGTGCAATTCAACTTTATGTGGAGTGATAATCTTGTATGAAAGTGTGGTTGTAAGTAAAATTCTTGGCTCAACTAAAAGAGTTTTAGTGTGAGCAAGAACTTCCCAACTTTGTAAAGATTATTGGCTCACCAAGTGTGTGAAGCATTCTAGTGATTGATACTTCAAACTTGCTAGTTTGGAAGTATTGGTTGTTTAATTTTTCTCTATTTACCTTAGTGTTCTATTGATTTTATTATATCAGCATTTAATTAAAAAATCTCAATATTTCTGAAAGTATATTTTTTAAGAAACTTAATTCACCCCCCCTCTTAGGTGGTGCTTTGGGACCAACAATTGGTATCAGAATTTGATCTCATTATATTGCTTAAACTGCTTTTGAGCAAAGAAATTTTATGGCAACCAACAATGCTCTGTTTTTTGAGAGCCAATCCGTTACTAGGCCCCCTATGTTTAATGGGACAAATTTTATTAGTTGAAGAGATAGAATGAAAATATTTCTGCAATCTATTGACATTGATTTGTGGTATGTTGTCAATGAAGATCCTTTTGAAGCTTCTATCATTGATAATCACACAAATAGAAGAAGAGAAAAGATAAGGGATGAGCTCACTCCACAAGACAAGGCAAACTTGACGTTAAATGCAAAAGCTATGAATGTGTTATATAATGCCTTGGATGTAAATGAATCAACTCGCGTGAAGGGTTGCATTTCCGCTAAAGAAATATGGGATAAGTTGAAGGAAATCCACGAAGGGAGCGATGATGTTCGTGAGCAACAGAAATCCTTACTTGTTGCCAAGTATGAGACCTTCAAGATGGAACCACATGAGAACATTGACAAAATGTACTGTAGGTTCAATGAAATTATAAAGGATTTTGAAACCTTGGGTAAGGAGTACTCTTTGGGTGGAAAAAATAGAAAAATCTTAAATGCTCTATCGAAAGAATGGGATGCCAAAACAATTGCTATAGAGGAAGCCAAGAATTTAAATTTAATGCCTATTGAATCGCTAATCAATTCTCTTACATCTTATGAATTGAAGTTAAGGGCCAAGGTAGTGGATGATGAAGAAGCAAGGCCAAGAAGGAGCATTGCTCTAAAGACCTCTCAAGAAGAAGATGAAAACTGCTCCATCAATTTAGAAGATGAAGAACTTGATGAAGGAGATCTTGCACTTATCACCAAAGGATTTCTTAAACATTATATCAACAAACGAAGAATGAGAAGAGGCGGAGCCACAAACTCAAATAATTTCAAAGGGAAGTCAAGGCTTGAAATGAAGAAGTAAAATGAAAAATACTTTGAATGCGGTCAACTCGGACACATCTGCACTTTGCAAATGACTGTCCTTCTAAGAAAAAGAAGGAAGGAAGAAAACCTAGATTCAACAACTTTCAAATCACATGGGATGATTGCAACTCCGAAGGAGAAGTTGAAGAAGAAATAGAGTCGGGACAAATGGCCTTTATGGCCATTGGAGATGATGAGATAAATTCTAACTATGACTCTAATGATGAAAATGATGAAGATGATCTTGAAGCTTTCATTTTGAAATTGCATGATAGCTTAAAAGAATCATATGCTAGAAATAAGGAGTTAGTAAAAAAGTCAAATGCTTTATTGAATGCTAACTCTAAACTTGTGAATGAAAACAATAGGCTATCACAAGAAAATCGTGATTTGAAGAAAAGAATGCATGTGAGATCAAAGGTCAAGAAAGAACAAGCCTCCTTGAAGCAAAGAATGGATGATTTGAATGCTCTCTTAACTAGAAAGAAAGAAAATGTTGTTGATATAAAAAGAAATAGAAATGTAGCAATCAACAAAAATTTGTTGTCATGTTTAGAAGGGATGACTTATGTATTGTAAAACCAAAATCATCTTTATATGGTAATAAAAGCATTATTTGTAGATATTGCCAACAACATGGACATGTTAAGAATATGTGTTATGTCAAGAAGAACGAAAAACTTGGAATGAAAGTTGCATTGATCGAAAGCAATTTCACTGACTCAAATGGATCCAAGAAAATGTGGGTACCAAAAGTTATCAATTGATTTATTGTGTAGGTACTTAACATCACCAACAATGCTAAGTGGTTCATAGATAGTGGATGTTCAAAGCACATGACGGGTGATGCCTCTCTCTTCACGAATCTCACATCCAAAAATAGTGGAAAAGTCACTTTTGGAGATAACAATAAAGCAAAATCAATCGGCATTGGTGATGTAGGTAAAAATGGTGAAACCTTGATTAAGAATGTGCTTTTTGTTGATAATTTGAACTATAATTTATTAAGTGTTAATCAATTTTGTGACAAAATTTCTATGTAGTCAAGGATTACCAATCATGAATGTCTTATCCTTGATAAAAATCATGCTGTTTTATTCAAAGGCACTAGGCACAATGATGTTTATTGATTCATCTTGATAAAATTAGAAATAACAATGTAAAATGTCTTACCGCTTCCATAGATGATCCTTGACTTTGGCATAGAAGATTTTGTCATTTTAATATGGATTTGATTGAAAAACTTGCCAAGAAAAATTTGGTAAGAGGTTTGCCAAAACTAAAATTTTTAAAAAATAAAATTTGTGATGCATGCCAATTTGGTAAACAAGTCAAAGTTTCTTTTAAATCAAAGAATTTTGTGTCTACTCATAAACCTTTAGAATTATTGCATTTAGACTTATTTGGACCTACTCAATACGTTAGTCTAGGTGGTTATAAATATGCATTTGTTATTGTAGATGACTATTTTAGGTTTACTTGGGTATTATTTCTTGTTCACAAAAATGAGGCATTTGAAAAATTTGTAAAATTGTTTTTCAAAGTTTAAAATTTATTGGATCTAAAAATTGTTCGTTTAAGAAGTGACAATGGTGTCGAATTTAAATTTGAAGATTTTTCCAACTTTTGTGATTACAACGGTATTTTTCATGAATTTTCGGTTGTTAGAGTCCCTCAACAAAATGGTGTTGTTGAAAGGAAAAATAGAACTTTTCAAAGGACGTTTTATTTACTAAGAGAATCTTAATGTGACTCGATTCAGATACTTTTAACAAGCCGTGTTAACCGCTTTGGCCCAAAAGTATTGTGGTAAGTCACTCTTCATAAGGAGTTTAATCTTAAAGAGAATCTTTTAATAAAAACGTGTTAATTGTTGTGAGCTATTTCAGATGTTTATGGTTGCAAATATTTTATTTTAAAAATCAAAGAAAACCTTGGAAAATTTGACAAAAAATCGGATGAAGGAATTTTTCTAGGATATTCTAGTGACAAGAAAGCATACCGAGTTTACAATTGAAGAACGTTTTTGATTGAAGAAGTTGTGCATGTTACATTTGATTATCTCTATTTAAAATCTTATCTTCATCTTCCCATATTTCTGAAGATGTAGGTATTTTAAAGGAGCTCAAAGCTCGTTATTCATGAAGATCATCAAGAGATCACATCAAGCGTTGATGTCAACAAACATCAAATCAATGATGAAAAGAATGAGGACATTCCAAATGAGCTTCCGAAAGCTTGGAGATTCGTCTCTAGTCACCCTCAAGATTTAATCATAGGTGATCTATCCGATGGGGTAACTACTCGTTCTCATAAACCTTTGAATAGTAATTGTACATTACTCTCTCACATTAAACTTAAACATATAGATGCTGCTTTGAGTGATGAATCTTGGGTTAATGCTATGCAAGATTAACTTAGTCAATTTGAGAAAAATAATGACCTTGGTTGAAAGACCTTCTTCTTATCCCGTTATTGGTACTAAATAGATTTTTAGAAACAAATTAAATGACAAAGGTGAAATCATAAGAAACAAAGCTAGACTTGTTGCAAAAGGTTATACTTAATTGAAGAAGGTATTGACTTTGATGAAACCTTTGCACCTGTGGTTAGATTAGAATCCATTCGCATGTTTCTTGCATTTGCATGTTTCAATAATTTTAAATTATTTCAAATGGATGTCAAAAGTACATTTTTAAATGGTTTTATGGATCAAGAAGTTTTCGTTGAACAACCTCTGGGCTTTGAAAATAAAAATCTTCCAAATTATGTTTTCAAACTCTCCAAAGCTTTATATGGTTTGAAACAAATTCCAAGAGGTTGGTATGAAAGATTAAGTGGTTTCTTGATAGAAAATTATTTCAAAAGAGGTGTAGTTGACACCATTCTTTTTATAAAAATGGATTTAAATGGTTTGTTAATTGTTCAAATTTATGTTGATGATATTATTTTTGGAGCAACTAATGAAAGTTTGTGCAAGAACTTTTCACATTTAATGCAAGAAGAGTTTGAGATCATTCATGATGGGAAGTTGCAATTTTTCCTCAAACTACAAGTTCATCAAACTAAGGATCTGTAACATTTATTACGCAAATCAAGTACACAAAGGAGCTACTCAAACGATTTGGAATGGAAGATTGCAAACAAGTTGGTATGCCAGTGTGCATTTCAACCAAACTTGATAAAGACGAATAAGGTAATAGTGTTGATGAAAAACACTATAGAGGTATGGTCGGAAGTCTACTTTACTTAACAGTCAGTAGACCAGATATCATGTTTGCTGTTTGTTTATGTGCTAGATTTCAATCTTACCCTAATGAATCGCATTTGATAGCTGTTAAAAAAAAATTTAGATATCTAAAAGGAATAATGTGGATTTTGGTATGTGGTATCCAAAATCCTCTACATTTGATTTGATTAGTTATTCTGATGCTGACTTTGCTGAGTGTAAAATTGATAGAAAAAGTACCAGTGATATGTGTCATTTTCTGAAAAATTGTCTTGTGTCTTGAAATGCAAAAACAAAATTTATTTGTCTTTCTACGGAAGCCAATACATTCTTCTGTATTCGGCTTCCGCCGTAGAAAGACAAACATACTCTGAAAGATTTTGCTGTATTTTTTGATTGTGTGCCTATAAAGTGTGACAACACTAGTGCAATTAATCTCACAAAAAATCCTGTTATGCACTCTAAAACCAAACACATTGATGTTAAGCATCATTTCATTAGAGATATTGTTTGTAAAAAAGAAATTCGTATTGATTTGGTGCCTACTTCAGATCAATTGGCTAATATTTTTACAAAACCCTTACTCTAGATCGCTTTGAATCTCTCAGAAAATGTTTAGAGATTTTACAGATCAATTTGGCATAAGTTCTTAGTTCGGATGCACTAGTTTGTCCGAACAGCTCTTCCTTTCGGACGCTCTAGATTGTCCGAAAACTCTCTTTCTTCCTCGGACGCTCATAATCGTCCGAACGATAATCATTTTATTCATCAAACTCTTTAGAATTCTTCCGGACGCGTACCATCGTCCGAAAGAACATCGGATGCGCTGGCTCTTCTTTCGGCCGTCCATTCTTCAGCTTTCGGCCTTAATAAAACTGTATAAGAACAAGCCGTGTTCTAATTTCCCCCATCTACCATCTCACATTCAAATTCTCTTATACACATCTAGAAAATGTAAAATTTTCCTTCTTTTCCTGTCCTTGAGCAAAATGATTAGATTTCTCGCAAAGGTTCGTCTACAGGAAGTTCATGGACGCAAATCTAATGGGAAAGCTCCAGTACGAGGAGAATCAAATGCTAATCCCCAAGTCTCCACCAATCCAATCTTGCCAAAATTCATCGATGCCAAGGCATCCAAATGGTATACATCCCTTTTAAGTAAATCCATAATTGTTTAACGTCCTGCATTTCAAAGTCTGTTTGATGAGTATAATCTTCCCCTTGTCAAATCCTGTTTTGAAAAACAAAATTGGGGTCACCTAGTCCATATTGATTTACCTGTATATCATGACATGGTGTTTCAATTCACTGCCAATCTTCGGAAAGACCCCACTATTCGCACTTTAATTCTCGGGTTAACAGCACTAATTTTGAGATTTCATCCAACATCATTAACATGATTTTTGAATGTGAAGTCTCAAACCCAAATGATTTCTCCTATTTCTTTTTTTAGATAAATGGCCCGCTGTTGACACTCGATTTGACATCGAAGAGGTTAGGGCTATTTTTAACATCAATTTTAAACAGGCCTCGGAAGCCAAAACTACACTGTTTACTCCTGAACTCAATATTCTGTATACTCTTGTCACAAATCTGTTATCGCCAACTGACGGGCATCGTACTGAGCCCCGTAAAATGCAGCTTTACTTATTTTTTTGTGTTTTCAAGGGCATTTCTCTTGATTTTAGGTATCTCTTTTGTTCCCTATGGGAATCTTTCTTACTGATACCCGAAGAAACATTCCTTTTGGTAAATTTCTCACCAAAATTTTTGATTTCCTCGACGTTCCTTTCTGCGGAAATAAATAATTTCCTCCTTATTTTAACAAATCTTACATTGAACGAAAAGGTTTCCAGTTTTTCAACGATCAATAGTTAACTAAGGCGGCCTTTGATAGTGCATAGTCACAATCCCATGCTTCCACCTCTGATTTTGCTATTCCCAATTCTCCTTCTCCTCAACCACCTCCACCATTCCACGTTCCTCCTCCATCTACATATGAACCATCACTTTCTCATATCTGTGGCCTTCTCACCTCTTTGAGCACTCAAGTCAGTTCCTTTCAACGTCGCAGTAATCGAAAGTTAAAGCGACTTGAAACTCGTCAAATGATTCTACAAGAGGCACTTAGCCTTGGCATGTCTGCCTCGGCTCAGGTTCAATTTGCTAATCTTCAGTCACAATATCCACTCGAATCATCTTCCGACAGTTGATGAACCTGAAGATGAAAATGCTCGTGAGGACAACGAAGAAGCTGCCCAAGGAGCTGCCATTGACGAGGAAGACGACGATGAGGATGTTGACGACACGTTTGACTTCATCATGCAACGTCGCATCGGCGAAGAGGAAGACAGTGAAGCCACCGATGAAGAAAGGTCTTATACACATTAGCAAATTGTATAAGAACCCAAGAATGCCAAATGACTCACATTATGTTCTTTGGACATCTGTGTTGAGTCAGCATTTCTTTGGTTTTTAGAATTTCCTGTAGATTTACCTTTCTCTATTAATTGGACATGTATTTCCCTGAATTCAGTATCTGTTAAACTTTTAAGTTGAATATATGAAGCTTGTTAAAATTCTGTCAATTACTTGCATATTCTCAGGGGGAGCTTTGTTTGATGATGTCAAAAGGGGGAGTAGTCTTCTATACTGTAAAATGATTGATTAGTCATATCCAATTGTGTTATATTGCAAAATGATTAGTCATATCCAATAAGTGTCGGACGCATCCAATGCTATCTCGGACGTCCGAAACCCTAACGGCTACTTTTTGTGCATTTATTATTTAGCCGTTACGAATCAATGCACAATCACCATTTATTGATCTTATAAATGGCTACTTTGACATTAAGAAAAAATTATTTAATACATTGAATACAAGCCCTTAGAAAAGAATAATTTGAATACAAATTGACTATAGCGCCTTGTTGTATTAGTGTGCAGTTGTGAGTGCAATTCAACTTTCAGT
Source organism: Cinchona pubescens (assembly GCA_025175665.1). NCBI lineage: Eukaryota > Viridiplantae > Streptophyta > Magnoliopsida > Gentianales > Rubiaceae > Cinchona > Cinchona pubescens. The sequence continues at coordinate 28,528 of JANKKI010000217.1, forward strand.
GGAGTAATACTCTTTTATACACCTGTGGTTGTAAGTAAGATTCTTGGCTCAACTAAAAGAGTTTTAGTATAACAAAGTTGGGAACTGTTCTTAAACACATTGGCTCACCCTGTCTGTGAAGCATTCTAGTGATTGAATACTTCAACCTTGCTAGTTTGGAAGTATTGGTTGTTTAATTTTTCTCTATTTACCTTAGTGTTCTATTGATTTTATTATATCAACATTTAATTAGAGAATCTCAATATTTTTGAAAGTATATTTTTTAAGAAATCTAATTCACCCCCTCTTAAGTTGCTTTGGAACCAACAACAACATTACCTTCGCTTACATGTATTTATAAAAAGTTGCACTATCACATAAGACTGAAATTGTATTTTAGAACATAATCTTGACCAAAGTATATCTAAATGCGAGGTTGAACTAAATACACAATAGTATGTGTATAAACTAAGTTTAAATACTTAATTTATTTTTTTAGATAATCACACTTTGAAAGGTTAACTATGTGAAGTTCGTCACTCAAGTGGCACATGAACAATCCCTATTTACTTCAAAAAATTTCAATTGTAAAGTTTATAGGTAATCAAGATACATACTCTTAATATAAGTATAACTTCCCTTGCATTTTATGTGAGGACATAATAAACAGTCTCAAATACTCTTTAGAAAATTAAAGAATTAGTTATTTCTGCCCTGGAATTGAGGAATAGACTAGGGACTAATTCAGGGAATATAACCAATTTGTTACTTAAGTTTATTTGTCTTTATATGATTTAATTAAGGAAAAATTTTACAGTTCCTTTTAGGGAACTATTTCCTTGACTTTAAAATCTTGTACAGTATAAGCTTTTTATGCATAGGGTATTGTACTGTACAAGTATTTAAAACACAAGAGAATGGTTCTCTAAAAAGGATTGTAAAATTTTCCATTAATTAATAACATTTTATACCATCATCATTATTTTATAATATTACTTTATTTCTTTACGGTATAAAATAAATATGGATATTCGTGCTCTCGTACAAAGCACATGTTATATACACACTATGAACCAAACCGCGCACTGCACGATCAGTGCCTATTTTTTTTTTCCCACCTTAAAATTTTCATTTATTTGTTAGTAAAAAATATTAAATTTGTTCTTTTCATTGACACAAAAAATTGATGTTATTATGGGATAGGTATATTCATGGGTAAAATTAATAGTAACAAACAAAAAGTTTTAAAACATGATAACCGCGCAGTTTCATTTATTTGTATTTAGCAGAAGTTGGATATTTTCTATAATGATATAAAGATGATGCAATAAATTTATGCACATACATGCATGGAGATTTCTTTGAAAAATCATGCATACGTCTGTTTGCATTTCTATGAGTAAATGATGTAGGGAACTATTATTGGGTTTGGGTGCATAATTTTTTCTCATATTGTACATTGATTTATGTGCTAAAAGTTCAACTGTACCATATACAATATTTTAAAGGCATTACAATGATAAGATAATAGTTATGCTTGATGATGAAGAGCAAATTAGGTGTTTCAGTCATTAAAAAAGTATGGAGAAAGATGATTTAAAAAAAAAAAGAAAAAAAAAGAAGATAATAGTTACACTTTTCTATTTGCAGGTGCTAAGCACTTAGTCAAATAGCATTACATATAGATTAATCTTGCATACATTATCGGTGTGAAAAATTTTGTACACAATCAGATATGTATACATACCACATGTTCAAAAAAATATTTGAAATTTATACATTCACACCCAATAGTATAAAAAATTTTCTACATCAATAATGTATAAAATATTAATCCTTACATGTAACAAATCTCAACTTAAGCCACGTACATACATCATGTAGATGGTCTCCTTTCAAAAATTTGTATGGTACCATTCATAATGTTCATATTTATGATCCATTATATTTCGTTTTCAGTGTAAGCATAATGGATCATAATCTAAGGGTAAAACCGGAATTCAAAGTCTTGAGCAAATCAGCAACAAACCAACCTTATAAATGTTTAATGAATCCAACTCGAGTTTGTGTCTGTTCTTTTTGGATGGGGCACCTGCAGCAACATTTGGCAACAACAGAAGTTCATTTCCATTTAGCAGTAATTAACTTTTTCACTTGGCAAGCTCAAGAACCCAAAAAGGAAAAAAAAAAAAAAAAAAGAGTTTTAGTTTGTTAGTAGGAACTTAAATTTTGTTCGAGTACTTAAAAAACATTGTCAAATCAAGAAATAAACACTCACGTGAATAGGAAAAAGTTACAAATTTTGTACAGCTAAAAAACCAATAAATTTTAATTCCAACTTAATTTTCATGAAGCCACTGTTACCACATTAGTACCAATGTGAAACTTCCAATTCAACAAAATGTTATGTAAGAATAGCACATAAAAATCTAAAATATTTAAGCCTATAAGTCACACTATTTCTAAGGACAGAATGAGAATTACTATGATATAAAACGTTGTATATTCCTTCTCATTCTATATTAGCATAACAAAAGTTTATTTCCAAATGCCAGTATCACTTGCTAAGCTTAATTGGCATGAAAAAAGTGACTATTCCTTAATTTACCAGTATTACATGGTTAGTCGGAGAAGAAACATAAATCCTTGGACACTAAAGAAGCTTTTCAAAGTCGAGAAAATTTCACTTACAGGTATAAAGAAAAATTGACCAAATCTATATATAGCATATTTACTTATATTAAAAATAATTTTTGTTAATGGTAATTTCCACATCATCCTTGCATATTTACTCATATTAAAAAATCTTTTAGAGGAGATTAAGTGTATATTATTTTGATTTAGGATAAAGTATAACGGGGATGTAAATTAAGACATAATTAATCCCCTAAACTAAAAGGATAAAACGTAATTAATCTTCAAAATTATTCAATCAATTTGTTCGGTAGAACTAACTTAAGGTGTAACATTATTGTTTCTGAAATTTCAACACCTATCCTCTAAAAAGTCGAAAAGACACCACCCTTTAGTGCTCGATCACACTTTTGATGCCCACATGTCTAGAATACTACTGTACTTGGAAAGGAGATGCCAATTACGAAGTTCATCATCCATTTCCTCTTCACCTACTACATTTGTTTTTTACTTCATTGAAAAAGACCCTCAAATGAGTTCACATTGACAACTAACTACACCACAGAAATTTAATTAATTAGGATTGACTCAATTTATTTTTTGGGTCTGCAATAGAAAGTGCACAGAGTTTTACATCCTTCAGAGAAGCTTTTATGCTGAAGATCGCAGGTGAAAAAATAATTAATTAATTTCATTTGGTTTTGTTTTGTTTGCACGTCAACCATGGAAAAATTTGTGAAATAGGGTTGTGGACCTTCTTTCCAATTTTATGTTTCACTTCTTTAAAATTGTGATAAATGCAATATAGTTATCTAATTTGTGAAATGGGGTTGTGGACCTTCTTTCTGTGTATACAATTTTATGTTTCACTTCTTTAAAATTGTGATAAATGCAATATAGTTATCTGAAAGAAAAATACTTGAGTAATCTAAACTCTATTGATTGACTTCAAATCTATTAAATAAATCACATAGACAATATGATTATTGTTGTTGTGATTTTTATAATAAGGATAAGGTTTATAAGTGAAGTCATAGATTAAATTTATTTAAATATTTATTTAATTAAAAAATTGACTACAGTATCTGTGGAAGGACGACAAATTAAATATTTTATTCTGCGTGATTTAATCTAATGGAATCATGTAATGTAGTACTGATTTAATGGCTATGGTTACTGTCCAACAACTACTAATTCGATTGGGACCCTCCATGTGAAATTTCACACAGTGGGGGCCTAAATGACAAATTTCAGAGAGAGAAGTCTAACTAGGCGTGCTGGATTGGAACCCTTGATTAGAAATTAGGGAACATATAATTATATATAAAAGTTAATTAATTATTAGTTATTGCTGTTATCAAGCTCTATTTTATAGCTTCACGACAAAGTACAAAATTATTAATTTGAATCGTGAATTTTATATTATAATCAAATTGCGTGATTCAATTATTTGGTTCACACTAACGCGTGAATTTGGGATCTAATTTCACAGTTGACCATTCCTTTAATTCAAATTAATGAGAATTTAATTTCACGAGAAATTAAACAAAAAATCTAAAAAAAGAAGGCCGAATTGGCCTATTTCTTAAGCATACCAATTAAAGTTTTTTGAGAAATGTGTGAAAAATAGACGACCCACTACCATATATTTACTCAAGCCCCTCCATCAAAAAATGAAAAGTTGAAAGAAAAAAGAAGTTCTATTACAAATTTTCTTCTTCTTGTTCCAGTGCAAATGCTTGATTGGTAAACCAAATCTGATCAGATATTTGTTTAGCACAAAATGGCCGAGGCTGCTGTCAGTCTTGCCGTGAAAACCATCAGTTACCTGCTCATTGATGAAGCAAAGTTCCTACGCTATGTCTGAGTGACCAAGCAGAGCAACTTCAGCTAGAGCTAAGCCGGATGCAAGCATTCCTAAAAGATGCAGATATGAGGCAACATGATGAGGAAATTGTTAAGGTGTGGATTTCACAAGCTAGAGATCTTTCTTATGCAGCCGAGGACTTGATTGAAAGTTATGCTTTCAATGTTGCATCTCTAAGGGGAAACATCTTTAAGAGACTTTTCTTGAAAGAGTGCTTTGTTAGCCACAGCATTAGAGAAGATATTGATTCCCTGAAAAATAAAGTCTCTAATCTCATCCAAGGTTTTCGGGACTATGGGATCCGTGCTACTATGGAAAGAGAAGGTAGCACAAGTTCGTTGGAACAACAATTAAGGCGGACCTATTCCCATGTAATTGAGGATGATTTTGTTGGATTGGAGAGTGATGTTGAGTTGCTAGTACAGAACCTTTTGATGGAAGATGAGATTCACCATTTCAGAGTTGTTTCCATCTATGGGATGGGCGGATCGGGAAAGATTCTATCAACTCTTGCCCAAAAGGTATACAATCATCCTAGAGTGAAGCGTTACTTTGACGGCTATGCTTGGATCTGTGTATCACAAAAGTGGCAAAAAGAAGATATATTACAACAAATCTTGATCAGCCTGATCCCTGAAAAGAGGGAAGATATACTGAAATGGAGAGACGAAGAGCTAGTCAGACAACTTTTTGAAATCCAACGAAGTAAGAAACTTCTTCAGTTCTCGATGATATTTGGTCCACAAATGCATGGGAAAGCATAAAACAAGCATTTCCAATTGAATCTAAGAAAGGGCGCAAAATATTACTTACCACGCGCAACAAAGATGTGGCAGAGCAAATTGGTCTAAATGGTTTTTATCATCAACAGCGCTTGTTAAGTGATGATGCAAGTTGGGAGCTGCTTAAAATGAAAGTTTTAAAGGAAAGATGTGATAGAGGTAAAAAATTTCTAAACTTTGCTTTCGATTTTACCAAACTTATCATTACTTATCTTTCATCGGATTTGATGATAAACTGTACCAGACAAAATACTAACGTGATTGTACAAGAAAAACAAATGCTAGGAAGGTTCATTGACCTTGGATTGTTAATAAAATACAAAACAAATGCTATACAAGAAAATAATTTCAATGCAACAAAGAAGAATTCGAGTATGGAGTATTTGATTGGCTGAGAAAAAAGTTTATACAACTATGAATCGAGCTCTATCATCAGTGCAGTTTTAATTGGGTCATATCTACTCCATGTTAATTAGTAATTAACTTACTCTTTTTCTAGTTTATTTGAGTCCAAATCATCTATTCTTATGACTGTATTGCCTCATTCCTTATGTGTCTGATGAGCTGTGTTGTTGTTGGTCTTTATACTGGTAATGATCCATTTAGGATTTACTTATTTATTACCTAATCATCCGTTTGTGTTGTCTACATGTCCTCCTCTATTTTTATAGATGCATATATCTATGATTGTAAATGATATTTAGATGCTTAATTGTTCTTCGTTGACTTTTTCCTTATCAGATCTTTTCAAGGTATGAATAAATCTTTAGTATAAACTTGTTAAATCAGCACATATGTACATGTTTTCATTTCTATATGTACAGTTAGTATTTGCAAATTAATGCAGAGCAGTGCAGACACAGTGAGCAAGTTAACTCTCGTTCTGTAACTAATATGACTAACAAAACTCATTATTATTGTTTGACAGAACCTGAAGATATACAAAAATTGGAAAACTTAGGGAAGGAAATGATTAAATATTGTGGGGGTCTTCCATTGGCTGTGATCGTACTTGGAGGAATTCTTGCCACCAAGAAGAGCTTAAACGAATGGGAGGCTGTGCACAAAAATATTAAAGCTCATCTTGGAAGGGGAAACAACCTGAATCAAGAACAAGGAAATGTGCATAAGATATTAGCTTTAAGTTATGATGACTTACCGCACAAGTTGAAGCCTTGTTTCCTTTACCTGTGCAAATTCGATGAAGACAGTGACATAGATGTAGAGAAACTAGCTGTATCTGTTATGGATTTCTGAGGGTATGGTATCAATGAAAGATTGTATTGGTGATGAAACGATGATGGATGTAGCAGAACGATACTTGGGAGAATTAGTACAACGAAGCATGGTTCAAGGTAAAGCCCCCGAGATACCCACTCTTTTTAGATATTTTTCATCATGCCGTCTTCATGACTTAATGAGAGACCTAAGTTTGCGCAAGGCAGAGGAGGAGAGTTTCTTGTTATCTGTAAGCTATGATGATGAGAAAGGAAATGATTCTTCTTCGATTCTTCAGCAAGTGTATAGACTAGTCATTGATTTGTCTGGAAAGAGTGTTCCAAAATATGATGCCCCCCTTGAGAAGAGAGTAATAAGGCGGCTGAGGTTGCTTGGCTTATTGGGATATGGACGTATTCCGCAGACGATGATGTCCCAATTGAATCAGTTCAAAATGCTTAGAGTATTGGCCATCGAAGGGTTTTCTTTTCTAAATGAAGATGATCTTTCATGTAAAGTATTGTATTTAACTTACTGGTAGATCAATTGAAGCTCCAAAAAGCTATTGGAAACAGGTCTTCATGAGGTACTTGAGTTTGTGTGATTCAACTTTGGTGTGTTTGCCATCATCCATTGCTAATTTACAGCACCTGCAAACACTTGATTTACGGAATACCGATGTATTGAGAATACCAAATGTGTTGTGGAAGATGAGACAACTGAGATATTTATATCTTCCTGAGGACTATATGTCTGATAACCATCTATTTGTGAAGTTCAGAACATTCTACAAGTTGCGATTGGACGGATTGGACAAGCTCGAGATACTGGAAAATTGTTGTATTCCTATTTGTCATGCAAAAGATATATCCAAATTAAAGAATCTTCGATCATTTTCAACCGTGTTATTTGTAGACCTTGAGGATCCCACAGAAATAATTCAGTATATCTCAAATTTAAATCATTTACGACACACATCTCTCACAATAGCGTGTTATGAAGATTCAGCCGCCGTCACCACATCGAGAAATTGTCTAGTGCTATTGGTAAATGTTTCTCTTGTTGCAATCTTCAAGGGCTGCGCATAGTGGGTCCCATTGGGAACTTACCAAAATACGAAGCCCACTTCTGTCCTGCTCTCACTGAACTTAGTTTATATAGGAGTGATATAAAGGAAGACCCCATGAAAACGCTAGAAATGCTTCCTAACCTATGGTCACTTGAATTCAGGGATTGGTCTTTTGTGGGCAACGAGATGCGCTGCACTGCAACGCGTTTTCCTAAACTTAGATCTCTTGCACTTTCCTATCTACCCAACTTTACCAAGTGGTGGGTCGATGAAGACTCATGCCGAACCTCTCCAATTTAAGATTTTCGATTGTAAAAATTTGGAGATGATTCCAATTGGGTTGAAATCCATTACAACACTCAAAGAATTGAGGATATCAGGTATGCCAAAGGAATTCACAGATAGGATTCAAGTGGTAGATGGAGGAGAGGGTGCAGATTTTCACATAGTCTCCCCACATACCCTCCATTATTATCCGCGATGACTAGCGGGATTAGAAGAAGATTGAGCAATCAGGTATCCCTCTCTCTTACTCTCCGTATTCGATGTCCCTTTTATACTTACTTTGCTTTTAATTACACTCCACCCAGAAATAAGTTTCACTTTCTCCCTTCCCCAAAATTCTTTTTTTTTTTTTAAAAAAAAAAAAAAAAATCACTTTGTCTCTTTGACTAATGGATAAAATTTATGATTGATTTTTTTCCCCAAAGGAAAAATAAATATCTATGCAATTTAACATTAAGTGCCCAAATCAATAATCTCAATTTTTTTTCTTTTTCCCGTTTTAGTTCTCTATTTTATAATTCCAACACTTTTACACCCTTAGTATTATTCATTGTATATTTATAATGAAATTGTTGTTTTGCTTTATTATCCATATTCCTTTTACTATCATCCATTTATCTGTTATATTTAATGCTAAAACTCAATTAGCCATAATTACTTAATTGTTTATATGTACGTAAATTATATAAATAATGTCGCTAACAGATTAAATAAGCTTAAAATGAAAGAAGTATATGTATTATTATAATTTAGGGTGAATGATTAATTAAGAACAGTGGAAATAATAATGAAAAGATAACAAAGGTAAAAGAATGAAATAATTAATTAATTAATAATAAAAATAATAGAGGAGGGGAAATAAAGGAGTGACATAAGATAAAGGCCAAAAGTGATGTAAAAGGTAAATAAATTTATCTAGGCACCAAAATCCATGGGCGTACACTATATCATTTTTGGAAAATAATTTACAAAGTCACAAATTCAAAATTACTTGCCAAAAAAACTTCATATGGTAAAATCATAGTGATCACAAACTCCTGATTTTAGATATTTGACTGGATTTTATTCATTTTTTTTCCGAATTTAATAACTGAATTTTATTCATTCTTCTCCGAATTTAATAACGCTTTAATAATTTCATCACTTTGTCACTTTTTATATCTTTTATTTGACTGAGATAGTCATCAATCTTATAATAATAAGCAACTGAACGGATATATTAATTGAATTCACCTTTGATAAATTTGGCAGGCAAGGTAGATTAGTTCCTGAGATATCACTTGTACCCCTTCCAGGCCATAGCAACTGCAATTCAATTTCTATGTGGATGTACTTGTATTGATTATGTCTCTAATAAGTCTCTCACCTTTTATTTCAAACTTTCTCTATTTTATTTATGTAATAAGAGTTTGTAAAATCTAATGGTGATTTCTCTTCTTTTTTTTCTTTTTTCTTTTTCCTGAATAATGGCTTCATGATTTGCTATTATATTAAAAAAACTTTGTTTATGGATACCTAAATTGTATCAGAGACAGTCTCTCTCTCAGATTTGTTTTTTTCTGTTGGCATATTAAACTAACCCGATTTAATTTAGGAGGTTTAATTAAATACAATACATTTAGTAGTTGAATTTGATAAGGGATTCATTCTCGAATTGATTGGTTTCATTGTTAGTTTAGAAGTTGATATTGTGTGAAATTACAGGTATCCAACTGCGGTAGTTGAATTGAATAAAAATTTAGATTAATTGGTACTTATTTAAAACGTTAGTGATTCATTATTTAGTTGAGGAAAAATTTGGGTTCACAAGCTGAGTTATCTGGATGTCAAGACCCAAGGCATCAGCACCACTTGCATTATATTATTTCTTTGGATAATTTTTTGGATAATTATGCTTTTGATGAAGATATTGAGAATTTTGTTTTATTTACTAATTATGACCTAATTACTTATGAGAAGACAGTCCAAGATTATCATTGAATTCAGGCAATAGGTAAAGAAATTTATGCTATTTAAAAAATAATAATATATGAGAACTTACTTCTTTCTCAACTGATAAAAGGTCATTAAAATAAAGTGAGTCTTTACGACGAACTACAAATCCAATGCACAAGTGGCGAGATTCAAGAAGTTTTTTGTTGAGTTTGAGTGGTTTTTATTTTTTTGGTGCGGCAGGGGTACCTAATTAGTTATTACCAATATAAATATCTAACAGAGTTGTGGCTTTTACCTGTAGGGATAATTTTATATACCTCTCTTCAGGTTTATGATTACTTAGAATTTTGAATTTTTAAAAATATTATTTACCTCCCCCTCTTGTTAGTGGAACCCAGAGTTAATACCAAAGTGCATAAAATGACATTTATGCCCATAGTTCTTTAGCCATATAACAAAAAAGGTAATTTCAAAAACCTTCCTTGAAAATTTTCAACAATTCCACTTGGAAACGTTTTGATTTCTATCAATTTTTTTCTCAATGTTATAATTTACTGTATTTGTTGTAGTCTAAAAAAATATTTAAACATGTAAAATTGTTTCACATATTAGATAATAATATGATTAATGTTTTTGGAGAATCAAACTCGTAAAGCAAAATACATTAAAATGTATTTTCTCAATAAATTTTATTTGTCAACCAATTTAGAAAAATATGTGTGCACATTATTGTGCTTGTGACAGAAAAATGTAATTGTTATTTTTCGGTAATCACAAATTCTAAACATGATGAAAAGTACAACTTATGATTTGATAAATGTTTAAAGTTTATATACGAAAATATACACGTGTAGTGTTCTTCAATTGTTGCGTATATTTATTTGAACAAAAATTTGGAACGCCTAAAAGTGTACCATATATCGTAAAAATATGTGATAGATGTATATAAGAGACAAATTAAATACTTGTAACTTGACATATTTTGCATTATACATATATGAATAATTGATGAAGAACATAAAAATGTTACAACCCAATATATTTGCTAAGAATTATATTTTACACTTTTGAATTTTCTCTTTCTTTTTATCCAATCATTAGAACAAGTATAAAATTGTTACTAGGGGTAAAACTGGAATAAAAAGATTCTCTCTCTCCTTGAAGCAATTTTTTTATTCCTTTGGGCTGACAATGTTATAACAAAAATAGAATTAAAAGAGGTAAGTAATATTTTTAAAAGTTTAAAAATATTAAGTGATATTAGCATAAATTTTGAGAGAGATTTATGAAATTATCAATTACCTTTACCTAATTACCGCTACAAGTGTTTGCTAGTGCTATGAGACACAGAACTTTAGTGCTTATGCGAGTTGGGATTTGGAGACCGAGTAATGTACCTAATTTGTCATTTTGTCATCATATTACTTGGGTCATAACGTGCTGATAAAATGAATTAAGGGGACAAAATGCAATTCACTCCTAAATGCAATTCAATGTTTCCATTTTTCATCCTTTATAACATATACAAATGTGTAAACATATGTCAAACACATCAATCACTTTCTACAAATTTGGCACTGACAGTAATGTATAAGAATTCTAGAATATCACTCGTAATTAAGCCGTTACCAGGAGTCCAGGCGGGAGGAACTGCGTTTAAATTTTTATTTAGAATCTCGTGGGGACCCAAGTAAGTGTATACTGTCTCTTATACACATCTAGATGTGTATAAGAGACAGTCAAAAGATATACACATCTAGATGTGTATTAGAGACAGGGGTTAAATTGTAATAATTACCGAATAAAATCTACCGAAAAATACAATTATAGACCGAACGACATACTACTAGGGATATACAAATGCGTATACACATACTAAATCTTCTATGCATATTTATTTACTGGTATGTAGAACACGATACAAATGCACAAATAGTAAGCAATTTGCAAAGTTACATAGAAAATTAAATAACTACAAAACTAAAGCAAATAATTATTAGTTTTGCTTGTATTATAATCGATTTATTTGAAAAAAACCAAATAAAAATTATTCGATGATTTTTTTGGGTTAAACTAAAGTCAACCTAGCTAAAGTGTAAGAAAGTAAGTATAGCAGAATTTAAAATTTTTTACTTCCTTCTAATGATCATCTTGATTAATTTATGTATAATAAAATATGAGTATAAAGATTATACCTAAAAAATGCGATAAAAAAAACTCTAATCTGTCAAGGGATGTCGATCCACAAGTCGCACATATGTCCGAATCTAATGACCTGAAGAGAGGTGATATAAAATTATCCCTTAGGATTGAAAAGCCACAACTTTAGATATTTATATTGGTAATAACAGTAATTCTGTCTCTTATACACATCTAGATGTGTATAAGAGACACACATGAAATGGATTTGTAGTTCGTCGTAAAGCTGTCTCTTATACACATCTAGATATATATATATATATATATGAAGTGACATATTTAATTCACAACAGATAAAATTCTACTATTGGGCATAATAAAACCATTCCCCTGACTTTATGGACTTGTACATTACAAATTTTTAAAACACATAGTGTTGTACTGTACAAACCCTTAAAGTACAAGGAAATGGTTCCTTAAAATGGTGTGTAGAATTTTCCTATATATATACACACACAGACATACAAATTCCTAAGAACTTTTATGATATTACAAATTAGCCCTTTAACATTTATGACTTATTATAATTAAATCTCATAAATTAAAATATAATTATCTTATACTTATCATATAAACAATTTAATCTCAAATTAATCATCTTAAAGTGTGTGACCTTTTAGATTCTCATTCACGTTGGTAATAAGTGTAAATTATAATCCTAAATTAATTAGGATTAGATAAATTAAACAACTTTAATTTATCATTAATTCACTAAGTAATTAATTTACATTTATAGATTAAGATTGGTTTCGAGCAAAGTATGTGACCACCGAAATATTGAGATATGTCAAATGGTTCGACTTCACCTATCAGTGATTTAGTCGACCTACCGTGTAATTATTACCCTTTCACCATACTATATCCCGATTAGTTCAAGAGTATAGTTATAATGCCAACTTTATTGAACTAATCAATTTGTTTCTTTCTGAAAAACAATTCACTTGAAATATAACTTAAGACACTCTTAATTCTATTTTCACTTTGCGCAAAGATTTCTAAGTTGTATTTCAAGAAGTGACTATACTGGGATATACTTTCATATTATAAGGAGTGGTGAATCCTATATTGGTTATATTTTATATTTTTATGATTTACACTACACCCGATCTCTACAATATGTGAAACTACTTAATAGTAACAACTAATAGAGTCAAAGTATAGTAATTCACAATCAAGATAAATTCATGACCTCAAATCCAAGGATTATTACACTACTATCACAAAAAACTTAATCCAATGGCATTTGAATAATAATTCGTGTGGAATACTTTTACTGGGTCAATCTAATACATTTATTCTCAATAAGCATCCATATTCAATTATGTGCTACATAAATCTATCCGTGTAAAACACTAAGATTAGGGATATTTACAAATAAAATATAATTACGTATAAAATCAAATCTTCATAACTATTTATGATTTTCCCTTATATATTTTATTTGAAAGATTTTATCATATCAAATAAATAAATAATGTCATATTACAAAATATGTATAAATACAAAAAAGCTTTGTGTCTAAAACAAATTGTGTTTAGGGTATACACTAACAAACTCCTATTTGCACTAAAGCCAATCATTCATGTGTTTAAAATCGAATAAATTAACATGACTTTAATGTTTCTTTTCTAACAAAGCTTTAGTGGATCAATAATATTATCATTAGTGGGAACTTTATATATCTTTATTTCATTTCTGTTAATTATTTCTCTGATCAAATAATAACGCCGTAACACGTGTTTAGATCATTAATGAGATCCGGGTTCCTTTGTTTGTACAATAGCTTTATTGTTATTGCAATATGAGAGTATAGGATCATTAATGGAAGGAACCACTTCAATTTCAGTCACAAACTTTTTGATCTAAACCACTTTTTTTGCTTCTTAAGTTGTAATGTATTTAATTTTTGTTATAGAATCAGTTGTGGTATCTTAATTGGAATTCTTCCAATTGATTGCACCACCATTAAGAGTAAATACGTATCTGCATTCTAGAACCTGTCTCTTATACACATCGAGTTGCCAATGAATAGTAATTAAGAGTATCCTTAAATGTTACATTAGGATAGATAAATTAAGGTTATTATATGTACTTAACAGATATTCTGAATTACTATTCTATCTTTCAACTTTCTGAGTTAGATTGAAACCTGTTCGTACAATTTAGAGTATAGGAGATATCAGATCTAGTACATAACATAGCAAACATTATACAGCCTATAATCGAAACATATGGGATCTTTTTCATGTTATATCTTTTGACATCTGTCTTGGGACATATGTCTATAGAAGGATATTGTTGAACACTAATTATGATAATCATATTTTGATGATGACTAAATTGTACTAACTAAGTCTTGGACAATGATAATCGTCTGACACAGAGAACCTGAAGTAGACTCAGACGATAGTAATCGTCCGACACAAAGAACCCGAAGTCTCGGACGAAGAATAGCATCCAATCAATTATAATAGTCACTGACCATCGATCGGACGCATGTTCAGATGAAGTTGCGGACATTTGAACGAAGGAAGACAAGACACCATCCAGAGAACAGATGCAGGGTCGAATGTAGAGCTTAGCAGTGGCTGTTCAAAAGTTCCAACAACTAGTTCATTCAACGCACACTTACTGCATCGGCCGTCTGAAAGATCTAATGACTAGTTTTTTAGTAAACAAAAAATAGCTATTAGAGAGTTGTTGGAGGTAGTTTTAGTAGGCACCTATAAGTACCCCCAAGTCGGTAAATATAAAGAAATATAGAGAGAAACAACCACATTCAATACAAACACTTGTAAGAGCTATTTGGGGAGAAATAGGCTAAAATATTGTGGGTTGTATTAGTTTGGGTAGTATAGTTCTCTTGTCTCAATTAGAGGAATTAGTGTGAGTAAGAATAAACTAGTGAGAAATCTTTAAGTGTAAGAATAGAGGGATAACAAATGTAAAAAAGTGAGACTGTATTGTAAAACCCTTTGGTTCAACTAGAGGGACTTAGTTAGTGCAAAGGTGAGCCTACTTTGTGTACAAGAAAGTTATTGCCTCACCTTCTTTGAAGAGGCATTATTGGTGAATGTACTTCAAACTTGAAGAGTTTGGGAGTTTGGTTTGATATTCTTTATCTCAAATTTTTTTTTTTATTCTTTAAACTTTAATTGATTGAATATTTGTCTTTGATCATTTGTGCTTAAGTGTTCATTTGTTACACAAAATTTACATTTTGTCATTAAACATATTAAAAGATTTATTTTTAAAGATAACCTAATTCACCCCCTCTTAGGTTGCTTTAGGGCCAATAGATATACACTATGAGACATTGGTAAATAACCTTTCTTTGATTGATTCATGCTAAACCTTTTTAGTATCTTGTCTATGTACGTTGATTGAGTAATACCGAACAATCTCTTAGATTTATCTTACAGATCCTTATTTCTAGAATCTAGGTCACCTTTCCTAAATTTTTCATGAAAAAATTCTTGAGCATACATACCTTTATACTTTGAAGTATAGGTATGTTATTTTCTATAAAAAATATGTCATCCACACAAAGTATCAAGAAAACAATAACACTCCTACAAACCTTGTTGTATACACAAGGTTCATTATCATTTTTGATAAAATCACACTCTTCGATTGTCTCATTAAAATGGATGTTCCGACTCCTAGAAATTTGCTTTAATGTATAAATAGACCTTCGTAACTTGCATACTTTGTTAAGATCTATGTATTTTTGCTATAAATACTTATCTAGATGTGTATAATATACACCTCTTTCTGCAAATTTTTATTAAGGAATGCAGTTTTATATCCATTTGCCAAATCTCATAATCATAATATGCAACTATAGCAAATAAAATTCGAACGAATTTCAGCATTGTAACAGATGAGAAAATTTCATCAAAGTCAACTCCTTATCTTTGTGCGTAACCCTTTGTCACCATTCGCGCCTTATACGTAATCACATTACCATCTATGTCAGTCTTTCTCTTAAAGACCCACTTGTACCTTATGTTTAATCCTTTCAAGTAGATCAACAAAGGCTCAAACCTTATTGTCATACATGGAATCCATTTCAAACATTATGGCTTGTAGCCTCTTCTAAGAATCTTTATTAGATAGTGATTTTTCTTAAGATGTAAATTCATCATTCGTAATGATTAATACATTATAGTGCTCACTTATAAGAAATTCATATCTTTTTCGAGCACGACGTATCCAACTAGTATCACAAAGAGTTTGTGTTGTATCATTAACTTAATTTTTTATTACATCATCATGTGATTGACGCTCTTATTCCACTTGTTGATCAATATCAAATTATGTGTCTTGAGATTGGGATTCACCCATTTGCATTTTCAAGAATAAACTCATTTTCCACAAAGACAGAAACATTTTGAGACAAACACTTTTTGTTCAATAGGATTATAGAAATAGTATCCATATATCCCCTTTGGATACCCCTCAAATTAGGCATGTATTTCATTTAGTCTCGATTTTGTCAGATTCTACCCTGTTTACATAAGCAGGGGAGTCCCAAACTTTTAAATATGAAAGATTAGATTTCTTTCCAAACCATATCTCATACGGAGCTAAGTCAACAACTTTTGATAGAATACGATTTAGTAAATAGGAGGCAGTTTTAAAAATATAGCCCCAAAATGATTTGGGGAGGTCTACAAGACTCATCATTGATTTAACTATATCTAATAGAGTACGATTACGTCTTTTAGTTACACCATTTAGTTGTGGTGGGTTATAAGAAGTCTATTGAGGTAGAATCCCATTCTCCTTAAGATAATTTTAGAACTCTTGATTTAAGTATTCCGCACCTTGATCAGATCGAAATATTTTAATACTTTTACTAAGTTGTTTTTCAACTTCATTCCTGAATTTCTTAAACTTTTCAAAGGTTTCAGACTTATACTTTATCAAGTATACATAACTATATCTAGAATGATCATCCGTAATGGTAATAAGGTCGGAAAAACCTCCTCTAACATGGATAGAAATAGGACCACAAATATCAGTAAGTATTAGCCCTAACAATTCACTAGATCTATCACCATTTCCTATAAAAGGTGATTTGGTCATTCTACTAAGTAACAAGACTCACATTTATCATGTGATTCACAATCAAATTATCTGAAATAACCATTATTGTGTTATTTGGTAATGCATTTCTCATTTATATGACCAAATTTACAATGATAAAGGAAAGATTGTTTCATAGTATCAATTTTAGGCCTTTTACGATTGTAGTATGTTGAGAATTGTATTTTCTATGTCTAGAATATAAATACCATTAATCATAGTTGCAGCTTCATACAAAATACCATCACATAAAAAAAGAACAACATTTATTCTTTTACATAATGACAAAACCATCAACGCCTAAACAAGAAATAGAAATAATGTTTCTAATAAGAGATGAAATATAATAACAATTTTTAAATTTTAAAACAAGACCACTAGGCAAAGAGAGATAATAAGTCCCTATGGCTAAAGCAGCAACAATTGCTCCATTGTCCACGCGTAGGTCCACTTCTCCCTTAGCCAACATTCTACTTCTCTTTACTCCCTACATATTTTACAAATATGAGATATCTAATACCCAAGAATTTTATATGGAAGTAGAAATATTGATCTCAATTATAAACATACCTATAAGTTGAAGATTCACCCAGTCTCTTCTTCTTCAAAGTATCCAGGTAAATATTTCTTCTTCCTTTAAAAGTGTTCCATCTTGTCCACAATAAAATAAGTGCCCTCTTATAGACATCTAATGATCACATGTGTTGATTTCACCCTAGACTTGGCTTTCTTAAAGTTAACTTTGAATTTCTTTTTCTTTCTATTGGAAGAATAAAAAACCAACACTTTTTTTCTTTCCTTTTTGATGGTTATCTCAACAGCCTTAAGGATATTCAATTCTTCAGAGAAAGTTGTTTTCAACTTATTCATGTTATAGTTCATCACGAATTGTGAAAACCTTTTAGGCAAAGATTGCACAATCAAATCAACATTTAACTCGTAATTTTGCACAAATTCCAATTGCTTTAATTTTTCAATCAATCCGATCATTTTCAATATATGAACAGCTACTGAAGTACCCTCTTCCATTTTATAATGAAAGAGCTCCTTAAAAGTCTCATACCTCTTATTCTTTGATTTTTCATCAAACAATTCCTTGAGGTGAAGAATCATAGAAGCATCTATATTTTCATGTTGTTTCTACAATTCAGAATTCATATTGGCCAACACGATATAAGCGGCAGGAGTATCGTTTCCTCCATGTGCTTACGATAAGCTTTTAGAACTATTTGATCAACATCATCTGCAAGTGCATCAGGAATAGGTTGATCAATTACATAACATTTTTTTTCATGCTTGAGAACAATTCTCAAGTTATGTTGTCAGTTTGAAAAATTTGGCCAAATGAGTTTGTTATCATTTAAAATGGAATGCAGATTGATATTACTACTCATATTCTACAATATGTAAAGAAAGACCGAATAAGAATTTGTTATTTATGCATAAACACAATCAAAATATAATATGGACTTCACTTAATTTGGTTTTGCTCTCACTATTTTAATTCAAATCAATAACCCTCACATAATGATTCGGGAGTTTTCATAGAACCTCTAGTAGGCTAGGATCCCATCTTATTATTTTGATCTTGAGTGTACCCAACAAACCAAAACAATTTCAAAAGATATGTAACTTTTTATCAATTACAATACTCTGCAATTCTTAAAAAGTTAGGTATCAACTCTTGATAGCGACATATTATGTGACTCCAAACCTTTGACTGAAAGACATATAACCTTGGGTGTACCCAACAATTATGTCTCCTTTAAATCATTATACCCATTATTCAGAGATCTTATCTCATACATTAAACATGTTCAACATAGAGTAACTTTGGATTAGCCCAAAAAGTTATGGTCTAAAAAGAACTCTCGTTTCTTGCTCTAATAATGGAAGGCGACTTTTTTATTGACTTAATATTGATTTGAGAGATTTTACTTTCAGTTATTTATTAGATCTCATCAAATTGCATGCAGTATTATCATATCAACATATAACAAGTAAAACATGCACAAAACCATAGATGATTATGGACTTTTACTAAACTAACTTCCTTGAGTCACAAAGAAAACTAGATAGTCAAATGCGAAGGGTAATATTCAACTCTTAAGAATTTTCTCCGTAGTTGCACCTTTGCACCATCTCCATCATCTTATACATTACAAATGTAATTCTATCTAAACATTTTAGATATTCAATCATATCCCTAACTGTACCTCTATGTAAATTACATATGATTATTAGAAATCTCGAATTACATTCGATGGGATTGAGATGAGAAAAAAATTACATTCAGAATAATAGAGAAAGGCAAGACACACAGACCCTATTTAAAATTTACAACCATTGAATTGTGAATAAAGTAAACCATACACAATCACATTGGTTTTAAATCTATAATCATCCATAATGCTATTATATAATTCAATAATTAATCAAAATTTATAAAAACCTACATTTAGTATCTAATCTTGAATCACTATACATCATAATCTTAATCTCATTGAAATTCTCATTGTTGATTTATTTTTTAAAATATTTTATGGAGAAATATTATTTTCCAATTTCATTAGAAACTGAACACTTTAAATAATAGAATTTTAAAAATTATATTAGAAACAATTTTCAAAATTTTTTTGAACATTTATTAAATTCCAATCTTATTGAATCTATATGTGTATAATTCTAAAATTTAAAACAAATTAATTGGAAAGAAAACAAGTAATGGTTATTTATAATATCAAATAGAATTCATATGACTTGGACAAATTCAATATTCATAACAACTAAACACATCTATATCATAAATTAATCAAGGGTGGCACTAATACCACTGTAAGAAAATAAATCATGCAAGACACAATAGAATTTAAAATTTTTTATACTTCCTTCCAAAGATCATCTTGATTAATTTATGCATTAAAAAAAAGAGGAATATAGAAATTATACCTCATAAACTTAGTAAAAAAACCTCTAATCTGTCAAAAGGACACATAAGAGGTTAAGGAGTACAAATACTGACCTCTAATGGTATCCTATGTTGATTTGATTGTGCAATCTCTGTCTCTTATACACATCTAGATGTGTATAAGAGACAGGTATTGTGCCTGTATTTAATTCCTTGTTTCTCTATCCACGTTTTTTCCTTTTGTTTTCACGATTTATTCTTTTCCAGTGGTTCTCTTTTTTGTTTGATGGCTTGAGTTATTACATATATATATATATACACACACACAGAGACACACATACACACACACACATACATACATGCACAATACCCTAAGAACTTTTATGATATTATATATTAGGCCCTCAAGATTTATGACTTATTATAATTAAGCCTCAAAAGTTAATTTATCCCATAAGTTAATCTGTAAGTATCTCATACTTTTAATATAATCAATTTGAAAATCCTGAATTAATCATTTTAAAGTATGTGACCCTTTAGGTTCTCTGTCACACTGACAATGAGTATAAATTCTAATCATAAATTAATTAGGATTAGATAAATTAAATAATTTTAGTTTATTATTAGTTCACTAATTAATTAATTTACATTTATAGATCAAGATTGGTTTCTAGCAAAGTATCAAGACTACCCAAATATTGAGATATGTCAAGTGATTCAACTTTACTCATCAGTGATTTAGTTCCATGTAATTATTACCCTTTCACCATACTATATCCCGATTAATTCAAGAATACATATATAATACCAACTCTTATTGAACTAATAAATTTACTTCTTTCTAAAATACAACTCACTTAAAATAGAATTTAATATACTCTTAATTCTATTTGCACTTTACGCAAAGATTTCTAAGTCATATTTCAAGAACTGTACTTGACTGGTCCTAATCTCCTGCTCAGGCTCTCTTCCAGAGCTATGATAATCTATTTCTGTCTATTCTTAATTCAAATTTCATTTTCCTGCACATTTAATTAGAGTGAGTATCACACGTCAATTTTTATTCAAATGCTAAACATAAAATAACATACTCATACACTTTAACCACTCCCCACCTAAGCATTAAGAACAAGGAATCGTAGCAACTCCTAGTCTAGGTTGGCCAGTCCCAAATCCTAAGTTGCTTACAAGTCTAAGTCCCCAACTTTGCAAAACAATAACATTCAACTTAATACTAGATACAGGATTGAATAACCTATATTCTGATACCACTTAATGTCACGCTCCTAAAACGAGACAATGACATACCACACTTCCATATCACCCCAAATATGCAAGGCACAGTACAGGAGTAATAAACGACCCATAACATTTGTCATTACACTTCAAAATCCGCCAACATATAACCACAAGAGTTATATAAAACAAACATAACCCCATCAATTCATGATATTACCAAATCATACCTATATAAAAGTATCGAATCACAAACAAAACGACAAGCAGAAGTTAGATATACGATACAATTTTAACAAATCCTTAGGCACACAGGCCTAAAGACAAGAACAAATCTCATACTAAGATGATAAATTGAAAATCCTAACTTCAGTAATTGGAGTCCGCACTATAATTCCCTCGTAGGTCAACACTCGACTCAGGACTTACTATCGCCTACTGTTGGTCATCGATTACAAACAAAAGGGGAATATAATAAATAGGTAAGCATGTAATGCTTAGTAAATAATATTTAAGTCCAATTATATATAACACGTACATATCAGTGCAGGGGACAATATATGAGACATTTTCAATAATTAAAATACAAATGCCAATCAATAAGTTTATGGTTCACAAAAGTCTTCCCAACACTGGATCTAAATCTACCTATTATCCGCCCGAATAGACAAGGCATAACGGAGTATCTAGACACTTGTCTTCTTAATAGACTGGTATAACATTTACTAAACAGAGCACTCGGTATTTCATTTCATTCATTCACTCCTAACCAAATCCTCTTAGTTCAATTGACCCATTGAACTCTTCACAATAATCAGTCATTAACATATAGGGTAATAATGAATAAATAATACATTACATGACGAACACATAAATTATAAACGTTCTTACATTATAAACATTATTCATAATAAGTATATACCTTAATATTAATTATTCTAGAGCTGCAAAACCAACCATATACAAGATATCGATAAAAAGGCATAAACGTTACTTATCTTGAAAATATATTTTGATGACCTAACTTCGACGGTCTGAAACTCTAACCCCAAATCACCTAAACGAGGAGAGTGTTATACCCAAATTCTCAAATCTTGCAATAATTGAATACAAACAAGTAGGGGTTGACTTAAATTTATGAAAATAAGATTAAAATCTAAAAATTAGGGTTCCTAACTTTAAATATTTCACCTAGATAGGAATTGTCAAAACCCTCATTCAAATCTCACCAGAATAATGGTTAAAAAGTCATTTCAAATTACAAATCAAGTCCTAGTAGCTGAATGTAATATGATCGGCAATAAAATCAAATCACAAACGACAAAAATTAAACAAATTAATTTCTTGAGAAACTTGAAATTTAACATGAAAATCATGCAAAACTTGAAATAAAACTTACTTGTGAAGTTGGATTAAAGGTCTAAGAGTATTCCTTGATCACCAATTGACTTTGATGGAAAAATTTCTAAACTAATGATTGAATTTGAGAATTTGAATTAAAGAGTTTTGGAAAAAATGTTCTCCGGACGTTTTCTTTTCTTAAGATTGAATAAAATGATTTAATGGCAGCGGAAGTATAAAGCTTCGTTGAGAAGTTTTAGTAAAGTTTTAAAATTTATGTTTTGGTCCCTTAAATTTTGAGAAATTATATTTTTATCTGAAAATTTTAAAAAATATTCAAAAAAGATAAAACGATTATTTAACATTTGAAAGGGATGTTAACGAGTATTTAAAGGGATAATATGAAGTATGAAAATACGTGAAATGAGCAAAAAAAGTCAAGTATTACACTTTAGAGACGTAAAAAATATTACGAAAGTATTATAGAAAATATATTGTCACATAATACTTTTAAAGAAAAATTTTTAAAAAAAAATAAACACATTTAGGAATTGTTCTACTGCTATACTTAAATATTCTAATACTAGAAATATATCAAATGAGAGATGAATTATAAAACTGATTGTTACTTTGACTGGTTTTTGAACTTTTTGCATGGAAAGAGTATTTGAGTTTGGTATTTATATTTGTTACTAGTATTTATATTTGTTACTAAGGAGAGGAGTTTTATTGTATATAACTCCTGAGTATAGAGATTCGGGTCTTAACCCGATATAAAATATATGCCAAATATTTGATTAAGCCAACTAAAACAAGTTCGACTTTCTGTCTGTGTGCTTTTATACATTTATTACTAATATTTTACTGGCTTTCCGTTGACGATTTTTCATTAGAGGTTTCACGGTTAATAAACATTATGGTAGGGACAAGATCTTGCTACCATTCATTAACATTTTTGCTTAGTTTAAAATCTTTTAAAGATTAAGTGTAAATACAAGTAAATAACATGAATCTAGTAATAAGCACTGGATGATATATATTCATATGTGCAGTGTTTTTAAAACTGGACCAAACCGGCCGGTTCGACTGGTCGAATCGCGAACCGAAAGAACCATCGGTCCGGTCCACTTTCATAGCCCGGTGGAACAAAAAACTGCAGAGAACCGGATTGAACCGTGAAAACCGATGAAAATCGGTTCAACCGGTGATTTGCGGTTTTTAGTTTTTACTTAAAAAAAAAAAAAAAATCCTTCAGACTTCAAGCAGCAGCAGCACATGATGCAATGCAACAACACTTGTGGCATAGCAATAGCGGTTCTTGCAGCACCTTTCGAATTTCCATTTGTTTAGCCTTTTTTGACCCTTTTGAACATAATATCTAGATCTCTCTCTTCCTCATCTTCTTCTTGCTTTTTTTTTTTTCCTACTAGCTGCCTCATTCCTCCTCCTACTCTTAGTGCTTTGGCTCTTCCTCTTGGCTTTTTCTCAACTCTTCACTTCCTCCATCATCTCTTCCACTCCTGAAAGCAGACAAGTTATATTATTTCTTTCATGTTATTTTTTTTTTCTATTTTTTATGCATTTATTTTGTATATTTTTCATAAATCCATTTTTCCTATATTTATGTTTTTATTTCTCTTATGTTATTTTTGGGTGTATTTTTCATGCATTTATTTTTATTATTTCTTTTCCGTTAATTTTTCTATTTTCCGGGCATTTATTTTTTCCTTTCATGTTTTGTTTATTTTTGATGCATTTATTTCATATTTTATTTTCTGTTTTTTGTCTATTTTAAGAGACATTTAATTTTATTATTTATTTTGGTTTTTAATAAAATTTATGTTTCTTATTTCTTTTCCACTACTTTATTTTTCTATTGTCCCGTGTTTATTTTATTATTTATTTTTTGTTATTTTTTCGTCTATTTTTCTTGTATTGATTTTCTTATTTTTTCTGTTTTTTTTTTATCTATTTTTCCTTCATTTATTTATTCAATTATTATTTATTTTCTATTATTTTTGTCTATTTTTCTGCATTTATTTTGTTATTTTTTAATCTATTTTTCGTTCATTTTTTTTTATTATTTCTTTTATGTTATTTTTTAGTCAGTTTTCTCATATGAGTGTTTTTTCACTCATAACAATACTACTTAAATAAAAATAATTTTGTAAACAAAAAAATTAAATTAATTAACGTTGTTATCTACTTTGCAAAATTTTCAGGATAATGGATGCTACTGGTAGTTATTCTCATTCTTCACATTTAGGAGCATCTAGCAATGCGGAATCCATAAGTTTAAGTCAAAGTCATAGACAAAAAATGGATACAACATGGAAATACATCAGTGAAGCCGTCAATGAAAAAGGAAGAAAAGTCTTGATTTGTGGTTTTTGTAACAATCAATTTGCTGGTGGTGGCATTCATCGTATGAAGCTACACTTAGCAGGAGAAAGAGGTAGTGTTGCTCCATGCACAAAGGTCGCTCCAGAAGTAAGGCATGCAAAAATTAATTTTAGGATCTTTGAAAGAGTATGCACAAAAAGCTAAAGAAAAGAGAGGAGATTTTGGAGAAGAAAATCTATATGGTCGCTCTGTGAATGATTTTGATGGTGATGATATTCAAGAAATTGCTCCTCCTCGAGCCAAAGGAGTTTCAATCAATATGGCAGGAGCATCAGCGAGTAAAGGAAAAAGAAAAGCCACGACAAGTATAAATGCTTATTTTAAAGGTGGACGTGATACTTCGCAACCCACTATTAAGGCTTGTTTGCAAAGTAAAGAAAAGTGGCATAACACTGACATGGCTATTACTCTTTGGTTTTATGATGCTTGCATTCCTATAAATGCCATTAATTCTCCATTTTATCAAAGAGTTATTGATCATATAGCATCTATGGGACATGGATATAAAGGTCCATCTTATCATGCTTTACGAGTCCCTTTATTACGAGATGCTAAAAAATATGTACAATTAGTAATTGATTCCCTTCGTAGTAATTGGGTTGAATCTGGTTTGTACTATAAAGGGTGATGGATAGAAAGATAGCCGGCAAAGATCATTGGTTAATTTCTTAGTTTATTGTCCCAAGGGTATATCTTTCATTAAATCTGCAGATGTATCAGATATTGAACCAAATACTGAAAATTTGTGTAATCTATTTACTGAAATTGTTGAAATGATTGGTCCAAAGAATGTGGTGCATATGGTTACTGATAATGCTAGTAACTATAAGGCTATGGATTTAAAATTAGTGAAAGATATCCTATTATTTGTTGGTCACCTTGTACTGCTCATTGTATCAACTTGATTTTGAAAGATATTGGTGAATTATCTGATGTAAAGACTCTTGTAGATCTTGCTTCAACGGTGACTGTATTTATGTATAATCATAAGTTCACTTTGAATTGGTTGAGGAAAATCAAATGATGGAAGGATATTATTCGTCCTGGGGAAACTAGATTTGCTACAACTTTTATAGCATTAAAAAGTTTGTATGATCGGAAAGAAAATTTGCAAAGGAAGCTTTAGTCAGTATTGGAGATTACAAAAAAAATTTAAAAATGGCTAAAGGAAAAGAGGCCAAGCAAATTGTTTTGGATGATAAGTTTTGGAATAATTCTTTGATTCTTGTTAGGATCATGGGGCCTCTTATTTGATTGCTACGTGTATGTGATGCGGATGAAAAACCTTCAATGGGTTATGTTTATGAAGGTATGCAAAGAGCAATTGAAGGTATTAGAAAGCTTTTCGACAGAATATGCAAGCCATATATTGATATTATCAATTTTCGATGGGATAAAATGTTGCACAAAATCTTCATAGTGGATCTTATTTCTTGAATCCTGCTTTCAATATGACCCTACATATGTTGGAATTAAAAAAGTCACAAATGGTTTATTGAATTAATTGAAGTAATATATGGATTGGTGTGATCATGCAAAATTTACACATGAGATTACCAATTCTAGTGACAAGAAAAATCAGACGTACTATTTAAATTTTAAATGACAATAGTACGTTTTAATAATTGTCTATATATATGCTAAAGAGTCAATATGATATGTTTGTGATAGAAAATCCAAAAAAGTTGTTTGGTTGTGATGCTCCAAATTTGCAAAGACTTGCGATTAGAATTTTGAATCAAACTTCATCTTCTTCTGGCTGTGAACGTAATTGGAGTGTCTTTGAACGCATTCACAAGAAAAAAAGGAATCGATTGGAGCATCAGACACTTAATGATCTTGTGCATGTGCATTACAATTTACGTTTGCAAGACAGGTAACATTTTGATTATCTACATTTTGTAAAAAAAATAAATTAGTAGATTAATAAGTTATGTATATTTATTATTTTGTAGGACCAATCAAAAGAGATCTTATGATCCTATTGATTATGAGTCGATTGGTAAAACAAAATTTTGGGTCGTGGAAGAAGAACCAGCTGGGGAGCTTGATTATAAGGAGTTGGAGGCTGAGCTCGAAGAACTACAATAGATGATGTATAAGAGACATGTTCCAATTCTCAACAAGTTGAAGGTTGGTTTGAAATAATTTTTTTGAATCTTTCTAAATTTTAATTATAAATTATACTATTGTACTATACTGTTTTTTAATTAATATTATTGTTTTTATTTTTTTTTTGTTTTTTATTAATATATATTATTTTGTTTTAATTTTTAGATGATCTTAATGATGATAAAAAAAAAACATGTGAATTTGGAATCATTTTCAACGTAGGGGTATTAGTCTTATTGATAAAGATGATGAATGGCTAAACTGAGATAATCATGAAGTGAAGTTATGAGATGATTGTATTTTGTTTTTAGTCTTCGTTTGATGTTGATTGTGTTACTTAAGAAAATGACAGTTCAGTTGTAATGTTATTTGCTGTACTTGTTATTTATTGTACTTGTTTCTTTGTTTGGGATATAGACAATATTATGTAGAATTATTGTTGTTAGTTTTTTGAAGTCAAAAATGATTTTAGACATGTTAATGTTCGAATTTAGAGATGATGTTGGTATTTAGCAGGTTATTTTCAATTTAGAAATAATGTGGTATTTTTGTTTTTGAATTTTATAGAAATGTATTTTAATTTTTAAGTCATTTTAAATTTTATTACACTAAAAAAAAAAAAAAATCGGCCAGTCGGACCGAGAACCGAGGCTACCGGTTCAATAACTGGTCTTGTATTCAAAACATTGCATATGTGGTTAAATTCTGTTCTATTATAATGAGAATTTACAAATTTACGCATTTAGTACATAATTTCAATCAGACACTAAAACTACTCATTATAACAAAGACTTGATTATTATTATTATTATTATTTGTTGGGTGCTCTTAAAAGGTACGTTAAAATGATTTTATGCCCATACGTTGAGCTTGGACTTTTTCCTTTTTGTTCCTCTTTATGCAGTTTCTTTCTACCTAACTTGGTTTCGTATCAATGGTTTTTTTTTTTTTCCCCCCAGCTTTTAAGAGTCAATTTGATGACCAAATGACAAACTATTGCTTGATTAACACTGTATTTCGATGGAAGGATTTGTGTGAATTTGATTTGAAATCTAAATCTATAATAAGTTATTCAAACAAGTTAATTAATTTAGTTGTAGATTTAAAATTTATCAACAAATGAAAATATAATTTTAATAGTTAAATAGATAAATTTAAAAATCACCAATATTTTTTGTCATTTCAAATTTATTTAATTTAAATTCATTCGTTTTAAATCGTTTATTCAGTTTAAATTCACATGTCCAAACACAACGTAAAAGTAATCTTGTTGTATAAGTTCGAGTTACGCAATTGATAGTTATACCCCTCCCTCCCCCTGTCCTGCTTTATTCAAAAATGGTAAGCTGGCAGCTATTTGACACACTAGAGATAGACTATTAATACTAACTTTATAGAGTTGCTTAATAAAATTACAAGACACGTGACATTATAAACCTTATGTTGAAGTTAGAATACGATGAAAGTAATAATGTTAATGTAAAATGTAGTGATACAAAATTATGAGTTGCAGTTGTTTACTTTAATATTCATGAACTGATATTTATTATTTTTCCTTATAAGAAGTAAATCTAATGTTCGTTTTCGCATAAAATTTCAACTTTCTCGACATGAGCATTAATCCTTACATTAAATAGCAATCTTACCCTCAAAGTGCCAAACAAATTTTAGCATGTAGATGATATAAACATGGCAGAACGACTTAAAAGTTGGCCGCCCAAGTCTTCCTATCATTGGTTTTGATTCAAGAAATAAGATCCACTTTGTCATTTAATTTTCATTAGATATTTTCATGTTTTTTAATTTGTATTTCCATTCGTTAAATGTTATTGGATATTTATATTTATATATCTTTTCACTAGAATTGGTAATTATTTACATGATTTGACATGTATGCTTCTTACTACAAATTTCTTGGTATATATTAATCAATCCTTTACGACACAAAATATTAAATTATAATAGAAAACAGATTTTTGTTAAAGTTTTTTCTTTTTTATAATTTAATATATCATTACTTTAATATAAGATTATTAAATTAAACATAATAATCATTTTAAATATTATTTAAAAATTTTCAATAATTTTAATTATGTTAATATTAATAATTATTTAATTTATTAAATAATTAAAATTTTAAATTTTAACTCAATTAAATCACAAGATATTTAATTTGTGGAATATCTGAAAAAGTTTGTTTAGCATAAGGCTGGTTGCAGGAAGATGGCAGCAGCGTCGTCCAAGAGTTACTTGCCCCCATAAAATTGGATAGGAGGAGTGGGCTCTGACCTTTTATTTTCTTTCCCTTTTTTCTATGTTATGTTTTAAGAGGAGATAAAGTCTTAATTATTTACTTTACAATGTAAAATTGGTATAATAATTATTGAAATTATTGAAAAATAAGAAAATTTTATTATTTTTTCATCATTCGGAATAAGTAGTAAAGAATTCTTTCATCATTGGAGACGCTTGTTTATCATGCCTTTTGGTGGTTTTTGGGAAATTTTGTATAGCAGAACTGTCCTTATTGCATGTGTTGGTAGTAGTATTAATTTTTAAAAGTAATTGCAAAATGTTAAGATTACACCTTTTATCTGACAGAACATTTGCCTATGCAGGAAACAACTGCGTCTCTATGTGTGCTTCAGTTCATATGATCCTTCTGGGGAAGATGGCAGCAGTGTCGTATTCTATTTGGTCGGTTCCACTTATTAGTAGTTTGTTGGTTGAGTCTCCAGATGAGTCTCCAAGTGAAAAACTTGAATTACTGACAGTGCATACTTAGATGAAAGACACAATTTGTTACCGATGGCCACAAAACTGATAATATGACTCCTTTCTTCCCTTTCAATGGCAACAATTTCAGCCCAGAGTTGTTCAACTTCGATCTTAGTAAGATGAAAAACCAGCCCCCTTGTTAAGCTTATTCTTGCTTTCAAATGCCTGAACCTTTAACTGAAATGCTATCTGGGAAGTCTAATCCCATTGCAGTGGAAATTGGTGGCTAGTTGTATCTCCTAGCTGGCATCACCCCTACGGCAACAGAATACAAGAACCTAGCTTTAAGGTTTTTTATCCTTGTAAAAGTAATTGGTCTACTCTAGAAAGCCCTCCGCTGTTCTTAAAATCTAGCAAATACTTTCATGATTTGACATTTGAGCCCTTTAAGTTTTGTGGCCATCGGTAACAAATTGTGTCTTTCATCTAAGTATGCATCTTTTGCCTGTGACACTACATTTGATAAATGGGAGGCTTGTAAGTTATTTGATGGTTTTGGTCATTCCATAGGTAAGAGGGGTGTAATTTACTCCTCTTACTTGTTTCATTGTGATGTTGTTGGAAGTCCCCGGGGAAGAAATGCGGATTAGATAGTTTGTGGGTAGTCCTCCATTTGCATTCTCCGGTGGAGCCATTCTCTACGATGGGGATATATTGATCTGTGCTGGATATTTCCCTGTCCAGCGGTTTCATACCAGATGGTTGATGGGAAAGTTCCTAGAAAGCAGCAGTTTCTATGGGATGCCAACCCTTGTAGATACATCTACAATATCTCTTATTCAGCTAGGAGAAGGTTATTTTTGTTGCACATACGAGATGCTCTTTTTCATTGTAATTGTTTTCACTTATCTTATTGCATATGTAATTATTTCAAGGCAATGGAAGTGTACAGTTGCAATTCACTTCTAACAAGAAAATTGTGTTAATAAATGTACTTCATATTTAAAAATTAGGAAAAATCTTATATCAGCCAATGTATTAAATAAGAAATGGCTGAAAGTTGTACTAGAGTCAAACAAAGTTATCTTATCTAAGAATGGTGTATTTGTAAGAAAGGGTTAGTCTTATAATGGTATGCTTAAATTAAGTATCAAATAAGACAATATTTCTGTTTATATTGTGGATTTTTTCTTATTCTTTATGGCATAGTAGATTAGGACATATTAATTATAAAGTACTTCATTTTATGTCTAAACATGAATTAATATCTATCAAAGATAATTTTGAGAAGAAATAGAAAACATGCATTCAAGCAATGTAAATTACTAAGTTACCCTTTCCTAAAATTGAAGGAAATACACAATTATTAGAACTTGTGCACTCGGATGTTTGTGAATTAATTAGTTTTTTAACAAGAGGTGGTAATAGATATTTCATCACTTTCATTGATGATTGTTCTAGATATGTGCATGTTTATTTGATGAAAGAAAATGATGAAATATTTGATATGTTTAAATCTTATAAATCTCTTATAAAAAATCAATTAGATAAGAAAATCAAAATATTGAGGAGTGATAGAGATGGCAAATATTTTTCTACTGAATTCTCAATATTTTGTGAATAAAATGATATTATACACCAAACAAGTACACCATGCGCTCCACAACAAAATGGTTAGGAAGAAAGAAAGAATAAAACTTTGGTGGACATGGTTAACACCAAGATTCTAAGTTCTGGTTTGCCAAAAAATTTGTGGGGAGAAGCTTTATTGGTTGCTTGTCATTTACATAATTGAATTCCGTCTCTCAAGACTAAAGCGTTGCTTACCATATGAAATATGGAAAGTGAGAAAACCAAACTTAACTTATCTTAAAGTTTGGAATGTATAGCCTATTATAGAGTCTCGAATAATAAAAGGATAAAGTTGGGATCGAGAGCACTTAAAAGTGTGTTTGTTGGTTATGCTAAAAATTCTAAAGCCTATAGACTAGTTGACATTGATTCTAATGTCATTATTGAATCAAGGGATGTTGAATTTTTTGAGAATAAATTTCTTAAAGATTCAAGTGTTGATGTGGATCCAATTGAAGCACAAGAACCGACTCCAAATATTGATCATTCTTCTAGTAATAAAAGGAAGGATATTTATACTCCTTCTGATCTTAGAAGAAGTCAGAAGAAGGAAAGAAAAATATTTGTCTTCTGATTTCATATCTAAACAAGCTATTATTTTTTTAGTTAAAAACAATAGAGATTATTTATTTAATAAGATACCAATCTTATTAAATGTAGAAGATGATCCTAAATCATTTAGTGAAGTTATGTAGACCATCAAGAGATGCAACATTTTGGAGAGAGGCTATAAATGATGAGATGGATGCAATATTATCCAATATTACTTGGTTTCTAGTGAACTTACCTCCTAGTTCTAAACCTATTGGTTGTAAATGGGTGTTTAGGATGAAATATGCCACTAATGGATCTATATTAACATATAAAGCAAGACTTGCATCTAAATATTTTAGACAAAAAGAAGGAATTGATTATTTTGACACTTATGCACCTGTTGCAAGGCTTACATCTATTAGGTGCTAATGTCATTAGCTTCCATTTATAATATGTGTGTGCATCAAATGGATGCTAAAATAGCCATTTTAAATGGTGACTTAGATGAACATGTATATATGGAACAAGCAGAAGGTTTGACATTACCAAGAAATGAACATAAAGTTTGTAAACTAGTTAAATCTATATACGGTTTAAAACAACTACCCAAACAATGGCATAAAAAGTTGGAATTAGCTTTACTCTCTAATGAATTTAGAGATAAGAAGATGTTAATGCTGATAAGTGTATTTATTCCAAATTTATTAAAGAGTATGGTGTGATTATTTATCCATATGCAGATGATATGCTAATTGTTAGTACTTCTTATAATAGTGTACTTGAAACTAAGAAGTATCTATATTTTCAATTTAAAATGAAGGTTCTTGGTGAAATAGATACTATCTTAGGGATTAAAGTAAAATGGCATAGTGGAGGTTATGCTTTATGTCAAATACATTATGTTGAGAAAATCTTGAGCAAGTATCAACATTTAAATGTAAAAGCGGCAAATTCTTCTTTTGACCCTAACTTTAAACTAAGTAAGAATACTGGCAAACTTATTGCTCAACTGGAATATGCAAGTGTAATAGGGAGTTTGATGTATGCAATGAATTGTACAAGGCCAGACATTTCTTTTGCCGTGTATAGATTATCTAGATATACTAAAAATTCTGGTAGTGGTCATTGGAAAGCAATTGGGAGAGTTTTTGATTATATTAAAAGAACTAAAGACATTTAGAACTTTTATACAATAGTTTTTCAGCTGTACTTGAAGGGTATTCTGATGTTAGTTGGTTTACTAGTATTAGTGATAAAAATTCTACAAGCGGGTGGATTTTTATGTTAGGTGGTGAAGCAATTTCATGGGTTTCAAAGAAACAAATTATGATTGCTCATTCTACAATGGAAGCTGAATTTTTAGCCTTGGACTCAACTTGTAAAAAAACGGAATTGTTGAGAGACTTGTTGTTAGATATCAAGTTGTGGCTTTAACCAATGCTAGCCATTGCTTTAAATTATGACAGTGAAGCCACAATGTTTAGAGTATTGAATAAAATATACAATGGTAAATCTAGACATATAAGTCTAAGGTATATGTATATTAGATAGTTATTAAATGATGGCGTCGTAACTGTTGTGTATCTAAGAACATACAATAATTTAGCGGATTCATTGACTAAACCTCTTGTGAGAGATTTGGTGAAATCGACGTCATTTGGAATGAGATTAAAACCCTTTATCTAAAGCTACTAGAAATGGCAACCCAACCTTTATTCTAGCACTACCACTAGATTAAAAGGTTTAAAGGGTAAAATCAAGTTGCTAATAAATAGTTGTTAGCACAAAAATTATGTGTAAACCATTCCATGTTGTTAGTGTAAATGGTAACCCTTAAGTGGGAAGGTTGAGTATATAAACATTTATACTCTTAATGAAATCATCTTATTGTACTTTTCATCTCAAAAGTTTGAAAAGGTTTCATTTATATGATCATTAGAAGTGGTGTCGCTTCTCATAAAAGTTTGGGTTCTCTTTTGTACATAATCATGAAATAGGATAGAGTACATGGCCGGTAATAGTGCTAAACTATTTTGGTGAACATATGTATAAGTTTAACAAGTTCATGTGTGTGATAATTCTAATCTAATTTAAATCAATGTTTAAGCAACCATGCTATCTTGATTTGATTAGATTTAGTCAGTTATTTATATTAAAGAAAAATTTAAAACGATGGTCCTTCTTTTCTTTATACATGATGTTAAAATGAGATAGTGAGTTGTTGTTTATATTATAAACTAAGTGGGCAAATGTAAATATTTAGTTTGTAATGTAAAGTGATTTTAAAGAATTAATGGGTAAATATTGTAATTTAAAAAAAAATTTAGCGCACATGCTCTACACAGTGGTAGTGCATGTGCACTGATGGCAGTAGCAAAAAGAGTTTAACGCACATGTGCTGTGCGCGCAATCCTGCAATATGACTGTTGAAAATTGAAAAACGGGTGAAGTTGGGGGAGTTGCAATTTTTGGTTCAAGAAGCGTGTTCCATGGATTGAAAATGTGTCTTCCAATAGATTCTCCTACGCTTCCATCATTATAAAAGAGAGTCATACCCATTAATTCATGACAACAATTCTTCCTAAAATTCTATCTCTCCATATACATTATTCTTGGGAATATTTCTGATTTTTGCTATTAGAAATCTGCAAGATTTTATTTTATCCTAGAGATAGATTGCTATTAATCCAACTCTTGGAACAAACTATTGAGTATAGTGGAGGCAATCAAAACCTTTAGGAAAGTGTTATACAAATTTCAAATTCTGCAGGTTTTTATATCTCCAAATTTCATTACAAAATTCTTGTTTTCTACTCCACATTTGCCATCTTTTTAAACAAATCCTCCAGTTAATGGCTATCTAATGTGTTTCTAATCATACCAAAGCCATTAACTGGGTTCTCCAAAAATAATACCATTTCTAATCAAACACCAATCTTGTGCGTACCCCATTTGAAACTCAAAAACAATAAGAAAAGAAATACTCTAGTCAGTTAATCAATCAAGAAGAAGATTTAGTACTTCACTAATGAAGAGAATCAATCCAAAATTCTCTTCTTTGATAATGAACAGGAAAGGATGGTTAGTCAAAATTTATCGGACAAAGGAGGTGGAAGACGACAATGGCAGGGTGAGAATAGGATGAGTAAATAGAAGGTTAGGGGTCAGATCTAGGGGTGGGGGATCGGATTTGGAGTTGGGTAGAGAGTTCAAATGGAAAGGTTCAGATCGGGGTTGAAGAGGGAGTAGGGAAGAGGGTGGGAGGCTCAGATTAGGAGGAAGTGAAGGGAGAGTAATGGTGGACTGATTAGAGAGGGAGGGTGGTAGTGGATTGGCTGGAGAAGGGTGGTGGCAGAAGAAGGGAGATAGAGGTTGATGGTTAAGGTGCAAATTGTAAATTTAGTAAATTAAAAATATTTAATTTTTTATCCAAAGTTTTTCATATTTTTCAATATGACCTCGTTTATAAATTACACTGGTTTTTTATCATTTAATTTTGACCCCAAACATTTTAGTAAAGTCAGTTTCATTGTAGTTGGACAATCTTAATCTTCAAAAAACTAATTTTCGTTAACACTAACAGCTAAATAGATTGAGTGACCCTTTAGACGCAATTTTAAAAGTTTAGTGATCTTTTAAATCACCCAATAAATTTAGTGATTAAAATGACAACTGACATATAATTCAGTGATCAAATAAATACTTTACTTGATTTATTGCTTTCCTAAGATTAATTATTATGTATTGGTTGAGATATCAAGTGTGTATATTCATTTAGTTCGACATTCTTTATAGGGATTGTATGAAAATTTTTATGTAAAATATTTTTTAAGAGGAAACATTTTACATCCAACTAAACATATTCTCAAGTCACTAACTATTGCAACATGTATAAATTTTAGCTTTACAGTGCAAGCGATCATGTATTAGGAAATGGTTGGATTCAATGAATAGAATTAGTGAGTGAATTACTGAATCAAAGAGACTAAAAAAGTGTTTGGTTTATGAATTTTCACCATAAGAATGTGTATCCTATGATTATCTAGGAGTATAATTGTAACCATATACCTTGTTTGGTTAATATCAATAGGCATGAATCAATAAGAAATATTTAGATAAATATGATTTGCAGGTGGGCTCATGACCTTGTAATTAATAATAAAATGAAACTACATGTATCATGTGATGTTATATGACATCATCCATGTGGGATATATGCTGATGTCATATGGGAGGTAGACATTATGTAACACATATAGTTTTATTAATAATCATAATATCGATGGGTGGAACCGTAAATCAGAGCTAGTTAAGTATTTTCCTATATGAGTATTGCTTTTAATTTGTTTAAATGAAAATCGAAAACCAAATACAAATTAGGATTATTTATACTTTACCCCGAACTAATACCCTAATTGCATTTTGCTCCTTGAATCTAAATAATATACCTTTTGCCCCCCTAAAAGATTTTAAAATATAAATAAATATAAAAGAATGATGTAGAGAACTTGTTTTCACAAAAACACCCTCTAAAAAATTATGGACAAAGTTATTTTATATTTATTTAATTTCTAATGATTCCATATTATATTTTTCTACTAATTGTCTCATTTTCCTTAATTAACTTACACTTATTTTCTTCATTTCTAAAAGTGAGCACAAAAATAAAAAATTTTATAAATAATTATTGTTCAGTTTTAGTTTACAATGACTAAACATATATAAAAATAGCTTAAAAACACACTATTCCCATTCCGAATACTCGATCCTACATCATGATTATTTACCTGTATATTAAAAAAAAATTTAGGGGAGATAAAGTGTGTATTGTGTTGATTCAGGACAAAGTATGTTTATCATGTCTATTAAGTGGATAATTAATCCAAAATTAAGAGGATAAAGTGTAATTAATCTTAAAATTAATCAATCAATTTGTTCGGTAGAACTAACTATAGGCATAACGTTATTGTTTCGACATTTCAACAATGTTTTGAAAATCGGAGAGGATTTGTTTTTCATTGTGAAATGCACGAAAAAGTCAACGTTCTTGGTCCAGTCTATCATATCTATCTGATATAAATAATCGGATAAAACCAGTAAAAAATCGTGAATCGGTAAAAAATTGGTTGAACCGATTTTGGTGGTTTTTTAAATTTCGGAATAATAAATGATTTAAATAAAGAGAAAAATTAAAAAAAATGGCAAAACATTGAACACACCAAAGCCTAAACTATCAAGTTATTTATTTTTTGATATTTTTTATACTTATTTTTGTGCAAATTTCATTTTTCTTATTAGAAATTTGATTAGTATTTTTGTGTATTAGAACTATAATTTTCTAAAAATAGTGTTTATCTTCTATTTTAGATTTTATATAAATATATTTTAAGTCATTTTAAATTATACCACACTTTAGTATTAAAAAAAAAACTTGAATTAGTGAATCGATTAGTTCAACTGGTTAGACCGATTAAATTACTAACCGAATATGCCACCGATTCAATGCTCGATCCGATTTTCAAGACAAACATTGCATTTCAACAGCCATCCTCCAAAAAGCCAAAAAGACACTACCCATTAGTGCTCGCATCACACTTTTGATGCCCACATGTCTAGAATACTACTGTACTTGGAAAAGAGATGCCAAGTCCGAATCATCCATTTCCTCCTCACCGACCACATCTTTTTTAACTTCATTGAAAAAGACCCTCAAATGAGTTCACATTGACAACTAACTACACCACAGAAATTAAATTAATTAGGATTGACTCAATTTATTTTTTGGGTCTGCAATAGAAAGTGCACAGAGTTTTATATATAATTATATATAAAAGTTAATTAATTATTAGTTATTGCTGTTATCAACCTCTATTTTATAGCTTCACGACAAAGTACAAAATTATTAATATGAATCGTGAATTTTATATTATAATCAAATTGCGTGATTCAATTATTTGGTTCACACTAACGCGTGAATTTGGGATCTAATTTCACAGTTGACCATTCCTTTAATTCAAATTAGTGAGAAGATAATTTAATTTCACGAGAAATTAAACAAAAAAAAAAAAAGAAGGCCGAATTGGCCTATTTCTAGATGTAAGCATACCAATTAAAGTTTTTTGAGAAATGTGCGGAAAATAGACGACCCACTACCATATATTTACTCAAGCCCCTCCATCAAAAAATGAAAAGTTGAAGAAAAAAGAAGTTCTATTACAAATTTTCTTCTTCTTGTTCCAGTGCAAATGCTTGATTGGTAAACCAAATCTGATCAGATATTTGTTTAGAACAAAATGGCCGAGGCTGCTGTCAGTCTTGCCGTGAAAACCATCAGTAACCTGCTCATTGATGAAGCAAAGTTCCTACACGGTGTGTATGACCAAGTAAAGCAACTTCAACTAGAGCTAAGCCAGATGCAAGCATTCTTAAAAGATGCAGATATGAGGCAGCATGACGAGGAAACTGTCAAGGAGTGGATTTCACAAGCTAGAGACCTTGCTTATCAAGCCGAGGACTTGATTGAAAGTTATGCTTTCAAAGTTGCATCTCGAAGGGGAAAAGGTATCAAAAACATCTTTAAGAGAAGTGTTGGTATCTTGATATAAGAGTGCTATGTTAGCCACAATATTGGAAAAGAGATTCAAACTCTAAAATCTGAAATCTCTGATCTTACCAAAAGATTTCATGAGTATGGGATTAGAGCTATGATGGAAAGAGAGGGTGGCACAAGTTTGTTGGAACAACAATTAAGGCGGACCTATTCTCATGTTATCGAGGATGATTTTGTTGGATTAAAGGATGATGTAGAGTTGATAGTTGGGAAGCTTGTGAAGGAAGATGAGATTCATCGCCATCTCAGAGTTGTTTCCATCTCTGGGATGGGGGGATTGGGAAAGACTACTCTTGCCCAAAAGGTATACAATCACCCTACAGTAAAACGTTACTTTGATGGCTATATTTGGGTTTGTGTATCACAAAAGTGGCAAAAGGAAGACATGTTACAACACATATTAATCAGCCTAACTCCCGAAAAGAGAGAAGAAATACAAAAATGGAGGGATGAGGAACTAGTTAGACAACTTTTTCAAATCTTGGAAAGTAAGAAAGTATCTTTTGGTTCTTGATGATATTTGGTCGATAGATGCATGGGATTGCATAAAGCAAGCATTTCCGGTTAAAAAGGATGGAAGCAAAATTTTACTTACCACTCGCAGTAAAGATGTGGCAGTGCAAATTGATCCGTATGGTTTTCACCATCAACCGCGCCTGTTAAGTAATGATGAAAGTTGGGAGCTGCTTAAAATGAAAGCTTTAAAGGAAATATGTGAGAGAGGTACAAAACTTTCTAGACTTTGCTTTCGATTTTGCCAAACTTATCATTACTTATCTTTCGTCGGATGATGATAAACTGTACCAGACAAAATACTTACGTGATTGTACAAGAAAAACAAATGCTATGAATGTTCATTAACCTTGGATTTCTTATATAGTACAAAACAAACGCTATGCAAGAAAATAATTGCAATGCAGCAAAGAATAATTCGAGTATGAAGTATTTGATTGGCTGAGAAAAAAGTTTATACAACTAAATGAATCGAGCTCTATCATCAGTTCTGTTTTAGTTAGTTCATATCATACTCCATGTTAATTAACAAATTAACTTACCCTTTTTCTAGTTTATTTGAGTCCAAAGCATCTGTTCTTCTTGGTGTTTATTAATTAGTGCTTGGATAGTTCACCTAGTTACTTAATATTAGTTTTTCATTTCTACATGTAAAGTTAATAAACATGCAGAGCACTGCACGGACAATGAGCAAGTAATCTCTGGTTCCGTCAGTAATATGTGACTAACAAAACTCAGTATTGTTATCCGACAGAAAATGAAGAAATACAAAAATTGGAAAAGCTAGGGAAGGAAATGGTTAAAGATTGTAGGGGTCTTCCGTTAGCTGTGATTGTAATTGGAGGAATTCTTGCCACCAAGAATGGCTTAAAGGAGTGGGAGGATGTGCAAAAAAATATTAAAGCTTATCTTGGGAGAGGAAACAACCTGATAGAAGAACAAGGAAATGTGCATAAGATATTAGCTTTAAGTTATGATGACTTACTTCGCACAAGTTGAAGCCTTGTTTCCTTTACCTGAGCAAATTCGATGAAGACAGTTACATAGATGTAGAGAAACTGTATCTGTTATGGATTTCTGAGGGTATGGTATCAATGAAAGATTGTATTGGTGATGAAACGATGATGGATGTAGCAGAACGATACTTGGGAGAATTAGTACAACGAAGCATGGTTCAAGGTAAAGCCCCCGAGATACCCACTCTTTTAGATATTTTTCATCATGCCGTCTTCATGACTTAATGAGAGACCTAAGTTTGCGCAAGGCAGAGGAGGAGAGTTTCTTGTTATCTGTAAGCTATGATGATGAGAAAGGAAATGATTCTTCTTCGATTCTTCAGCAAGTGTATAGACTAGTCATTGATTTGTCTTTCTCAGAGTGTTCCAAAATATGATGCCCCCCTTGAGAAGAGAGTAATAAGGCGGCTGAGGTTGCTTGGCTTATTGGTAGATGGACGTATTCCGCAGTCGATGATGTCCCAATTGAATCAGTCTCAAAATGCTTAGAGTATTGGCCATCGAAGGGTTTTCTTTTCGAAATGAAGATTCATGTAAAGATGTATTTAACTTACTGGTAGATCAATTGAAGCTCCAAAAAGCTATTAGCAAACTCATCCACTTGAGGTACTTGAGTTTGTGTGATTTAACTTTGGTGTGTTTGCCATCATCCATTGCTAATTTACAGCACCTGCAAACACTTGATTTACGGGATACCAATGTATTTAGAATACCAAATGTGTTGTGGAAGATGAGACAACTGAGATATTTATATCTTCCTGAGGACTATATGTCTGATAACGATCTATTTGGGAAGTTCAGAACATTCTACAAGTTGCGATTGGACGGATTGGACAAGCTCGAGATACTGGAAAATTGTTGTATTCCTATTTGTCATGCAAAAGATATATCCAAATTAAAGAATCTTCGATCATTTTCAGCCGAGGTATTTGTAGACCTTGAGGATCCCACAGAAATAATTCAGTATATCTCAAATTTAATTCACTTACGACGCACATTTCTCAGAATAGTGTGTTATGAAGATTCAGCCGCCGCCACCGAGAAATTGTCTAGTGCTATTGGTAAATGTTTCTCTTGTTGCAATCTTCAAGGGCTGCGCATAGTGGGTCCCATTGGGAACTTACCAAAATACGAAGCCCACTTCTGTCCTGCTCTCACTGAACTTAGTTTACATTTGAGTGATATAAAGGAAGATCCCATGAAAACCCTGGAAATGCTTCCTAATCTACGGTCACTTGAATTCGGGGGTTGGTCTTTTGTTGGAAAAGAGATGCGGTGCACCGTATCGCATTTTCCCCAACTTAGATATCTTAGGCTTTGGGGTCTACCCAACTTGGAGAAGTGGTGGGTCGATGAAGGTCGATGAAGGAGCCATGCCGAACCTCTCCAATTTAACAATTTGGCATTGTAAAAAATTGGAGATGATTCCAATTGGGTTGAAATCCATTACAACACTCAAACAATTGAACATAATACATATGCCATTCATAAGGAATTCACAGATAGGATTAAAGTGGTAGATGGACGAGAGGGAGCAGATTTTCACATAGTCTCCCACATTATTATCCACCAGCGAGATTAGAAGAAGATTGAGCAATCAGGTATCCCTTCGATGTCCGTTTTAGACTCACTTTGCTTTTAATTACACTCCACCCAGAAATAAGTTTCACTTTTTCCCTTCCCCAAAATTCTTATTTTTTTTTTTTTTTATAAAAAAAATCACTTTGTCTATTTGACTAATGGATAAAATACAAATGATACATTTTTTATAAAGGAATGGTAAACTTAAATAAGTTCTATCTATGAAAAATTATAACATTAAATGCCCAAATCAATAATCTCAATTTTTTTTCTTTTTCCCGTTTTAGTTCTCTATTTTATAATTCCAACACTTTTACACCCTTAGTATTATTCATTGTATATTTATAATGAAATTGTTGTTTTGCTTTATTATCCATATTCCTTTTACTATCATCCATTTATCTGTTATATTTAATGCTACTAAACTCAATTAGCCATAATTACTTAATTGTTTATATGTATATAAATAATGTCGCTAACAGATTAAATAAGCTTAAAATGAAAGAAGTATATGTATTATTATAATTTAGGGTGAATGATTAATTAAGAACAGTGGAAATAATAATGAAAAGATAACAAAGGTAAAAGAATGAAATAAATAATTAATTAATAATAAAAATAATAGAGGAGGGGAAATAAAGGAGTGACATAAGATAAAGGAGAAAAATAAATGTAAAAGGTAAATAAATTTATCAAGGCACCAAAATCCATGGGCATACACTATATCATTTTTGGAAAATAATTTACAAAGTCACAAATTCAAAATTACTTGCTAAAAAACTTCATATGGTAAAATCATAGTGATCACAAACTCCTGATTTTAGATATTTGACTGGATTTTATTCATTTTTTTTCCGAATTTAATAATGAATTTTATTCATTCTTCTCCGAATTTAATAAC
This sequence comes from Cinchona pubescens, assembly GCA_025175665.1. NCBI lineage: Eukaryota > Viridiplantae > Streptophyta > Magnoliopsida > Gentianales > Rubiaceae > Cinchona > Cinchona pubescens. The sequence continues at coordinate 71,092 of JANKKI010000217.1, forward strand.
GCTTTAATAATTTCATCACTTTGTCACTTTTTTTATCTTTTATTTGACTGAGATAGTCATAATAATAATAAGCAACTGAACGGATATATTAATTGAATTCACCTTTGATAAATTTGGCGGCAAGGAAGATTAGTTCTGAGATATCACTTGTACCCCTTCCAGGCCATAGCAACTGCAATTCAATTTCTATGTGGATGGACTTGTATTGATTATGTCTCTAATAAGTCTCTCACCTTTTATTTCAACTTTCTCTATTTTATTTATGCAATAAGAGTTTGTAAAATCTAATGGTGATTTCTCTTTTTTATCTTTTTAGTTTAAGAGACAGAGCTCAATGATTTGCTATTATATTAAAAACTTTGTCGATTGGATACCAAATTGCTCAGAGAACCTCTCTCTCTTTCTCTGTTTTTTTCTGTTGGCATATTAACACTAACCCGATTTAATTTAGGAGGTTTAATTAAATTGGAATTTAGTAGTTGAATTTTAAGGGATTTATTCTCGAATTAAATTGGTTTCATTGTTAGTTTAGAAGTTGATATTGTATGAAATTACAACCCAACTTGGTACACGTCCAGCAATAAGTATTTAGATTAATTGGTACCTATTTAAAACGTTAGTGATTCAGTTATTTCTTGAGGAAAACAATTTGGGTTCACAAGCTGAGTTATCTGGATGTCAAGACCCAAGGCATCAGCACCACTTGCATTCTATTATTTCTTTGGATAATTTTTTGGATAATTATGCTTTTGATGAAGATATTGAGAATTTTATTTTATTTACTAATTATGACCTAATTACTTATGAGAAGACAGTCCAAGATTATCATTGAATTCAGGCAATAGGTAAAGAAACTTATGCTGTTTAAAAAATAATAATATATGAGAACTTACTTTTTTCTCAACTGATAAAAGGTCATTAAAATAAAGTGAGTCTTTACGACGAACTACAAATCCAATGCACAAGTGGCGAGATTCAAGAAGTTTTTTGTTGAGTTTGAGTGGTTTTTTTATTTTTTTGGTGCGTCAGGGGTACCTAACCAGACGTTAGTTATTACCAATATAAATATCTAAAGTTGTGGCTTTTACCTTAGGGATAATTTATATACCTCTCTTCAGGTTTATGATTACTTAAAATTTTGAATTTTCAAAAATTTTAATTATCCATAAACTTGTTAAAGAAACCCATAGTTAATACCAAGTTATACACATCTAGATGTGTATGCCCACAGTTCTTTAGGCATATAACAAAAAAGGTAATTTCAAAAACCTTCCTTGAAAATTTTCAACAATTCCACTTGGAAACGTTTTGATTTCTAACAATTTTTTTCTCAAGTTATTATTTAGTGTATTTGTTGTAGTCTAAAAAAATATTTAAACATGTAAAAACACATCACATATTAGATAATAATATGATTAATGTTTTTGGAGAATCAAACTCGTAAAGCAAAATAAATTAAAATGTATTTTCTCAATAAATTTTATTTGTCAACCAATTTAGAAAAATATGTGTGCACATTATTGTGCTTGTGACAGAAAAATGTAATTGTTATTTTTCGGTAATCACAAATTCTAAATAAAAAGTACAACTTATGATTTGATAAATGTTTAAAGTTTATATACGAAAATATACACGTGTAGTGTTCTTCAATTGTTGCGTATATTTATTTGAGCAAAAATTTGGAACGCCTAAAAGTGTACCATATATCGTAAAAAAATGTGATTAATATTTTGTATAGGAAATTACGAACTTGTAACTTGAAAAATAAAATAAATATATTTTTTATTTTTAATTGATGAAGAACATAAAAATGTTACAACCCAATATATTTGCTAAGAATTATATTATACAGAATAAATGTATTAGATTGACCCAGTAAAACAAGTATAAAATTGTTACTAGGGGTAAAACTGGAATAAAAAGATTCTCTCTCTCCTTGAAGCAATTTTTTTATTCCTTTGGGCTGACAATGTTATAACAAAAATAGAATTAAAAGAGGTAAGTAATATTTTTAAAAGTTCAAAGATGTTAAGTGATATTAGCATAAATTTATGAGAGAGATTTATGAAATTATCCCTTTACCTAATTACCGCTACAAGTCTTTGCTAGTGCTATGAGACACAGAACTTTAGTGCTTATGCGAGTTGGGTTTTGGAGACTGAGTAATGTACCTAATTTGTCATTTTGTCATCATATTACTTGGGTCATTACGTGCTGATAAAATGAATTAAGGGGACAAAATGCAATTCACTCCTAAATGCAATTCAATGTTTCCATTTTTCATCCTTTATAACATATACAAATGTGTATACATATGTCAAACACATTTCACTTCTGACAAATTTGGCAGGCAAAGATGTATTAGTTTCAGAGATATCACTCGTAATTAAGCCGTTACCACTTCCAGTGGGAGGAACTAAATAAAAATTTAAACGCAGTTCCTCCCGCCCTGTCTCTTATACACATCTAGTCTCTTACATTTTTTTAAAAAAACTTTCGATCTATTACATTTGTGTAATAAATAGTTTGTACAATTTAACCCACAACCGGTTAGGTTTACGAACACGTTAAATCTAATTGCGAAAAATCGAATTATTGACCGGTTAAAGATTTCAACCAATTACTTGCTCCCTTCCTCTTATTTTAATTATCGTTGTGGATTGGTGTACAAAGATTAAAAAATTATTAAATTATATCAATTTTACTAAATAATAGGTTCAAAATAACTTAATTATCCTTTTACAATAATAACCTTAATTTTATAATTCTCCCTCCATTAATATGATTGTAAGGGTAAAAGTTCAAAAAATATCATTTATTACTTTCTTGATTCTCTAAACTAACAAATAATTTGGCACAAGACAAATTATTTAAAATAACAGATAAAATAAAATGGAGGGAGTAATTTCAAAAATAATAGTCACAATTATGGAATATGCAGTACGTGATACGACTAGGGATATACAATGCGTTACTTTACATATTCTTCTATGCATATAATTTACGGGTATGTAGAACACGATACAAATGCACAAATAGTAAGCAATTTGCAAAGTTACATAGAAAATTAAATAACTACAAAGCACTAAAGCAAATAATTATTAGTTTTTAATCGATTTATTTGAAAAAAACCAAATAAAAATTATTCGATGATTTTTTTGGGTTAATAGCTTTCTCTCATACCTATCTAGATGTGTAATAAGTAAGTACAGAATTATTTAAGATTGATTACTTCCTAGGAAGTAAATCATTTTAAATCTGCTTTATCTTACTCACATCTAATTCCTATAAGAGCCAATCGTGTTCTATAAAAAAACTCTAACCTGTCAAGGGATGTCGATCCACAAGTCGCACATATGTCCGACCTCTAATGATATCTACATAAATGATTAATTAATAATTATCTTAGGATTGATTAACCCAAGTTACGAGTGCTAGCTCCTTTAGTTTTTTTCCTTTTTCTTTTTCCACATGTTTTCCTTTTCTTTTCATGGTTTATTCTTTTCTCGTAGTTCTCTTTTCTTGTTTGATGGCTTGAGCTATAATATATATATATATATATATATATATATGGGAAAAATTCTACAATTCCGTTGGAAAAAAAACCATTCCCCTGACTTTATGGACTTGTACAGTACAAATTTTTAAAACACATAGTGTTGTACTGTACAAACCCTTAAAGCACAAGGAAATGGTTCCTTAAAAGGGTGTGTAGAATTTTCCTATATATATACACACACAGACATACAAATTCCTAGGAACTTTTATGATATTACAAATTAGCCCTTTAACATTTATGACTTATTATAATTAAATCTCATAAATTAAAATATAATTATCTTATACTTATCATATAAACAATTTAATCTCAAATTAATCATCTTAAAGTGTGTGACCTTTTAGATTCTCATTCACGTTGGTAATAAGTGTAAATTTTAATCCTAAATTAATTAGGATTAGATAAATTAAACAACTTTAATTTATCATTAATTCACTAATTAATTAATTTACATTTATAGATTAAGATTGGTTTCGAGCAAAGTATGTGACCACCGAAATATTGAGATATGTCAAATGGTTCGACTTCACCTATCAGTGATTAAATTAGTTACCGTGTAATTATTACCCTTTCACCATACTATATCCCGATTAGTTCAAGAGTATAGGTATAATGCCAACTCTTATTGAACTAATCAATTTGTTTCTTTCTGAAAAACAATTCACTTGAAATATAACTTAAGACACTCTTAATTCTATTTTCACTTTGCGCAAAGATTTCTAAGTTGTATTTCAAGAAGTGACTATACTGGGATATACTTTCATATTATAAGGAGTGGTGAATCCTATATTGGTTATATTTTATATTTTTATGATTTACACTACACCCGATCTCTACAATATGTGAAACTACTTAATAGTAACAACTAATAGAGTCAAAATATAGTAATTCACAATCAAGATAAATTCATGACCTCAAATCCAAGGATTATTACACTACTATCACAAAAAACTTAATCCAATGGCATTTGAATAATAATTCGTGTGCAAATACTTTTACTGGGTCAATCTAATACATTTATTCTCAATAAGCATCCACATTCAATTATGTATGCTAATCTATCCGTGTAAAACACTAAGATTAGGGATATTTACAAATAAAATATAATTACGTATAAAATCAAATCTTCATAACTATTTATGATTTTCCCTTATATATTTTATTTGAAAGATTTTATCATATCAAATAAATAAATAATGTCATATTACAAAATATGTATAAATATAAAAGTATAATTTGTGTCTAAAACAAATTGTGTTTAGGGTATACACTAACAAACTCCTATTTGCACTAAAGCCAATCATTCATGTGTTTAAAATCGAATAAATTAACATGACTTTAATGTTTCTTTTGGGACAAAGCTTTAGTGGATCAATAATATTATCATTAGTGGGAACTTTATATATCTTTATTTCATTTCTGTTAATTATTTCTCTGATCAAATAATAACGCCGTGCTACGTGTTTAGATCATTAATGAGATCCGGGTTCCTTTGTTTGTACAATAGCTTTATTGTTATTGCAATATGAGAGTATAGGATCATTAATGGAAGGATTGACCACTTCAATTTCAGTCACAAACTTTTTGATCTAAACCACTTTTTTTGCTGCTTCTTAAGTTGTAATGTATTCAATTTTTGTTATAGAATCAGTTGTGGTATCTTAATTAGAATTCTTCCAATTGATTGCACCACCATTAAGAGTAAATACGTATCTGAATTGTGATTTGCTATCATCCTTATCAGATTGAAAGCTAGCAACTGTGTATTCGCAAACTGTCAACTCTTACCTACCATAAATTTAGTCCTTCATAAGTATTTAAGGATATTCTTAATTACTATTCAGTGGCCACTTTCTGAGTTAGATTGAAACCTGCTCGTAACATTTAGAGTATAGGAGATATCAGATCTAGTACATAACATAGCATACATTATAGAGCCTATAATCGAAACATATGGGATCTTTTTCATGTTATGTCTTTTGACATCTGTCTTGGGACATATGTCTTTAGAAGGATATTGTTGAACCCTAATTATGATAATCATATTTTGATAATGACTAACAATTGTACTAACGGTTTGACAAAAGTGCGCAGAATAGGAGAAGGTTCAGACGTAAATGATCCTCTGAACACAATCAAGAAAACAACCAGTAGAACTTTACGGACGTTGATGATTGTCCGAAAGGAAGACAATCATTGTCTGACACAGAGAACCTGAAGCAGTCTTGGACAATGATAATCGTGTATAAGAGACTGAAGTAGACTCAGACGATAGTAATCGTCCGACACAAAGAACCCGAAGTCTCGGACGAATAATAGCATCCAATCAATTATAATAGTCACTGACCATCGATCGGACGCATGTTCAGATGAAGTTGCGGACATTTGAACGAAGGAAGACAAGACACCATCCAGAGAACAGACGCAGGGTCGAATGTAGAGCTTAGCAGCGGCTGTTCGAAAGATTCTAACGTCTGAGTCTACTTCAGGTTCTCTGTACAAGACGATTATCATTGTCCAGTACAGATGTGTTAGAGACTAATAATTATTCTGATATAAGTTACATGAATGTAACTAGTTGTTGGAACTTTCGAAAGACTGCTTTGCTCACATTTGACACTGCGTCTCTCTATATGTCTCTTATACAACCACATTCAATACAAACACTTGTAAGAGCTATTTGGGGAGAAATAGGCTAAAATATTGTGGGTTGTATTAGTTTGGGTAGTAGAGTTCTCTTGGCTCAATTAGAGGAATTAGTGTGAGTAAGAATAAACTAGTGAGAAATCTTTAAGTGTAAGAATAGAAGGATAACAAATGTAAAAAAGTGAGGCTGTATTGTAAAACCCTTTGGTTCAACTAGAGGGACTTAGTTAGTGCAAAGGTGAGCCTACTTTGTGTACAAAAAAGTTATTGCCTTACCTTCTTTGAAGAGGCATTATTGGTGAATGTACTCCAAACTTGAAGAGTTTGGGAGTTTGGTTTGATATTCTTTATCTCAATTTTTTTTTTTTTATTCTTTAAACTTTAATTGATTGAATATTTGTCTTTGATCATTTGTGCTTAAGTGTTCATTTGTTACACAAAATTTACACATTTTCATTAAACATATTAAAAGATTTATTTTTAAAGATAACCTAATTCACCCCCTCTTAGGTTGCTTTAGGGCCAATAGATATACACTATGAGACATTGGTAAATAACCTTTCTTTGATTGATTCATGCTAAACCTTTTTAGTAATCTTGTCTATGTACGTTGATTGAGTAATACCGAACAATCTCTTTGATTTATCTTACAGATCCTTATTTCTAGAATCTAGGTCACCTCTCCTAAATTTTTCATGGAAAAATTCTTGAGCATACATACCTTTATACTTTGAAGCATAGGTATGTTATTTTCTGTAAAAAATATGTCATCCACACAAAGTATCAAGAAAACAATAACACTCCTACAAACCTTGTTGTATACACAAGGTTCATTATCATTTTTGATAAAATCACACTCTTCGATTGTCTCATTAAAATGGATGTTCCAACTCCTAGAAATTTGCTTTAATGTATAAATAGACCTTCGTAACTTGCATACTTTGTTAAGATCTTATGTATATAAATCTTTCAAGTTGCATCATATACACCTCTTTCTGCAAATTTTCATTAAGGAATGCAGTTTTATATCCATTTGCCAAATCTCATAATCATAATATGCAACTATAGCAAATAAAATTCGAACGAATTTCAGCATTGTAACAGATGAGAAAATTTCATCAAAGTCAACTCCTTATCTTTGTGCGTAACCCTTTGTCACCATTCGCGCCTTATACGTAATCACATTACCATCTATGTCAGTCTTTCTCTTAAAGACCCACTTGTACCTTATGTTTAATCCTTTCAAGTAGATCAACAAAGGCTCAAACCTTATTGTCATACATGGAATCCATTTCAAACATTATGGCTTGTAGCCACTTCTAAGAATCTTTATTAGATAGTGATTTTTCTTAAGATGTAAATTCATCATTCGTAATGATTAATACATTATAGTGCTCACTTATAAGAAACTCATATCTTTTTCGAGCACGATGTATCCAACTAGTATCACAAAGAGTGCTTGTGTATCGTTAACTTCATTTTTTATTACATCATCATGTGATTGACGCTCTTATTCCACTTGTTGATCAATATCAAATTATGTGTCTTGAGATCTATTTTGTTCCCATTTGCATTTTCAAGAATAAACTCATTTTCCACAAAGACAGAAACATTTTGAGACAAACACTTTTTGTTCAATAGGATTATAGAAATAGTATCCATATATCCCCTTTGGATACCCCACAAATTAGGCATTTATTTCATTTAGTCTCGATTTTGTCAGATTCTACCCTGTTTACATAAGCAGGGGAGTCCCAAACTTTTAAATATGAAAGATTAGATTTTTTCCAAACCATATCTCATACGGAGCTAAGTCAACAACTTTTGATAGAATACGATTTAGTGAATAGGAGGCAGTTTTAAAAATATAGCCCCAAAATGATTTGGGGAGGTCTACAAGACTCATCATTGATTTAACTATATCTAATAGAGTACGATTACGTCTTTTAGTTACACCATTTAGTTTAGTGGTGTATAAGAAGTCTATTGACGTAGAATCCCATTCTCCTTAAGTTAATTTTAGAACTCTTGATTTAAGCATTCCGCACCTTGATCAGATCGAAATATTTTAATACTTTTACTAAGTTGTTTTTCAACTTCATTCCTGAATTTCTTAAACTTTTCAAAGGTTTCAGACTTATACTTTATCAAGTATACATAACTATATCTAGAATGATCATCCGTAATGGTAATAAGGTCTGAAAAACCTCCTCTAACATGGATAGAAATAGGACCACAAATATCAGTAAGTATTAGCCCTAACAATTCACTAGATCTATCACCATTTCCTCTAAAAGGTGATTTGGTCATTCTACTAAGTAACAAGACTCACATTTATCATGTGATTCACAATCAAATTATCTGAAATAACCATTATTGTGTTATTTGGTAATGCATTTCTCATTTATATGACCAAATTTACAATGATAAAGGAAAGATTGTTTCATGGTATGAATTTTAGGCCTTTTACGATTTATGTTGAGAATTGTATTTTCTATGTCTAGAATATAAAGACCATTAATCATAGTTGCAGCTTCATACAAAATACCATCACATAAAAAAAGAACAACATTTATTCTTTTACATAATGACAAAACCATCAACGCCTAAACAAGAAATAGAAATAATGTTTCTAATAAGAGATGAAATATAATAACAATTTTTAAATTTTAAAACAAGACCACTAGGCAAAGAGAGATAATAAGTCCCTATGGCTAAAGCAGCAACAATTGCTCCATTTTCCACGCGTAGGTCCACTTCTCCCTTAGCCAACATTCTACTTCTCTTTACTCCCTACATATTTTACACATATGAGATATCTACATTTCCAAGAATTTTATATGGACAGTAGAAATATTGATCTCAATTATAAACATACCTAAAGTTGAAGATTCACCCAGTCTCTTCTTCTTCAAAGTATCCAGGTAATCCTTACAGTTCCTTTTCCAGTGTCCATCTTGTCCACAATGAAAGCACTACAGTGCCTTTATACTTGTCCTTTTTGATCACATGTGTTGATTTCACCCTAGACTTGGCTTTCTTAAAGTTAACTTTGAATTTCTTTTTCTTTCTATTGGAAGAATAAAAAACCAACACTTTTTTTCTTTCCTTTTTGATGGTTATCTCAACAGCCTTAAGGATATTCAATTCTTCAGAGAAACTTGTTTTCAACTTATTCATGTTATAGTTCATCACGAATTGTGAAAACCTTTTAGGCAAAGATTGCACAATCAAATCAACATTTAACTCGTAATTTTGCACAAATTCCAATTGCTTTAATTTTTCAATCAATCCGATCATTTTCAATATATGAACAGCTACTGAAGTACCCTCTTCCATTTTATAATGAAAGAGCTCCTTAAAAGTCTCATACCTCTTATTCTTTGATTTTTCATCAAACAATTCCTTGAGGTGAAGAATCATAGAAGCATCTATATTTTCATGTTGTTTCTACAATTCAGAATTCATATTGGCCAACACGATAGAGTATGCGGCAGTATCGTTTCCTCCATGTGCTTACGATAAGCTTTTAGAACTATTTGATCAACATCATCTGCAAGCGCATCAGGAATAGGTTGATCAATGACATAACATTTTTTTTCATGCTTGAGAACAATTCTCAAGTTATGTTGTCAGTTTGAAAAATTTGGCCAAATGAGTTTGTTATCATTTAAAATGGAATGCAGATTGATATTACTACTCATATTCTACAATATGTAAAGAAAGATCGAATAAGAATTTGTATATTTATGCATAAACACAATCTCTTATACAATATAATATGGACTTCACTTAATTTGGTTTTGCTCTCACTATTTTAATTCAAATCAATAACCCTCACATAATGATTCGGGAGTTTTCTTAGAACCTCTAGTAGGCTAGGATCCCATCTTATTATTTTGATCTTGAGTGTACCCAACAAACCAAAACAATTTCAAAAGATATGTAACTTTTTATCAATTACAATACTCTGCAATTCTTAAAAAGTTAGGTATCAACTGGTAGTCTTGATAGCACATATTATGTGACTCCAAACCTTTGACTGAAAGACATATAACCTTGGGTGTACCCAATAATTATGTCTCCTTTAAATCATTATACCCATTATTCAGAGATCTTATCTCATACATTAAACATGTTATAACATAGAGTAACTTTGGATTAGCCCAAAAAGTTATGGTCTAAAAAGAACTCTCGTTTCTTGCTCTAATAATGGAAGGCGACTTTTTTATTGACTTAATATTGATTTGAGAGATTTTACTTTCAGTTATTTATTAGATCTCATCAAATTGCATGCAGTATTATCATATCAACATATAACAAGTAAAACATGCACAAAACCATAGATGATTATGGACTTTTACTAAACTAACTTCCTTGAGTCACAAAGGAAACTAGATAGTCAAATCTGAAGGGTAATATTCAACTCTTAAGAATTTTCTCCGTAGTTGAACCTTTGCACCATCTCCATCATCTTATACATTACAAATGTAATTCTATCTAAACATTTTATGGTAGATATTCAATCATATCCCTAACCTACCTCTATGTAAATTACATGATTGATTACGAAATCTCGAATTACATTCGAAGGGATTGAGGTGAGAAAAAAATTACATTCAGAATAATAGAGAAAGGCAAGTCACACAGGCCCTATTTAAAATTTACAACCATTGAATTTTGAATAAAGTAAACCATACACAATCACATTGGTTTTAAATCTATAATCATCCATCATGCTATTATATAATTCAATAATTAATCAAAATTTATAAAAACCTACATTTAGTATCTAATCTTGAATCACGATACATCATAATCTTAATCTCATTGAAATTATCATTGTTGATTTCTTTTTTAAAATATTTTATCTATTAAAGACAAGTTTTCCAATTTCATTAGAAACTGAACACTTTAAATAATAGAATTTTAAAATTATATTAGAAACAATTTTCAAATTTTTTTTGAACATTTATTAAATTCCAATCTTATTGAAAAATAATAAAATTCTAAAATTTAAAACTAAATTGTCTAATTCTAATTCTAATCTTATTAGAATTAAATAAAAAATTTCAAAGGTTTTATTCCTTGTAAATCAAATTAAAATAAAGAGAGTTTCAAAAATTAACAATTAATTTTAAACAACATTTGTCAAAAATGAATTAGTGGTCTCAAAAACCAAATTTAAAAAAACATTTTTAATGATAATATAAATTAAGTGTCACAAAGAATTATTTAAATAATTAATACTTTTAATGACAAAAATAAAAACTGACACTAAAAGTGCCAATCATCATCCAGTGACGTTATTTGATTACATCATGAATACTTGACATGGACAATGCAATTGTGATTGAAAAATCACGGTTTTTTTCTTCTCCAATATTTTCAAAAAAAATATATCAAAAAATTCATATGACTTGAACAAATTCAATATTCATAACAACTAAACACATCTATATCATAAATTAATCAAGGGTGGCTCTAATACCACTGTAAGAAAATAAATCATGCAAGACACAATATAACATTTAAAATTTTTTACTTCCTTCCAAATATCATCTTGATTAATTTATGCATTAAAAAAAAGAGGAATATAGAAATTATACCTCATAAACTTAGTAAAAAAAACTCTAATCTGTCAAGGGATGTCGATTCACAAGGCGTACAAATATCCGACCTCTAATGGTATCCACATAGATGATCAATTCAGGATCCTCTTAGGATTGATTAACTCAAACCACGGAGTGCTAGCTCCTTTATTTTTTTCCTTTTTTCTCTATCCACGTTTTTTCCTTTTGTTTTCACGATTTATTCTTTTCTAGTGGTTCTCTTTTTTGTTTGATGGCTTGAGTTATTACATATATATATATACACACACACATAGACACACATACACACACACACATACATACATGCACAATACCCTAAGAACTTTTATGATATTATATATTAGCCCCTTAAGATTTATGACTTATTATAATTAAGCCTCAAAAGTTAATTTATCCCATAAGTTAATCTGTAAGTATCTCATACTTTCTTAATATAATCAATTTAATCCTGAATTAATCATTTTAAAGTATGTGACCCTTTAGGTTCTCTTTCACACTGACAATGAGTATAAATTCTAATCATAAATTAATTAGGATTAGATAAATTAAATAATTTTAGTTTATTATTAGTTCACTAATTAATTAATTTACATTTATAGATCAAGATTGGTTTCTAGCAAAGTATCAAGACTACCCAAATATTGAGATATGTCAAGTGATTCAACTTTACTCATCAGTGATTTAGTTCCATGTAATTATTACCCTTTCACCGTACTATATCTCGATTAATTCAAAAATACAGATATAATACCAACTCTTATTGAACTAATAAATTTACTTCTTTCTAAAATACAACTCACTTAAAATAGAATTTAATATACTCTTAATTCTATTTGCACTTTACGCAAAGATTTCTAAGTCATATTTCAAGAACTGTACTTGACTGGTCCTAATCTCCTGCTCAGGCTCTCTTCCGGAGCTATGATAATCTGCTTTCTGTCTATTTAATTCAAATTTCATTATCCTGAACATTTAATTAGAGTGAGTATCACACGTCAATTTTTATTCAAATGCTAAACATAAAATAACATACTCATACACTTTAACCACTCCCACCTAAGCATTAAGAACAAGGAATCGTAGCAACTCCTAGTCTAGGTTGGCCAGTCCCAAATCCTAAGTTGCTTACAAGTCTAAGTCCCCAACTTTGCAAAACAATAACAGTTCAACTTAATACTAGATACAGGATTGAATAACCTATATTCTGATACCACTCAATGTCACGCTCCTAAAACGAGACAATGACCTACAGAATATATATGTCTCTTTCCAGATCATCCCAAATATGCAAGGCTATCAGGAGTAATGTCTGACCCATAACATTTGTCTAGATATTACACTTCAAAATCCGCCAACATATAACCACAAGAGTTATATAAAACAAACATAACCCCATCAATTCATGATATTACCAAATCATACCTATATAAAAGTATCGAATCACAAACATAAACGACAAGCAGAAGTTCGATATACGATAAAATTTTAACAAATCCTTAGGCACACAGGCCTAAAGACAAGAACAAATCTCATACTAAGATGATAAATTGAAAATCCTAACTTCAGTAATTGGAGTCCGCACTATAATTCCCTCGTAGGTCAACACTAGATTCAGGACTTACTATCGCCTACTGTTGGTCATTGATTACAAACAAAAGGGGAATATAATAAATAGGTAAGCATGTAATGCTTAGTAAATAATATTTAAGTCCAATTATATATAACACGTACATATCAGTGCAGGGGACAATATATGAGACATTTTCAATAATTAAAATACAAATGCCAATCAATAAATTTATGGTTCACAAAAGTCTTCCCAACACTGGATCTAAATCTACCTATTATCCGCCCGAATAGACAAGGCATAATGGAGTATCTATCACTTGTCTTCTTAATAGACTGGGTATAATATTTACTAAACAGAGCACTCGGTATTTCATTTCATTCATGATTATCACTCCTAACCAAATCATCTCAATTGACCCATTGAACTCTTCACAATAATCAGTCATTAACATATAGGGTAATAATGAATAAATAATACATTACATGACGAACACATAAATTATAAACGTACTTACATTATAAACATTATTCATAATAAGTATATACCTTAATATTAATTATTCTAGAGCTGCAAAACCAACCATATACAAGATATCGATAAAAAGGCATAAACGTTACTTATCTTGAAAATATATTTTGATGACCTAACTTCGACGGTCTGAAAATCTAACCCCAAATCACCTAAACGAGGAGAGTGTTATACCCAAATTCTCAAATCTTGCAATAATGGAATACAAACAAGTAGGGGTTGACTTAAATTTATGAAAATAAGATTAAAATCTAAAAATTAGGGTTCATAACTTTAAATATATCACCTAGATAGGAATTGTCAAAACCCTCATTCAAATCTCACCAAAATAATGGTTAAAAAGTCATTTCAAATTACAAATCAAGTCCTAGTAGCTGAAAATATGATTGGCAATAAAATCAAATCACAAATGACAAAAATTAAACAAATTAATTTCTTGAGAAACTTGAAATTTAACAAGAAAATCATGCAAAACTTGAAATAAAACTTACTTGTGAAGTTGGATTAAAGGTCTAAGATATTCCTGGATCACCAATTGACTAGGATGGAAAAAATTCTAATCTAATGATTGAATTTGAGAATTTTAATTTTAGTTTTGGAAATAAGATTTTATTGCCAATGACATATTTTAAGATCTAGGTACTTGATTTGTAATCAGTGTTATGTCTCTTATAACATTCTAGATGTGTAGAAGTTTTAGTAAAGTTTTAAAATTTATGTTTTGGTCCCTTAAATTTTGAGAAATTATATTTTTACCTGAAAATTTTTAAAAATATTCAAAAAAAATAAACGATTATTTAACATTTGAAAGGGATGTTAACGAGTATTTAAAGGGATAATATGAAGTATGAAAATACGTGAAATGAGCAAAAAAAAAGTCAAGTATTACACTTAGAGACGTAAAAAATATTACGAAAGTATTATAGAAAATATATTGTCACATAATACTTTTAAAGAAAAATTTTTAATAAAAATAAGTCATATTTAGGAATTGTTCTACTGCTATACTCAAATACTTCTAATACAAAATATATCAAATGAGAGATCAATTATAAAACTGATTGTTACAAATGTGTATAAGAGACAGCTTCAAAGACACTCCTGCTAGCTGTTCATTCCTCCTCCTACTCTTAGTGCTTTGATTCTTCTTCATCTTAGGCTTTTTCTCAACTCTTCACTTCCTCCATCATCTCTTCCACTCCACCTTTCTATCTAGGCAAGTTATATTATTTCTTTCATGTTATTTTTTTTCTATTTTTTATGCATTTATTTTGTTATTTTTCTTGTCCATTTTTCCTATATTTATGTTGTTATTTCTCTTATGTTATTTTTTGGTGTATTTTTCATGCATTTATTTTTATTATTTCTTTTAGTTAATTTTTCTATTTTAGGGCATTTATTTTTCCTTTCATGTTTTGTTTATTTTTGATGCATTTATTTCATATTTTATTTTCTATTTTTTGTCTATTTTTTCTCCATTTAATAACATTATTTATTTAAGTCCTGTTTGGTGTATTTATGTTTCTTATTTCTTTTCCACTACTTTATTTTTCTATTGTCCCGTGTTTATTTTATTATTTATTTTTTGTTATTTTTTTCGTCTATTTTTCTTGTATTGATTTTCTTATTTTTTCTGTATTTTTTTTATCTATTTTTCCTTCATTTATTATTTATTATTTATTTTCCATTATTTTTGTCTATTTAGAATTATTTATTTTGTTATTTTTTAATCTATTTTTAGTTCATTTATTTTTATTATTTCTTTTATGTTATTTTTTAGTCTAGTTTTCTCATATGGGTTTTTTCACTCATAACAATACTACTTAAATAAAAATAATTTTGTAAACAAAAAAATTAAATTAATTAACGTTGTTATCTACTTTGTAAAATTTTCAGGATAATGGATGCTACAGGTAGTTATTCGCATTCTTCACATTTAGGAGCATCTAGCAATGCGGAATCCATATGTTTAAGTCAAAGTCATAGACAAAAAATGGATACAACATGGAAATACATCAGTGAAGCCGTCAATGAAAAAGGAAGAAAAGTCTTGAGCATCCATTATCCTGTAAAATTTTGCAAAGTAGATAACAACGTTAATTCTGTCTCTTATACACTCTAGATGTGTATAAGTGTAGCTTTGTCTCTTATACAACTGTCATCCAGAAGTAAGGCATGCAATTTTAGGATCTTTGAAAGAATATGCACAAAAAGTATAAGAGACAAGAGAGGAGATTTTGGAGAAGAAAATCTATATGGTCGCTCTGTGAATGATTTTGATGGTGATGATATTCAAGAAATTCCTCCTCCTCGAGCCAAAGGAGTTTCAATCAATATGGCAGGAGCATCAGCTTGTAAAGGAAAAAGAAAAGCCACGACAGGTATAAATGCTTATTTTAAAGGTAGACGTGATACTTCGCAACCCACTATTAAGGCTTGTTTGCAAAGTAAAGAAAAGTGGCATAACACTGACATGGCTATTACTCTTTGGTTTTATGATGCTTGCATTCCTATAGATGCCATTAATTCTCCATTTTATCAAAGAGTTATTGATCATATAGCATCTATGGGACATGAATATAAAGGTCCATCTTATCATGCTTTACGAGTCCCTTTATTACGAGATGCTAAAAAACATGTACAATTAGTAATTGATTCCCTTCGTAGTAATTGGGTTGAATCTAGCGGTTGTACTATAATGGGTGATGGATAGAAAGATAGCCGGCAAAGATTTTTGGTTAATTTTAAAGTTATAACATCTAAAAATGTAAAATAATTTCTATAAAATTCAACAGACAAAAATACCAAAAACTGAAAATTTGTGTAATCTATAGGAATGTTTGTTAAAACGAAAGGTAATAGTTACTGTCTCTTATACACATCTAGATGTGTATAAGAGACAGCTCCTATGGAGGCTGCTGGCTTGCAAATTTTCTTTCCGATCATACAAACTTTTTGTTGGTCACCTTGTACTGCTCATTGTATCAACTTGATTTTGAAAGATATTGGTGAATTATCTGATGTAAAGACTCTTGTAAATCTTGCTTCAACGGTGACTGTATTTATGTATAATCATAAGTTCACTTTGAATTGGTTGAGGAAAAGCAAATGATGGAAGGATATTATTCGTCCTGGGGAAACTAGATTTCCTACAACTTTTATAGCATTAAAAAGTTTGTATGATCGGAAAGAAAATTTGCAAGCCTTTAGTCAGTATTGGAGATTACAAAAAGATTTTAAAATGGCTAAAGGAAAAGAGGCCAAGCAAATTGTTTTGGATGATAAGTTTTGGAATAATTCTTTGATTCTTGTTAGGATCATGGGGCCTCTTATTTGATTGCTACGTGTATGTGATGCGGATGAAAAACCTTCAATGGGTTATGTTTATGAAGGTATGCAAAGAGCAATTGAAGGTATTAGAAAGCTTTTCAAATACAAGGACAGAATATGCAAGCCATATATTGATATTATCAATTTTCGATGGGATAAAATGTTGCACAAAATCTTCATAGTGGATCTTATTTCTTGAATCCTGCTTTTCAATAGGACCCTACATATGTTGGAATTAAAGAAGTCACAAATGGTTTATTGAATTATATTGAAACATATATGGATTGGTGTGATCATGCAAAATTTACACATGAGATTGCAATATTTCGGGAGCGGGAAAGTAGTTTTGGACAGAGACTTGCTCTTAATACTAGCAGCTGACAGATCGACCAGGTAGTAAATTTTTTTGTCATTTAAAATTTATGGCAATAGTACGTTTTAATAATTGAGATTATATATTTAATTTTCAATATGATATGTTTGTGATAGAAAATTGGTGGAAGTTGTTTGGTTGTGATGCTCCAAATTTGCAAAGACTTGCGATTAGAATTTTGAATCAAACTTCATCTTCTTCTGGCTGTGAACGTAATTGGAGTGTCTTTGAACGCATTCACAGGAAAAAAAGGAATCGATTGGAGCATCAGACACTTAATGATCTTGTGCATGTGCATTACAATTTGCGTTTGTAAGACAGGTAACATTTTGATTATCTACATTTTTAAAAAAAAATAAATTAGTAGATTAATAAGTTATGTATATTTATTATTTTGTAGGACCAATCGAAAGAGATCTTATGATCCTATTGATTATGAGTCGATTGGTAAAACAAAATTTTGGGTCGGGGAAGAAGAACCAGCTAGGGAGCTTGATTATAAGGAGTTGGAGGCTGAGCTCTTGAAGAACTACCTATGAATGATGATGTTGAATGTTCCAATTCTCAACAAGTTGAAGGTTGGTTTGAAATAATTTCTTTGAATTATTCACAAATTTTAATTATAAATTATACTAAGTACATACTGTTTTTTAATTAATATTATTGTTTTTATTTTTTTTTTGTTTCTTATTAACATATATTATTGTGTATAAGATTTTTAGATGATGATAATGATGATAAAATTGAGGAAGATGTGAATTTGGAATCATTTCAACGTAGGGGTATTAGTCTTATTGATAAAGATGATGAATGGCTAAACTGAGATAATCATGAAGTGAAGTTATGAGATGATTGTATTTTGTTTTTAGTCTTCGTTTGATGTTGATTGTGTTACTTAAGAAAATGACAGTTCAGTTGTAATGTTATTTGTTGTACTTGTCCTTTATTGTACTTGTTTCTTTGTTTGGGATATAGACAATATTATGTAGAATTATTGTTGTTAGTTTTTTGAAGTAAAAAATGATGTTGGACCTTTCATGTTAATGTTGAATTTAGAGATGATGTTGGTATTTTGTAGGTTATTTTTAACTTACAAATGATGTGGTATTTTTGTTGTTGAATTTTATAGAAATGTATTTTAATTTTTAAGTCACTTTAAATTTTATTACACAAAAAAAAAAAAAAATGTCCTGTCGGACCGGGAACCGAACATGCTACCGGTTCAATAACTGGTCCGGTTTTCAAAACATTGCATATGTGGTTAAATTCTGTTCTATTATAATGAGAATTTACAAATTTACGCATTTAGTACATAATTTCAATCAGACACTAAAACTACTCATTATAACAAAGACTTTTTCATTTGATTATTATTATTCTTTTTATTTGGGTGCTCTTAAAAGGTACTTTAAAATGATTTTATGCCCATACGTTGAGCTTGGACTTTTTCCTTTTTGTTCCTCTTTATGCAGTTTCTTTCTACCTAACTTGGTTTCGCAGCCATGGTTTTTTTTTTTTTTTTCCTAGCTTTTAAGAGTCAATTTGACCTGACCAAATGACAAACTATTGCTTGATTAATTTGTTAACACTATATTTCGATGGAAGGATTTGTGTGAATTTGATTTGAAATCCAAATCTATAATAAGTTATTCAAACAAATTAATTAATTTAGTTATAGATTTGAAATTTATCAACAAATGAAAATATAATTTTAATAGTTAAATAGATAAATTTAAAAATCACCAATATTTTTTGTTATTTCAAATTCATTTAGTTTAAATTCATTCGTTTTAAATCGTTTATTCAGTTTAATTTACATATCCAAACACAACGTAAAAGTAATCTTGTTATATAAGTTGAGTTACGCAATTAATAGTAATACCCCTCCCTCCCCCTGTCCTGCTTTATTCAAAAATGGTAAGCTGGCAGCTATTTGACACACTAGAGATAGGCTATTAATACTAACTTTGCAGAGTTGCTTAATAAAATTACAAGACAGGTGACAATTTAAACCTTATGCTGAAGTTAGAATACGACGAAAATAATAATGTGTAATGTAAAATGTAATGATACAAAATTATGAGTTGTTTACTTTAATATTCATGAACTGATATTTATTATTTTTCCTTATAAGAAGTAAATCTAATGTTTGTTTTCGCATAAAATTTCAATTAGCTCGAGATGAGCATTAATCCTTACATTAAATAGCAATCTTACTCTCAAAGTGCCAAACAAATTTTAGCATGTAGATGATATAAACATGGCAGAACGACTTAAAAAGTTGGTATAGTCTTCCTATGATTGGTTTTGAATAAGTTTTCCTGATGTTGCTTTATCATTTAATTTTCATTAGGTATTTTCATGTTTTTAAATTTGTATTTCCATTCGTTAAATGTTATTGGATATTTATATTTATATATCTTTTCACTAGAATTGGTAATTTTTTACACGACTTGATAACATACGAACCGGAATTTACTTGGTCAATATTAAGTCAATCCTTTACTACACAAAAATCCATTAAATTATTATATGAACAGATTTTTGTTAAAGCTTTTTTCTTTTTTATAATTTAATAGATCATACTTTAATATAAGATTATTAAATTAAACATAATAATCATTTTAAATATTATTTAAATTTTTTTAATAATTTTAATTATGTTAATATTAATAACTATTTAATTTATTAAATAATTAAAATTTTAAATTTTAACTAATTTAAATCACAAGATAACTTTAATTTGTCTGATGCTCAAATCGATTGTCACAGGCAAAAGATGCATACGTTCAAATGAAAGTCGTCCAAGAGTTACTTGCCCATAAAATTGGAAGGAGGAGTGGGCTCGATACATTTAAAAATTTCCCTTTTTTCTATGTTATGTTTTAAGAGGAGATAAAGTCTTAATTATTTACTTTACAATGTAAAATTGGTATAATAATTATTGAAATTATTGAAAAATAAGAAAATTTTATTATTTTTTCATCATTCGGAATAAGTAGTAAAGAATTCTTTCATCATTGGAGACGCTTGTTTATCATGTCTTTTGGTGGTTTTTGGATTGAAATTTCGTATAGCAGAATGTTATTGCATGTGTTCGTAGTAGTATATATTTTTAAAAGTAATTGCAAAATGTTAAGATTACACCTTTTCTCTGACAGAACATTTGCCTTTTGCAGGAAACAACTAGCGTCTCTATGTGTGCTTCAGTTCATATGATCCTTCTGTTAGTGTATGCTCTAAAACCAATTAATTTTAGGGATAAATTACATTTTTATATTTATGTATATTTTTGTAATATGGCATTTAACGAATAAAATATTTATATGTAAAATCATAAGGAGTTATGATGTAATTATATTTTATTCGTGAATATCCCTAATCCAAACAAAGTGTATGACACTAGTAAATTAGCACATAAGAGTATGTGGATGCTTATTAAGAATAAGTGCAACGGATTAAGAGTTTGATTACATCTCTTTTAATACACCATTACTTGGGTGATCATGATGCTTTGCTAGAAGCCAATCTTGATCTATAAGTGTAAATTAATTAATTGGAGAATTAATGATAAATTAAATGTGTTTAATTTATCTAATCTTAATTAATTTAGGATTATAATTTATACTTATTACCAACGTGATTGGGAACCTAAAGGGTCACACACTTAAGGATAATGTACATATCAGGATTAAAATGATTTGATAAGTATGAGATACTTATGGGTTAATTTATGAGATAAATTAACTTTTATTTAATTATAATAAGTTATAAATATTAGGAGTTAATATGTAAGAC
Source organism: Cinchona pubescens (assembly GCA_025175665.1). NCBI lineage: Eukaryota > Viridiplantae > Streptophyta > Magnoliopsida > Gentianales > Rubiaceae > Cinchona > Cinchona pubescens. The sequence continues at coordinate 92,508 of JANKKI010000217.1, forward strand.
ATATTAAGAGTTCTAATGGTTTTATAATTATTAATATACCCATGACCCAAACTGATTAGAATTTATAATTCCCTAAACCCAATTTGATTGGGATTTTGTATTATTATATATATATGATATATTATAATATATATATAAGAGGAAGTAGTACTATTAAAAAGGACTAGTACTTGTACTACTTTCGGCTATAAGAAAAAGAAAGCCGTCAAATCCCTTGATGTGATTGTCACGTTTTAAGAAGGGAAAAATAATTTAGGAGCTAGTATTCGATCGACGTCCCAAACATATTGGAGATTTTCTGCATTTTAAGGTATGATCTCTATCTTTACTACGTATAAATTAATCAAGGTTATCCGTAATAAGAAAGTAAAGATTTAAATTCCGCTGCGTTATCTCTGATTTACTTTCTTACACCTTCTGGTGAAGATGGCAGCAGTGTCGTATTCTATTTGGTCGGTGCAGCAGTGTCGTATTCTATTTGGTCGGTTCCACTTATTAGTAGTTTGTTGGTTGAGTCTCCAGATGAGTCTCCAAGTGAAAAACTTGAATTACTGCACTTTTGGGCCAACAGGTTGGAACGTCTACTTTTTGGGTGGTCATTACCGTGATAATATGACTCCTTTCTTCCCTTTCAATGGCAACAATTTCAGCCCAGAGTTGTTCAACTTCGATCTTAGTAAGATGAAAAACCAGCCCCCTTGTTAAGCTTATTCTTGCTTTCAAATGCCTGAACCTTTAACTGAAATGCTATCTGGGAAGTCTAATCCCATTGCATTAAGTGGAAATTGGTGGCTAGTTGTATCTCCTAGCTGGTCACCCCTACGGCAACAGAATACAAGAACCTAGCTTTAAGGTTTTTTATCCTTGTAAAAGTAATTGGTCTACTCTAGAAAGCCCTCCGCTGTTCTTAAAATCTAGCAAATACTTTCATGGTTTGACATGCGAGCCCTTTAAGTTTTGTGGCCATCGGTAACAAATTGTGTCTTTCATCTAAGTATGCATCTTTTGCCTGTGACACTACATTTGATAAATGGGAGGCTTGTAAGTTATTTGATGGTTTTGGTCATTCCATAGGTAAGAGGGGTGTAATTTACTCCTCTTACTTGTTTCATTGTGATGTTGTTGGAAGTCCCCGGGGAAGAAATGCGGATTAGATAGTTTGTGGGTAGTCCTCCATTTGCATTCTCCGGTGGAGTCATTCTACGTATGACCAATGGACATACCTGTCTCTTACACATTCAATATATGCATAAGATATTTCCCTGTCCAGCGCTTTCATACCAGATGGTTGATGGGAAAGTTCTCTAGAAAGCAGTAGTTTCTATGGGATGCCAACCTTGATACATCTACTATATCTCTTATTCAGCTAGGAGAAGGTTATTTTTGTTGCACATACGAGATGGAGTAGAAGGAAGAGGGAGAGCCAAATTTGCAATTGTGACATTTGAGGTTTCAAAAGTAGATGGAGTGGTTGAAGATGATACAAGGCCCAAGTTCTCTGAAGTTACAGTTATCCACACTGTGAAACATGAGATAGAGTTGAGCGTGTGTTTCTCGCCAGTCCTCGAGTATTTAAGTGGTGAAAATATTTATTTCATCATGATTTTGTTCGGCTTGAATATATGGATGCGATCTTATGTACTAATTGGAAAAAAGCTGCATCTGCACATGTAATTAAATACAATATTCAATTTATTTGGTTTTAAATGTGAATGACATATGATTGAAAAAAAAAATATTTTGTAAATATAATTAGTACATTTTGCATATGTAAATGAAGAATTTGGATCACTATATATATATTAGAAAGGCTGATTGCACGTGTAATACTTTTAATTTATTAAAAAATTTATTTTTCTAAAAAATAAATGAGTTGATAACCAAGTATGAAAATTTTAATTGTGCAGTTTTTTATACATGATTTATATATTTTTAATATCTTTGCTCTTTTTCATTGTAATTGTTTTCACTTATCTTGTTGCCTATGTAATTATTTCACGGCAATGGAAGTGTACAGTTACAATTCACTTCTAACAAGAAAATTGTGTTAATAAATGTACTTCATGTTTAAAAATTAGGAAAAATCTTATATCAGCCAATGTATTAAATAAGAAAGGGGTGAAAGTTGTACTAGAGTCAAACAAAGTTATCTTATCCAAGAATTGTGTATTTGTAAGAAAGGGTTAGTCTTATAATGGTATGCTTAAATTAAGTATCAAATCTCTTCTCATGATTCATATTATACGTAAAACTCTACAGTAATAACTGACATTTTAAGATTAGGACATATTAATTATAAAGTACTTCATTTTACGTCTAAATCATGAATTAATATCTATCAAAAATAATTTTGAGAAGAAATAGAAAACATGCATTCAAGCAAAAATTACTAAGTTGCCCTTTCCTAAATTGAAGGAAATACACAATTATTAGAACTTGTGCACTCGGATGTTTGTGAATTAATTAGTTTTTTAACAAGAGGTGGTAATAGATATTTCATCACTTTCATTGATGATTGTTCTAGATATGTGCATGTTTATTTGATGAAAGAAAAGGATGAAATATTTGATTTGTTTAAATCTTATAAATCTCTTGTAGAAAATCAATTAGATAAGAAAATCAAAATATTGAGGAGTGATAGAGATGGCAAATATTTTTCTACTGAATTCTCAATATTTTGTGAATAAAATGATATTATACACCAAACAAGTACACCATACGCTCCACAACAAAATGGTTAGGATGAAAGAAAGAATAAAACTTTGGTGGACATGGTTAACACCATGATTCTAAGTTCTGGTTTGCCAAAGAATTTGTGGGGAGATGCAGCTTTATTGGATGCTTGTCATTTACATAATTGAATTCCGTCTCTCAAGACTAAAGCGTTACCATATGAAATATGGAAAGTGTCTCTTATAAACTTAACTTATCTTAATGTTTGGGAATGTATAGCCTATTATAGAGTTTCGAATAATAAAAGGATAAAGTTGGGATCGAGAGCACTTAAAAGTGTGTTTGTTGGTTATGCGGAAAATTCTAAAGCCTATAGACTAGTTGACATTGATTCTAATGTCATTATTGAATCAAGGGATGTTGAATTTTTTGAGAATAAATTTCTTAAAGATTCAAGTGTTGATGTGGATCCAATTGAAGCACAAGAACCGACTCCAAATATTGATAATTCTTCTAGTAATAAAAGGAAGGATATTTATACTCCTTCTGATCTTAGAAGAAGTCAAAGACAAAGGAAAGAAAAATATTTGTCTTTTGATTTCGTATCTAAACAAGCTATTATTTTCTTGGTTAAAAACAATAGAGATTATTTATTTAAATAAGATACCAATCTTATTAAATGTAGAAGATGATCCTAAATCATTTAGTGAAGTTATGTCATCAAGAGATGCAACATTTTGGAGAGAGGCTATAAATGATGAGATGGACGCAATATTATCCAATATTACTTGGTTTCTAGTGAACTTACCTCCTAGTTCTAAACCTATTGGTTGTAAATGGGGTTTAGGATGAAATATGCCACTAATGGATCTATATTAACATATAAAGCAAGACTTGCATCTAAATGTTTTAGACAAAAAGAAGGAATTGATTATTTTGACACTTATGCACCTGTTGCAAGGATTACATCCATTAGGTGCTAATGTCATTAGCTTCCATTTATAATCTGTGTGGGCATCAAATGGATGCTAAAATAGCCTTTTTAAATGGTGACTTGGATGAACATGTATATATGGAACAAGCAGAAGGTTTTACATTACCAAGAAATGAACATAAAGTTTGTAAACTAGTTAAATCTATATACGGTTTAAAACAACTACGATCCAAACAATGGCATAAAAAATTGGAATTAGCTTTACTCTCTAATGAATTTAGAGATAATAATGCTGATAAGTGTATTTATTCCAAATTTATTAAAGAGTATGGTGTGATTATTTATCCATATGCAGATGATATGCTAATTGTTAGTACTTCTTATAAGAGTGTACTTGAAACTAAGAAGTATCTATATTTTCAATTTAAAATGAAGGTTCTTGGTGAAATCGATACTATCTTAGGGATTAAAGTAAAATGGCATAGTGGAGGTTATACTTTATGTCAAACACATTATGTTGAGAAAATCTTGAGCAAGTATCAACATTTAAATGTAAAAGAGGCAAATTCTTCTTTTGACCCTAACTTTAAACTAAGTAAGAATACTGGCAAACTTATTGCTCAACTGGAATATACAAGTGTAATAGGGAGTTTGATGTATGCAGTGGATTGTACAAGGCCAGGCATTTCTTTTGCCGTGTATAGATTATTTAGATATACTAAAACTTCTGGTTTATTCATAGTGGTCATTGGAAAGCAATTGGGAGAGTCCTTGATTATATTAAAAGAACTAAAGATTTAGAACTTTTATACAATAGTTTTTCAGCTGTGCTTGAAGGGTATTCTGATGTTAGTTGGTTTACTAGTATTAGTGATAAAAATTCTACAAGCGGGTGGAATTTATGTTAGGTGGAGAAGCAGTTTCATGGGTTTCAAAGAAACAAATTATGATTGCTCATTCTACAATGGAAGCTGAATTTATAGCCTTGGACTCAGCTTGTAAAAAAGCGGAATTGTTGAGAGACTTGTTGTTAGATATCAAGTTGTGGTTTCAACCAATGCTAGCCATTGCATTAAATTGTGACAGTGAAGCCACAATGTTTAGAGTATTGAATAAAATATACAATGGTAAATCTAGACATATAAGTCTAAGGTATATGTATATTAGATAGTTATTAAATGATGACGTCGTAACTGTTGTGTATCTAAGAACATACAATAATTTAGCGGATTCATTGACTAACCTAAACCTCTTGTGAGAGATTTGGTGAAATCGACGTCATTCGGAATGGGATTAAAACCCTTTATCTAAAGCTACTAGAAATGGCAACCCAACCTTTATTCTAGCACTATCACTAGATTAAAAGGTTTAAAGGGTAAAATCAAGTTGCTAATAAATAGTTGTTAGCACAAAAATTATGTGTAAACCATTCCATGTTGTTAGTGTAAAGGGTAACCCTTAAGTGGGAAGGTTGAGTATATAACATTTATACTCTTAATGAAATTATCTTATTGTACTTTTAATCTCAAAAGTTTGAAAAGATTTCATTTATATGATCATTAGAAGTGGTGTCGGTTCTAACAAAAGTTTGGGTTCTCTTTTGTACATAATCATGAAATAGGATAGAGTACATGGCCGGTAATAGTGCTAAACTATTTTGGTGAACATATGTATAAGTTTAACAAGTTCATGTGTGTGATAATTCTAATCTAATTTAAATCAAGGTTTAAGCAACCATGCTATCTTGAATTTGGTTAGATTTAGTCAGTTACTTATATTAAAGAAAAATTTAAAACGATGGTCACTTTTCTTTATACATGATATTAAAATGAGATAGTGAGTTGTTTATATTATAAACTAAGTGGGCAAATGTAAATATTTAGTTTGTAATGTAAAGTGATTTTAAAGAATTAATGGGTAAATATTTTAATTTTAAAAAAATTCAGCGCATATGCGCTACATAGTGGTAGCGCATGTGCACTGATGGCAATAGCAAAAAGAGTTCAACGCACATGTGCTGTGCGCGCGCTCTTGCAATATGACTGTTGGAAATTGAAAAACGGGTAAAGTTGGGGGAGTTGCAATTTTTGGTTCAAGAGGCGTGTTCCATGGATTGAAAATGTGTCTTCCAATAGATTCTCCTACACTTCCATCTCTATAAAAGAGAGTCATACCCATTAATTCATGACAACAATTCTTCCTAAAATTCTATCTCTCCATATACATTATTCTTGGGAAGATTTCTGATTTTTGCTATTAGAAATCTTCAAGATTTTATTGTATCCTAGAGATCGATTGCTATTAACCCAAGAACAAACTATTGAGTATAGTGGAGGCAATCAAAACCTTTAGGAAAGTGTTATACACGATCAAATTCTGCAGGTTTTGATATCTCCAAATTTCATTGGAAAATTCTTGTTTTCTACTCCACATTTGCCATCTTCTTAAACAAAACCTCCAGTTAATGGCTATCTAATGTGTTTCTAATCATACCAAAGCCATTAACTGGGTTCTCCAAAAATAATACCATTTCTAATCAAACACCAATCTTGTGCATACCCCATTTGAAACTCAAAAACAATAAGAAAAGAAATACTCCAGTCAATTAATCAATCAAGAAGAAGATTTAGTACTTCACTAATGAAGAGAATCAATCCAAAATTCTCTTCTTTGATAATGAACAGGAAAGGATGGTTAGTCAAAATTTATCGGACAAAGGAGGTGGAAGACGACAATGGCAGGGTGAGAATGGGGATGAGTAAATAGGAGGTTAAGGGTTCGATCTAGGGATGGGGGATCGGATTTGGAGTTGGGGAGTTCAAATGGAAAGGTTCTGTCGGGGTTGAAGATCTAGGGAAGAGGGTGGGAGGCTCAGATTAGGAGGAAGTGAAGGGAGAGTAATGATGGATTGATTAGAGAGGGAGGGTGGTAGTGGATTGGCTGGAGAAGGGTGGTGGTAGAAGAAGGGAGATGGAGGTTGATGGTTAAGGTGCAAATTGTAAATTTAGTAAATTAAAAATATTTAATTTTTTATCCAAAGTTTTACATATTTTTCAATATGACCTCGTTTATAAATTAGACTCTTTTTATCATTTAATTTTGACCCCAAACATTTTAGTAATGTGACATTTCATTGTAGTTGGACAATCTTAATCTTCAAAAACTATTTTCGTTAACTTTAACAGCTAAATAGATTGAGTGACCCTTTAGACGCAGTTTTAAAAGTTTAGTGATCTTTTTGGTCTCCCAATAAACATTTAGTGATTAAAATGACAACTGACATATAATAGTGATCAAATAAATACTTTACTCTATATTAATTATTATGTATTGGCTGAGATATCAAGTGTGTATATTCATATAATTCGACATTCTTTATAGGGATTGTATGAAAATTTTTATGTAAAATATTTTTTAAGAAGAAACATTTTACATCCAACTAAATGGATTATTCTCAAGTCACTAACTATTGCAACATGTATAAATTAAAACTTTTCATACAATCCCTATCTACCATTGATCGCATAATGTCTCTTCATACACATCTAGATGTTAATAAGAGACATTCCTAATGGCTGTCTCTTATACACATCTTGCATGTGAATTTTCACCATAAGAATGTGTATCCTATGATTATCTAGGAGTATAATTGTAACCATATACCTTGTTTGGTTAATATCAATAGGCATGAATCAATAATAAACATTTGGATAAATGTGGTTGGCAGGTGGACTCATGACCTTGTAATTAATAATGAAATGAAACTATAACCATGACATGTATCATGTGATGTTATATGCCATCATCCATGTGGGATATATGCTGATGTCATATGACATTATGTAACTCATATAGTTTTATTAATAATCATAATATCGATGGGTGGAACCGTAAATTAGAGCTAGTTAAGTATTTTCCTATATGAGTATTGCTTTTAATTTGTTTAAATGAAAATCGAAAACCAAATACAGATTAGGATTATTTATACTTTACCCCCGAAATAATTCCCTAATTGCATTTTGCTCCTTGAATCTAAATAATATACCTTTTGCCCCCCTTAAAGATTTTAAAATATAAATAAATATAAAAGAATGATGTAGAGAACTTGTTTTCACAAAAACACCCTCTAAAAAATTATGGACAAAGTTATTTTATATTTATTTAATTTCTAATGATTCCATATTATATTTTTCTACTAATTGTCTCATTTTCCTCAATTAACTTACGCTTATTTTCTTCATTTCTAAAAGTGAGCACAACAATAAAAATTTTTATAAATAATTATTGTTCAGTTTTAGTTTACAATGACTAAACATAATAAAAATAGCTTAAAAACATAATAAAAATAAAATTAGTATTAAAATGTTTTACGTACTAATTTCATTTTTAATATGTTTGGTTGCAGTTAAAAAATAAAATTACTTCACGGAACAATTTTTTTTTTTTTTTAAATATTATTGAATCCTTAAAAATTAAATAAATAAAAAACAACTTTGTCCACAAATTTTGGAAGGATATTTTTTATTAAAAATAATTTCCACATCATCCTTGTATATTTACTTATATTAAAAAAAAAATTAGGGGAGATAAAGTATGTATTGTGTTGATTCAGGACAAAGTATAATGAGGATGTCTATTAAGAGGATAATTAATCCAAAATTAAGAGGATAAAGTGTAATTAATCTTAAAATTAATCAATCAATTTGTTCGGTAGAACTAACTATAGGCATAACGTTATTGTTTCGACATTTCAACAATGTTTTGAAAATCGGACGATCGCGATTCAACTGAAAAAGCCACCAGTTCGGTCCATCTACATATCCGGTCTGTATAAAAATCGGATAAAACCAGTAAAAAATCGTGAATCGGTAAAAAATTGGTTGAACCGATTTTGGTGGTTTTTTAAATTTCGGAATAAAAAATGATTTAAATAAAGAGAAAAATTTAAAAAAATGGCAAAACATTGAACACACCTAATGTGTAAACTATCAAGTTATTTATTTTTTGATCTTTTTTATACTTATTTTTGTGCAAATTTCATTTTTCTTATTAGAAATTTGATTAGTATTTTTGTGTATTAGAACTATAATTCTCTAAAAATAGCGTTTATCTTCTATTTTAGATTTTATATAAATATATTTTAGGTCATTTTAAATTATACCACACTTTAATATAAAAAAAAAACCTAAATTAGTGAATCGACCAGTTTAACTGGTTAAACAGGTTGAACTACGAACCGAACATGCCACCGATTCAATACCCGATCCGATTTTCAAGACAAACATTGCATTTCAACTATAGCTATCCTCCAAAAAGCCAAAAAGACACTACCCATTATTGCTCCATCACACTTTTGATGCCCACATGTCTAGAATACTACTGTACTTGGAAAGGAGATGCCAAGTCCGAAGTTCATCATCCATTTCCTCCTCACCGACCACATTCTTTTTTAACTTCATTGAAAAAGACCCTCAAATGAGTTCACATTGACAACTAACTACAGAAATTAAATTAATTAGGATTGACTCAATTTATTTTTTGGGTCTGCAATAGAAAGTGCACAGAGTTTTACATCCTTCAGAGAAGCTTTTATGCTGAAATCGCAGGTGGAAAAATAATTAATTAATTTGATTTGGCTTTGTTTTGTTTTGTTTGCACGTCAACCATGGAAAAATTTGTGAAATGGGGTTGTGGACCTTCTTTCAAATTTTATGTTTCACTTCTTTAAAATTGTGATAAATGCAATATAGTTATATGAAAGAAAAATATTTGAGTAATCTACGATCTATTATTGACTTCATGAAACTAAGGATAAGATTTATAAGTGAAGTCATAGATTAAATTTATTTAAATATTTATGTTAATTAAAAAATTGACTACAGTATCTGTGGAAGGACGACAAATTAAATACGGGTATTCTGCGTGATTTAATCTAATGGAATCATGTAATGTAGTACTGATTTAATGGCTATGGTTACTGTCCAACAACTATTAAATGACAAATTTCGGAGAGAGAAGTCTAACTAGGCGTGCTGGATTGGGACCCTTGATTAGAAATTAGGAACCATATAATTATATATAAAAGTTAATTAATTATTAGTTATTGCTGTTATCAAGCTCTATTTTATAGCTTCACGACAAAGTACAAAATTATTAATTTGAATCGAGAATTTTATAATATAATCAAATTGCGTGATTCAATTATTTGGTTCACACTAACGCGTGAATTTGCAATCTAATTTCATAATTGCAGTTGACCATTCATTTAATTCAAATAAACGAGAATTTAATTTCACGAGAAATTAAACACGCAAAAAAATTAAAAGAAGCCGAATTGGCCTATTTCTTAAACATACCAATTAAAGTTTTTTGAGAACTGTATGAAAAATAGACGACCCACTACCCCCTCCATCAAAAAATGAAAAGTTGAAGAAAAAAGAAGTTCTATTACAAATTTTCTTCTGCTTGTTCCTGTGCAAATGCTTGATTGGTAAACCAAATCTGATCAGATATTTGTTTAGCACAAAATGGCCCAGGGTTCTGTCAATCTTGCCGTGAAAGCCATCAGTAACCTGCTCATTGATGAAGCAAAGTTCCTACACGGTGTGAGTGACCAAGTTAAGCAACTTCAACTAGAGCTAAGCCAGATGCAAGCATTCTTAAAAGATGCAGATATAAGGCAACATGACGAGGCAATTGTCAAGGTGTGGATTTCTCAAGCTAGAGACCTTGCTTATCAAGCCGAGGACTTGATTGAACAGTTATGCTTTCAAAGTGGCATCTCGAAGGGGAAAAGGTATCAAAAACATCTTTAAGAGAAGTGTTTGTATCTTGAAAGAGTGCTATGTTAGCCACAATATTGGAAAAGAGATTCAAACTCTAAAATCTGAAATCTCTGATCTTACCAAAAGATTTCATGAGTATGGGATTAGAGCTATGATGGAAAGAGAGGGTGGCACAAGTTTGTTGGAACAACAATTAAGGCGGACCTATTCTCATGTTATCGAGGATGATTTTGTTGGATTAAAGGATGACGTAGAGTTGATAGTTGAGAAGCTTGTGATGGAAGATGAGATTCACCGCCATCGCAGAGTTGTTTCCATCTCTGGGATGGGGGATTGGGAAAGACTACTCTTGCCCAAAAGGTATACAATCACCCTACAGTAAAACGTTACTTTGATGGCTATATTTGGGTTTGTGTATCACAAAAGTGGCAAAAGGAAGACATGTTACAACACATATTAATCAGCCTAACTCCCGTAAAAGAGAGAAGAAATAAAAAAATGGAGGGATGAGGAACTAGTTAGACAACTTTTTCAAATCTTGGAAAGTAAGAAATATCTTTTGGTTCTTGATGATATTTGGTCGATAGATGCATGGGATTGCATAAAGCAAGCATTTCCGGTTAACAATGATGGAAGCAAAATTTTACTTACCACTCGCAGTAAAGATGTGGCAGTGCAAATTGATCCGTATGGTTTTCACCATCAACCGCGCCTGTTAAGTAATGATGAAAGTTGGGAGCTGCTTAAAATGAAAGCTTTAAAGGAAATATGTGAGAGAGGTACAAAACTTTCTAAACTTTGCTTTCGATTTTGCCAAACTTATCATTACTTATCTTTCGTCGGATGATGATAAACTGTACCAGACAAAATACTTACGTGATTGTACAAGAAAAACAAATGCTATGAAGGTTCATTAACCTTGGATTTCTTATATAGTACAAAACAAGCGCTATGCAAGAAAATAATTGCAATGCAGCAAAGAATAATTCGAGTATGAAGTATTTGATTGGCTGATTGCTAGTTTATACAACTAAATGAATCGAATCTATCATCAGTTCTGTTTTACATTAGATGTGTATAAGAGACTCCATGTTAATTATTAATTAACTTACCCTTTTTCTAGTTTATTTGAGTCCAAAGCATCTGTTCTTCTTGGTGTTTATTAATTAGTGCTTGGATAGTTCACCTAGTTACTTAATATTAGTTTTTCATTTCTACATGTAAAGTTAATAAACATGCAGAGCACTGCACGGACAATGAGCAAGTAATCTCTGGTTCCGTAAGTAATATGTGACTAACAAAACTCAGTATTGTTATTCGACAGAAAATGAAGAAATACAAAAATTGTAAAAGCTAGGGAAGGAAATGGTTAAAGATTGTGGGGGTCTTCCATTAGCTGTGATTGTAATTGGAGGAATTCTTGCCACAAAGAATGGCTTAAAGGAGTGGGAGGGTGTGCAAAAAAATATTAAAGCTTATCTTGGGGGAGAGGAAACAACCTGATAGAGGAACAAGGAAATGTGCATAAGATATTAGCTTTAAGTTATGATGACTTACCGCACAAGTTGAAGCCTTGTTTCCTTTACCTGTGCAAATTAGATGAAGACGGTGACATAGATGTAGAGAAACTGTATCTGTTTTGGATTGCTGAGTATATGGTTTCAATGAAAGATTGTATTGGTGATGAAACGATGATGGATGTAGCAGAACGATACTTGGGAGAATTAGTACAACGAAGCATGGTTCAAGGTAATGCCCCTGAGATACCCACTCTTTTTAGATATTTTGAATCATGCCATCTTCATGACTTAATGAGAGACCTAAGTTTGCGCAAGGCAGAGGAGGAGAGTTTCTTGTTATCTGTAAGCTATGATGATGAGATGGGAAATAGTAGTAATTCTTATTTGAGTCGTCAGCAAATTTATAGACTAGCCATCCGCTTGCTTGGGGCAAGTGTGCCAAAATTTGTCCCCATTGAGAAGAGAAGTGTAACGAGGCACTTGAGGTTGCTTACCTTTTTGACAGATGATAAATATGATGCACTTATTCCACATCTAGATGATGTCCCAATTGAATCAGTTCAAAATGCTTAGAGTATTGGCCATCGAAGGGTTTTCTTTTCTAAATGAAGATGATCTTTCATGTAAAGTTGTATTTAACTTACTGGTAGATCAATTGAAGCTCCAAAAAGCTATTAGCAAACTCATCCACTTGAGGTACTTGAGTTTGTGTGATTCAACTTTGGTGTGTTTGCCATCATCCATTGCTAATTTACAGCACCTGCAAACACTTGATTTACAAATACCGCTGTATTTAGAATACCAAATGTGTTGTGGAAGATGAGACAACTGAGATATTTATATCTTCCTGAGGACTATATGTCTGATAACGATCTATTTGTGGAGTTCAGAACATTCTACAAGTTGCGATTGGACGGATTGGACAAGCTCGAGATACTGAAAAATTGTTGTATTCCTATTTGTCATGCAAAAAGAGATATATCCAAATTAAAGAATCTTCGATCATTTTCAGCCGAGGTATTTGTAGACCTTGAGGATCCCACAGAAATAATTCAGTATATCTCAAATTTAAATCATTTACGACACACATCTCTCAGAATGGCGAGTTATGAAGATTCAGCCGCCGTCACCACCGAGAAATTGTCTAGTGCTATTGGTAAATGTTTCTCTTGTTGCAATCTTCAAGTGCTGGACGTAAGGGGTCCCATTGGGAACTTACCAAAATACGAAGCCCATTTCTGTCCTGCTCTCACTGAACTTAGTTTACAAAGGAGTGATATAAAGGAAGACCCCATGAAAACCCTTGAAATGCTTCCTAATCTACACGCGCTTCGTTTAGATGATTCGTCTTTTGTTGGAAAAGAGATGCGGTGCACCGTATCGCATTTTCCCCAACTTAGATATCTTATGCTTTGGAATTTAGCCAATTTGGAGAAGTGGTGGGTCGATGAAGGAGCCATGCCGAACCTCTCCAATCTTAACAATTAGTAATTGTAAAAATTTGGAGATGATTCCAGTTGGGTTGAAATCCATTACAACACTCAAACAATTGAGGATAATAGGTATGCCGAAGGAATTCACAGATAGGATTAAAGTGGTAGATGGACGAGAAGGTGCAGATTTTCACATAGTCTCCCACATACCCTCCATTTCTATCGAGTAGATTAGAAGAAGATTGAGCAATTAGGTATCCCTCTCTCTTACTCTCCGTATTCGACGTCCTTTTTATACTTACTTTGCTTTTAATTACACTCCACCGCGAAATAAGTTTCACTTTCTCCCTTTTTCCCAAAATTCTTTTTTTTTTTTTTTAATTTAAAAAAAAAAACACTTTGTCTCCACTAACAAGAGGGGAAGGTATGATTGATTTTTTTCCCCAAAGGAAAAATAAATAAATAAATAAAGGCTTCTATCTATGGAATTTAACATTAAGTGCCCAATTAATAATCTCAATTTTTTTTCTTTTTCCCGTTTTAGTTCTCTATACACACTAGCTTTTCCTCTTTTTGGAAATAACAATTTTATACATTATTTATATACATGATTAATTAAGAACAGTGGAAATAATAAGGAAAAGATAACAAAGGTAAAAGAATGAAATAATTAATTAATTAATAATAAAAATAATAGAGGAGGGGAAATAGAGGAGTGACATAAGATAAAGGAGAAAAATAAATGTAAAAGGTAAATAAATTTATCTAGGCACCAAAATCCATGGGCATACACTATATCATTTTTGGAAAATAATTTACAAAGTCACAAATTCAAAATTGATGACAAAAAATAATTCATTTATGGTAAATTCATATCTAGATGTGTATAATCTAACAAGAGTGGGTATCTATGGGCTGGGACTTGTATTGATTATGTCTCTAATAAGTCTCTCACCTTTTATTTCAACTTTCTCTATTTTATTTATGCAATAAGAGTTTGTAAAATCTAATGGTGATTTCTCTTCTTTTTTTTTCTTTTTTTTTTTCTGAATAATGGCTTCATGATTTGCTATTATATTAAAAAAACTTTGTTAGGTGGATACCGAAATTGCTCAGAGAACCCTCTCCTCTCTCTCTTTCTTATAAATTTTTTCTGTTGGCATATTAAACTAACCCGATTTAATTTAGGAGGTTTAATTAAATTGGAATTTAGTAGTTGAATTTGTAAGGGATTTATTCTCGAATTGATTGGTTTCATTGTTAGTTTAGAAGTTGATATTGTGTGAAATTACAGGCCAACTGCGGTAGTTGAATTGAATAAAAATTTAGATTAATTGGTACCTATTTAAAACGTTAGTGATTCATTATTTAGTTGAGGAAAAATTTGGGTTCACAAGCTGAGTTATCTGGATATCAAGACCCATCCAATCAGCACCACTTGCATTATATTATTTCTTTGGATAATTTTTTATATAATTATGCTTTTGATGAAGATATTGAGAATTTTGTTTAATTTACTAATTATGACCTAATTACTTATGAGAAGACAGTCCAAGATTATCATTGAATTCAGGCAATAGGTAAAGAAATTTATGCTATTTAAAAAATAATAATTTATGAGAACTTACTTCTCCGTTCTCAACTGATAAAAGGTCATTAAAATAAAGTGAGTCTTTACGACGAACTACAAATCCAATGCACAAGTGGCGAGATTCAAGAAGTTTTTTGTTGAGTTTGAGTGGTTTTTTTATTTTTTTGGTGCGGCAGGGGTACCTAATTAGTTATTACCAATATAAATATCTAAAGTTGTGGCTTTTACCTTAGGGATAATTTTATATACCATTCTTCAGGTTTATGATTACTTAGAATTTTGAATTTTCAAAAATATTATTTACCAGCCCCTCTTGTTAGTGGAACCCAGAGTTAATACCAAAGTGCATAAAATGACATTTATGCCCATAGTTCTTTAGCCATATAACAAAAAAGGTAATTTCAAAAACCTTCCTTGAAAATTTTCAACAATTCCACTTGGAAACGTTTTGATTTCTAACAATTTTTTTCTCAAGTTATTATTTACTGTATTTGTTGTAGTCTAAAAAAATATTTAAACATGTAAAAACACATCAGATATTAGTTAATAATACATGATTAATGTTTTTGGAGAATCAAACTCGTAAAGCAAAATAAATTAAAATGTATTTTCTCAATAAATTTTATTTGTCAACCAATTTAGAAAAATATTTGTGCACATTATTGTGCTTGTGACAGAAAAATGTAATTGTTATTTTTCGGTAATCACAAATTTTAAACAAAAAGTACAACTTATGATTTGATAAATGTTTAAAGTTTATATACGAAAATATACACGTGTAGTGTTCTTCAATTGTTGCGTATATTTATTTGAACAAAAATTTGGAACGCCTAAAAGTGTACCATATATCGTAAAAAATGTGATTAATATTTTGTATAGGAAATTACGAACTTGTAACTTGAAAAATAAAATAAATATATTTTTTATTTTTAATTGATGAAGAACATAAAAATGTTACAACCCAATATATTTGCTAAGAATTATATTTTACACTTTTGAATTTTCTCTTTCTTTTTATCCAATCATTAGAACAAGTATAAAATTGTTACTAGGGGTAAAACTGGAATAAAAAGATTCTCTCTCTCCTTGAAGCAATTTTTTTATTCCTTTGGGCTGACAATGTTATAACAAAAATAGAATTAAAAGAGGTAAGTAATATTTTTAAAAGTTCAAAGATGTTAAGTCATATTAGCATAAATTTTGAGAGAGATTTATGAAATTATCCCTTTACCTAATTACCGCTACAAGTCTTTGCTAGTGCTATGAGACACAGAACTTTAGTGCTTATGCGAGTTGGGATTTGGAGACCGAGTAATGTACCTAATTTGTCATTTTGTCATCATATTACTTGGGTCATAACGTGCTGATAAAATGAATTAAGGGGACAAAATGCAATTCACTCCTAAATGCAATTCAATGTTTCCATTTTTCATCCTTTATAATATATACAAATGTGTATACATATGTCAAACACATTTCACTTCTGACAAATTTGGCAGGCTAAGATGTATTAGTTATGCTATGTTATGTACTAGATCTGATACCGCCTGGAAGCGAGGAACTCGTATACAGTCCATTTTTATTTAGTTGGACTCCTTTATTACTATTAATTATGAGTCTCTTACATTTTTTTTTAAAAAAAACTTTCTGATCTATTGATTTGTGTAATAAAGAGTTTGTACAATTTAACCCACAACCGGTTAGGTTTACCGAAAAATCGAATTATTGACCGGTTAAAGATTTCAACCAATTACTTGCTCCCTTCCTCTTATTTTAATTATCGTTGTGGATTGGTGTACAAAGATTAAAAAATTATTAAATTGTATCAATTTTACTAAATAATAGGTTCAAAATAACTGAATTATCCTTTTACAATAATAACCTTAATTTTATAATTCTCCCTCCATTAATATGATTGAAGGGTAAAAGTTCAAAAAATATCATTTATTACTTTCTTGATTCTCTAAACTAAAAAATAATTTGGCACAAGACAAATTATTTAAAATAACAGATAAAATAAAATGGAGGGAGTAATTACAAAAATAATAGTCACAATTATGGAATATGCAGTACGTGATACGACTAGGGATATACAATGCGTTACTTTACTAAAATTCTTCTATGCATATTTATTTACTGGTATGTAGAACACGATACAAATGCACAAATAGTAAGCAATTTGCAAAGTTACATAAAAAATTAAATAACTACAAAACTAAAGCAAATAATTATTAGTTTTTAATCGATTTTTTTGAAAAAAACCAAATAAAAATTATTTGATGATTTTTTTGGGTTAAACTAAAGTCAACCTAGCTAAAGTGTAAGAAAGTAAGTATAGCAGAATTTAAAATTTTTTACTTCCTTCTAATGATCATCTTGATTAATTTATGTATAATAAAATATGAGTATAAAGATTATACCTCAAAAATGCGATAAAAAAAACTCTAATCTATCAAGGGATGTCGATCCACAAGTCGCACATATGTCCGACCTCTAATGATATCTTGTAATTCTCTTAGGATTGATTAACCCAAGTTACGAGTGCTAGCTCCTTTAGTTTTTTTCCTTTTTCTTTTCCTCCACATTTTTTCCTTTTCTTTTCACGGTTTATTCTTTTCTCGTAGTTCTCTTTTCTTGTTTGATGGCTATAATATATATATATATATATATATATATATATATATATATACGGGAAAAATTCTACAATTCCTTTGAAAAAACCATTCCCCTGACTTTATGGACTTGTACAGTACAAATTTTTAAACCCCATAGTATTGTACTGTACAAACCCTTAAAGCACAAGGAAATGGTTCCCTAAAAGAGTGTAGAATTTTCCTATATATATACACACAGAGACATACAAACTCCTAGGAACTTTTATGATATTAAAAATTAGCCCTTTAACATTTATGACTTATTATAATTAAATCTCAAAAGTTAATTCATCTCATAAATTAAAATATAATTATCTTATACTTATCATATAAACAATTTAATCTCAAATTAATCATCTTAAAGTGTGTGACCTTTAGATTCTCATTCACGTTGGTAATAAGTGTAAATTATAATCAAAAATTAATTAGAATTAAATAAATTAAACAATTTAAATTTATCATTAGTTCGCTACTGGTAATTAATTTACATTTATAGATTAAGATTGGTTTCGATCAAAGTATGTGACCACCGAAATATTGACATATGTCAAATGGTTCGACTTCACCTATCAGTGATTTAGTTACCGTGTAATTATTACCCTTTCACCATACTATATCCCGATTAGTTCAAGAGTACAGATATAATGCCAACTCTTATTGAACTAATCAATTTATTTCTTTTAAAACACAATTCACTTGAAATAGAACTTAAGACACTCTTAATTCTATTTTCACTTTGTGCAAAGATTTCTAAGTTGTATTTCAAGAAGTGACCATATTGGGATATACACTCATATTATAAGGAGTGGTGAATCTTATATTGGTCAGATTTTATTTTTTTGTGATTTACACTACACCCGATCTCTACAATATGTGACACTACTTAATAGTAACAACTAATAGAATCAAAGTATAGTAATTCACAATCAAGAATAAACTCATGACTTCAAATCCAAGAATTATTACACTACTATCACAGAAAACTTAATCCAATTGCATTTGAATAATAATTCGTGTGGAATACTTTTACTGGGTCAATCTAATACATTTATTCTCAATAAGCATCCACATGCAATTATGTGCTAATCTATCCGTGTAAAACACAAAGATTAGGGATATTTACAAATAAAATATAATTACGTATAAAATCAAATCTTCATAACTATTTATGGTTTTTCCGTTATATATTTTATTTGAAAGATTTTATCATATCAAATAAATAAATAATGTCATATTACAAAATATGCATAAATATAAAAGTATAATTTGTCTCTAAAACAAATTGTGTTTAGGGTATACACTAACAAACTCCTATTTGCACTAAAGCCAATCATTCATGTTTTTAAAATTGAATAAATTAACATGACTTTAATGTTTCTTTTGGGACAAAGCTTTAATGGATCAATAATATTATCATCAGTGGGAACTTTCTATATCTTTATTTCATTTCTGTTAATTATTTCTCTGATCAAATAATAACGCCTAACACGTGTTTGGATCATTAATGAGATCCGGGTAGATTTGTTTGTGCAATAGATTTATTGTTATTGCAATATAAGATTATAGGATCATTAATGGAAGGAACCACTTCAAGTTCAGTCACAAACTTTTTCATCTAAACCACTTTTTTTGCTGCTTCTTAAGTTGTAATGTATTCGATTTTTGTTATAGAATCAGTTGTGGTATCTTAATTGGAATTCTTCCAACTGATTGCACCACCATTAAGAGTCAATACGTATCCAAATTGTGATTTGCTATCATCCTTGTCAGATTAGCAACTATGTATTCGCAAACTATCAACTCTTACCTGCCATAAATTTAGTCCTTCATAAGTATTTAAGGATATTCTTAATTACTATTCAGTGGCCACTTTCTGAGTTAGATTGAAACCTGCTCGTAACATTTAGAGCATAGGTGATATCAGATCTAGTACATAACACTTAGCATACATTATAGAGCCTATAATCGAAACATATGGGATCTTTTTCATGTTATCTCTTTCGACATCTATCTTGGGACATATGTCTTTAGAAGGATATTATTGAACCCCAATTATGATAATCATGTTTTGATGATGACTAAATTGTACTAACGGTTTGAAAAAAGTGTGCAGAAAAACGGGGAGGTTCAGACGTAAATGATCCTCTAAACACAATCAAGAAAACAACCAGAGAACCTGAAGCAGTCTCGGACAATGATAATCGTCTAATACAGAGAATCTGAAGTAGAATCAGACGATAGTAATCATCTGACACAAAGAACCCGAAGTCTCGGAAGAAGAATAGCATCCAATCAATTATAATAGTCACTGAACATCGATCGAACGCACGTTCAGATGAAGTTGGGAACATTTTAACGAAGGATGACAAGACACCATCCAGAGAACAGACGCAGTGTCGAATGCAGAGCTTAGCAGCGGCCGTTCAAAAATTCCAACAACTAGTTCATTTGACGCACACTAACTGCATCAGCTGTTCGAAAGATCTAACGACTAGTTTTTCAGTAAACAGAAAATAGCTATTAGAGAGTTGTTGGAGGTAGTTTTTAGGCACCTATAAGTACCCCCAAGTCGGTAAATATAAAGAAATATAGAGAGAAACTACCACATTCAATACAAACACTTGTAAGAGCCATTGGGGAGAAATAGGTTAAAATATTGTGGGTTGTATTAATTTGGG
This sequence comes from Cinchona pubescens, assembly GCA_025175665.1. Classification (NCBI taxonomy): domain Eukaryota; kingdom Viridiplantae; phylum Streptophyta; class Magnoliopsida; order Gentianales; family Rubiaceae; genus Cinchona; species Cinchona pubescens. Next base: position 112,776 of record JANKKI010000217.1, read on the forward strand.
TAGTATAGTTCTCTTGGTTCAACTAGAGGAATTAGTGAGAGTAAGAATAAACTAGTGAGAGATCTTTAAGTGTAAGAATGGAAGGATAACAAATATAAAAAAGTGAGCTTGTATTATAAAACCTTTGGTTCAACTAGAGGGACTTAGTTAGTTCAAAGGTGAGCCTACTTTGTGTACAAGAAAGTTATTACCTCACCTTCTTTGAAGAGGCATTATTGGTGAATGTACTCCAAACTTGAAGAGTTTGGGAGTTTGGTTTGATATTCTTTATCTCAATTTTTTTTTATTCTTTAAATTTTAATTGATTGAATATTTATCTTTGATCATTTGTGCTTAAGTGTTCATTTGTTGCACAAAGTTTACATTTTTATTAAACATATTAAAAGATTTATTTTTAATAGATATACACTATGAGACATTGGTAAATAACCTTTCTTTGATTGATAGTTCATGCTAAACCTGATTAGTATCCTGTCTATGAACGTTGATTGAGTAATACCGAACAATCTCTTGGATTTATCTTATAGATCCTCATTTCTAGAATCTAGGTCACCTCTCCTAAATTTTTCATGGAAAATTCTTGAGCATATAATACCTTCATATTTTGAAGCATATGTATCTTATTTTTTGTCAAAAATATGTAATCTACACAAAGTATCAAGAAAACAATAACATTCCCACAAACCTTGTTGTATACACAAGGTTCATTATCATTTTTGATAAAATCATACTATTCGAGAAATTTGCTTTAATGTATAAATAGACCTTTGTAACTTGCATAAGTCTTTGTTAAGATCTATGCATATAAATCTTTCAAGTTGCATCATATACACCTCTTTCGGTAAATTTTCATTAAGGAATGCAATTTTATATCCATTTGCCATGGCTTTGAATTCCACTAATCAATTGGTAGCAGCAATGGTTTGGGATAAGTTTTGAATCCCTTCTCATAATCATAATGTGCAACTATAGCAAGTAAAATTTGAACGAATTTCAGCATTGTAATAGATGAGAAAATTTCATCAAAGTCAACTCCATATCTTTGTGCGTAACCCTTTGTCACCATTCGCGCCTTATACGTAATCACATTACCATCGATGTCAGTCTTTCTCTTAAAGACCCACTTGTATCTTATGGTTAATCCTATCAAGTAGACACTGATAATGTGTATGTTATCAAACCTTGATGTCATATATGGAATCCATTTCAAACATTAATGGCATTGTAGTGATTTTTCTTAAGATGTAAATTCATCATTCGTAATGATTAATACATTATAGTGCTCACTTATAAGACGGCAACTCATATCTTTTTCGAGCACGACGTATCCAACTAGTATCTCAAAGAGTTTGTGTATCATTAACTTCATTTTTTATCACATCATCATGTGATTGATGCTCTTATTCCACTTGTTGATCAATATCAAATTATGTGTCTTAAGATCTATTTTGTTCCCATTTGCATTTTCAAGAATAAACTCATTTTCCACAAAGACAGAACATTTTGAGACAAACACTTTTTATTCAATAGGATTATAGAAATAGTATCCATATATCCCCTTTGGATACCCCACAAATTAGGCATTTATCTCATTTAGTCTAGATTTTGTCAGATTCTACCCCGTTTACATAAGCAGGGCAGGCCCAAACTTTTAAATATGAAAGATTAGATTTCTTTCCAAACCATATCTCATACGGAGCTAAGTCAACAACTTTTAATAGAATACGATTTAGTAAATAGGAGGCAGTTTTAAAAATATAGCCCCAAAATAATTTGGGGAGGTCTACAAGACTCATCATTGATTCATAACTATATCTAATAGAATACGATTACGTCTTTTAGTCACACCATTTAGTTGTGGCGTATAAGAAGTCTATTGGGGTAGAATCCCATTCTCCTTAAGATAATTTTAGAACTCTTGATTTAAGTATTCCCCACCTTGATCAGATCGAAATATTTTAATACTTTTACTACGTTGTTTTTCAACTTCTTTCATGAATTTTTTAAACTTTTAAAGGTTTCAGACTTATACTTTATCAAGTATACATAACTATATCTAGAATGATCATCCGTAAAGGTAATAAGGTATGAAAAAGCTCCTCTAACACGGATAGAAATAGGACCACAAATATCAGTAAGTATTAGCCCTAAAATTCACTAGATCTATCATCATTTCCTATAAATGGTGATTTGGTCATTTTGCTAAGTAAATAAGACTCACATTTATCATGTGATTCACAATCAAATTATCTGAAATAACCATTATTGTGTTATTTGGTAATGCATTTCTCATTCATATGACCAAATCAATTACAATGATAAAGGAAAGATTGTTTCATAGTATCAATTTTAGGCCTTTTACGATTTATGTTGAGAATTGTATTTTCTATGTCTAGAATATAAAGACCATTAATCATAGTAGCAGCTTCATACAAAGATGTGTACCATCACATAAAAAAAGAACAACATTTATGCTTTTACATAATGACAAAACCATCAACGCCTAAACAAGAAATAGAAATAATGTTTCTAATAAGACATGAAATATAATAACAATTTTTAAATTTTAAAACAAGACCACTAGGCAAAGCGAGATAATAAGTCCCTATGGCTAAAGCAGCAACAATTGCTCCATTTTCCACGCGTAGGTCCACTTCTCCCTTAGCCAACATTCTACTTCTCTTTACTCCCTACATATTTTACAAATATGAGATATCTAATACCCAAGAATTTTATATGGAAGTAGAAATATTGATCTCAATTATAAACATACCTAAAGTTGAAGATTCACCCAGCGTCTTCTTCTTCAAAGTATCAAGGAGGTAATCCTTACAGTTCCTTTTCCAGTGTCCATCTTGTCCACAATAGAAGCAAGTGCCTTTATGCTTGTCCTTTTTTATCACATGTGTTGCTTTCACTTAGACTTGGCTTTTTTATAGTTAACTTTGAATTTCTTTTTCTTTCTATTGGAAGAATCAATAACCAACACTTTTTTTTCTTTCCTTTTTAATGGTTATCTCAATAGCCTTAAGGATATTCAATTGTTCAGAAAAAGTTGTTTTCAACTTATTCATGTTATAGTTCATCACGAATTGTGAAAACCTTTTAGGCAAAGATTGCAAAATCAAATCAACATTTAACTCGTAATTTTGTACAAATTCCAATTGTTTTAATTTTAAAATCAATCCGATCATTTTCAATATATGAACAGCTACTGAAGTACCTTCTTCCATTTTCTAATGAAAGAGCTCCTTCAAAGTCTCATACCTCTTACTCTTTGATTTTTTTATCAAACAATTCCTTGAGGTGAAGAATCATAGAAGCCAATCCATATTTTCATGTTGTTTCTACAATTCAGAATTCATATTGGCCAACACAATACAAGTTAGTATTGTTTCCTCCATATGCTTATGTTAAGCTTTTAGAACTATTTGATCAACATCATCTGCAAGCGCATCAGGAATAGGTTGATCAATGACATAACATTTTTTTTCATGCTTGAGAACAATTCTCAAGTTATGTTGTCAATTTGAAAATTTTGGCCAAATGAGTTTGTTATCATTTAAAATGGAATGCAGATTGATATTACTACTCATATTCTACAATATGTATAGAAAGACTGAATAAGAATTTGTTATTTATGCATAAACACAACCAAAATAAAATATGGACTTCACTTAATTTTGTTTTGCTCTCACTATTTTAATTCAAATCAATAACCCTCACATAATGATTCGGGAGTTTTCATAGAACCTCTAGTAGGCTAGGATCCCATCTTATTATTTTAATCTTGAGTGTACCCAACAAACCAAAACAATTTCAAAAGGATAGGTAACTTTTCTCAATTACAATACTTTGCAATTCTTAAATAGTTAGGTATCAACTCTTGATAGCACATATTATGTGACTCCAAACCTTTGACTGAAAGACATACAACCTTGGGTGTACCCAACAATTATGTCTCCTTTAAATCATTATACTCATTATTCAGAGATCTTATCTCATACATTAAACATGTTTAACATAGAGTAACTTTGGATTAGCCTAAAAAGTTATGGTCCAAAAAGAACATCTCGTTTCTTGCTCTAATAATAAAAGGCAACTTTTTTATTGACTTAATATTGATTTAAGAGATTTTACTTTCAGTTATTTATTAGATCTTATCAAATTGCATGCAGTATTATCATATCAACATATAACAAGTAAAACATGCACAAAACCATAGATGATTATGGACTTTTACTAAACTAGCTTCCTTGAGTCACAAAGGAAACTAGATAGTCAAATCCGAAGGATAATATTCAACTCTTAAGAATTTCCTCTGTAGTTCTGCACCTTTGCACCATCTCCATCATCTTATATATTACAAATCTAATACACATCTAGATGTTTATAGATATTCAATCATATCCCTAACCTACCTCTATGTAAATTACATGATTGATCAAGAAATCTCGAATTATATTCGAAGGGATTGAGATGAGAAAAAAAGTACATTCAGAATAATAGAGAAAAGCAGGACACACAGGCTCTATTTAAAATTTACAACTCTTGAATTTTGAATAAAGTAAACCATACACAATCACATTGGTTTTTGTTAAACCCCAGTTATGTTAATCATGTTTTGATGGTGACCAAATCATACTAACTGTTTGCAAACAAGTGTGCAGAAAATCAGGAAGGATCAGATGAAAATGATCATCCAAACAAAATCAAGAAAAATAACCAAAAGTTGAACAACACCTTTCGGACGATGAAGAGCGTCCGAAAGAAAGGAGATCGGACGCAAGGGAGTGTCCGAAAAAAAGGAGCTCAAAATGAAGTAAGTTCTGTCAAGCTGTAGGACGAGTTACATATGACCGTCCGAGACACTGTTCATCAAGCTGTAGGACGCATATGACCGTCCGAAACACTATCCATCAAAGCTGTAGGACGCATAACACCGTCCGAGATACTGTTCATCAAGCTGTAGGATGCATGAACGGACGTCCGAACCCACCGTCCGAACCCCTAACGGCTAGTTTTTAACAGCTAGTTTTTTAACCGTTAGAGCTCAAATTTCAGCACATATGTCATCTATAAATAGCCCAAGGACTCCCAAATGATGTAAGGAACTACAACATTCAATACAAACACTTGTAAGAGCTATTTGGGGAGAAATAGGTTAAAATATTGTGGGTTGTATTGGTTTGAGTAGTATAGTTCTCTTGGCTCAACTAGTGGGAATTAGTGTGAGTAATAGTAGACTAGTGAGTGATCTTCAAGTGTAAGAGTGGAGGGATAACAAGTGTACAAAAGTGAGGTTGTAGTGTAAAACCCTTTGGCTCAACTAGAGGAACTTAGTTGGTGCAAGGGCCTTATTGAGCCTACTTTGTGTACAAGAAGGTTATTGCCTCACCTTCTTTGAAGAGGCACTACTAGTGGATGTACTCCAAGTTTGAGAAGCTTGGGAGTTTGGTTTAATATTCTTTATCTCAATCTTTTATTTGTTCTTTAAGCTTTGATTGCTAAATATTTATCTTTGATCATTTGTGCTTAAGTATTCATTTGTTGCACAAAGTTTGTATTTTCATTAAGCACTTCAAAAGGTTTGTTTTTTGAGACAACCTAATTCACTCCCCCTCTTAGGTTGCTTTGGGGCCAACAATTGGTATCAGAGCTTGGTCTCATATATTGAGCTTAACCGCTTTTGAGTAAAAATCATTATGGCAACCAATAATGCTTTATTTTTAGAGGGGCATTCTATCACTAGACCTCCCATGTTTAATGGCATTAATTTTGTTTTTGGAGGGATAGAATGAAATTTTTGTTCAATCTAATGATATTGATTTATGGTATATTATTTGTGAAGGTCCTTTAGAAGCTACAATATTTTTGATGAAAATACTCATAGATTAAGGCCTAAGACTAGATATGAGTTAAATGCACAAGATAAAATAAATTTATCTTTAAATGCTAAAGCCATTAATATTTTGTATAATGCTTTCCATGCAGATGAGTTTTCTAAAGTAAAAGGGTGCATATCGGCCAAGGAGATATGGGACAAATTGAAAGAAATCCATGAAGGAAGTGAAGATATTAGAGAGCAAAAGAAGTCACTTCTTGTGGCTAAATATGAATCCTTCAAAATGTAACCTCATGAGAACATTGACAAGATGTATTGTAGGTTCAATGATATGGTAAAGGATTTGGAATGTTTGGGTAAAGAATATGTATTGGGTGAAAAGATCCCAAATTTTTGGATGCTTTGTAGAAGTGAGTCTTATCTAAATCCATTGCCATAGAAGATTTAAAAATTTAAATTCTATGCCTATTGATTCATTGATCAATTCTCTAACTTCATTTGAATTTCAGTTGAAATACAAGCTGAACAAGATGAGAAGGCAAAGGGAAAAAGAAGCATGGCATTTAAAGTTTCATCAAAAAGGCTGTCTCTCAAGGATCATATTTTATTCACTTCAACAACTTCCAAATCACTTGGGATGATTGCAATTAAAACATGGGGAGGTTGAAGAAGAATATGAGGAGGCTCAAATGGCTTTTATGGCACTTGGCAATAATGATGTATCTTATCACAATTGTGATTGTATAATGATTCATGTAATAATGATGATGATGATGTTGAATCATTTATTTTTAAAATGCATGAATGTTTGAAAGAATCATATGCCAAGAACAAAGAGTTAAAAATTAAAGTTAATACTTTATTGAGTTCCAACTCAAAACTTGTACATGAAAATAATTCTTTGACAAAAGAAAATGATGTTTTGAAAGAAAAATTTATTGGAAAAACCAAGATCATGGAAGAACAAGCTTCATTGAAGAAGAGATTAGATGATCTTGATGTTACTTTGAAAACGAAGAAAGAAAATGTTTTTGAAGAAGAAAAGAACTAGAAATATGTTTTTGAACAAAAATTTTATCACCTTTAGAAAAAATGATTTGTGCTTTGTTAAATCTAAATCTTCTTTTAATGGCAATAAGAACATTATTTGTAATTATTGTCATCAACATGGCCATATAAAGAAAAATTGTTATGTTAAAAGAAATGAAAAATTAGGAATAAATTCTATATGGGTGATTAAGCATGTTACTAATCCAATTGGACCCAAGAAAGTTTGGGTACCAAAAGTTGTTGCTTAACTTTGTATGTAGGTATGCTTGGAGAGCACCAAGGAATTCAAGATAGTATAATCTATAAAAGGTGCTCAAGGCATATGAGCTAAGATCATATTGAAATGGGTAACATCTAAAGTTTTGTGTGCTTTCATTTATCAAGTTGAACTATGTTCTCTTGAATATTCCTCATCTATATGTTCGAATTTGTTTAGAATGCTAGGAAATTTGTTTCTCCAAATTTTTTCTATAATAAGTCACTACTTGCTAAAAGAAAGGGGGAGCATTCTCTTTTTTAAATGGATTTGTTTTTGCAAGAAATTGCATCACACATGCTTCATTGTTTTGATGATGCTTTTTGGTAAGGAATGAGCGAAAATTGTTTTGATCATAATTATTTAGATTGTATCATAATTCTTTGCATAAATTCTCTCTTTCTCCGTGTACTCATTATATTCATCTTTCAACAAAAGAATAAACTTATTGGAGCTTGAATTGCAGTTTTTTTTGTGTGTTTTGATAATGCCAAAAGGGGGAGAAATAATGGACAATTTGGACAATTCTCTTGTATAGTACTTCATATTTTATGGTTGTGTAGACACCTATTTTTGTCCCGTAAGTTCTCCCCTATTTTTCTTTTAATTTGACTCTCAATTTTCTTTTTAATAACCTTTTAATTTCTTTTTTAACTTGCTTTTTGATTTCCTCTTAATTTATCCTTTAATTCTCTCTTAATTTGTCTTATGGTTTTAATTATTATGTGTTTTATGCATTTTTGAAATACAAAGAATGGGTTTTAATATTATTTAAGTTTTTAGATTTTTTTTTTTTAAATTTAAAAAAAAAAAAAAAAAGTTCAGCGCGTGAACAATACCGCGCGTACTGTTCACGCACCAAATAGTCAGCTCGACAGAGCTGTTTTGGCCACGTTTTTTCTGCGTTTTTGACCCATTTTTCACCAAAAATTTCAGATGCCCATACTCCCCACATGACAAGGAATGGTATTTGACCATTTTTACACTCAATCCAATTCATTAAAAGCACAAAAAATCAGTCCAAAGAAGGGAGAGAAAAATTTTTCTGCAGAGAAAATTTCTAAAGCCAAAAAATCTGCCAAAACAGCCAACTTTGAGCCAAAATTTCATACGATCCGAGAAGAATTAGACTGAACTCAAAGAATAAAAATTGTAGAACGTCTTGGGGGTAATTGGTTGTCTCAAAATCTTTGTAAATCTTAAGCAAAATCATCCATTTGGAGGGTCAAAAACTTGGTACAAAAAAGCTCTTGGTCCAGAGGATTTTCCAGACTCCCAAAATTTCTAAGTCTGGAAAATATTCCAAACAGCCAACTTTGGGCCAAAATTCCATACTATCGGAGAGGAATTAGACTGAACTCAAAGAAGAAATATTGTAGAAAGTTCCTGGGGCTAAAACTTATATTTTTAAATATTAAGAAAAATCGTCCATTTGGATGGTCAAAAACCTGGTACAAAAAGGCTGTTGGTCCAGAGGATTTTCCAGAAAAATTTCTAAGTCTGGAAAATTTTCCAGACAACCAATTTTGATCCAAGATTTCAAGCGATGGATGAGGAACTGGTTGTCTCAAAGAATAAAAGTTGTAGAGGGTTCCTGAAACTACAACTTTTATTTTCAAACCCGAAGCAAAATCGTTAATCTAGTGGGTCAAAAGCGTGGTGGAAAAAGGTTGGTAGCCCACCAAAATCTGCAAAAAGAAAAGAAAGGTTAGAAAATTTTATTTCCATTTTACTCCTCCAGATTTCAGTTTTTTGCATTTTAGCCCTAGAATATTTTCATGTCAATATGTAAATTACATTTAATTCTGATAGGGCATTCTATGGCATGCCACGTCATCGATGACGTGGCACTGCCAGATTGCGCCACGTCAGCGATGACGTGGCATTTCAAAAAAAAAAAATCCAAAATTTTAGAAAAATTTTGTTTGCGTTTTGGCCCTCCAGATTTCAGACTTCTGTATTTTTAGCCCTCAAATAATTTTTTTTTGTTTATTTACATTTAAGCCCTTAAGGAATTTTCTTTAATATTAATATTTTTTTTCTCTTCAAATTTCTTCCAAATTACATGTTTTATGTCAATAACCACCAATTTTTGCTTTGATTTCTGTTTGGCATTTTAATATCATTTAATTGAATCAAATACAGAGGTATAAATCATGATTGCATTATGAGTGTTTCATTGTAAATAGACTTTGATCTTTGCACATTTTTTTTATTAATTGATTTTGTGATGATTGGTGCTTTATTTTAATGTTTATTGGTCTCATTATAATATTTATGCCTTATCTTATTTGTTAAATTATCCTGAGGGATTATTAGGTGCCGAGAAATTCAAATCCATCCCAAACCTTCCCATTTTACAACAGGATTCCCGAACTCATTTTCTTGAGTTACGTGGACCAGGAGTCAATCTAAACTAGGGTTTATTGACACCTATTTCAACACATTAGATTGTTTTTATATGAGAATTGATAGTCGCATTAAAGGCCCCGTTAATAATAGTAAATAACTGATTCATTTAAACTATGTAGTAGTAAGTAGGTAACCTGTCTCTTAAATTGTATCTAGATTTTTGCATTCAGACACCTATTTCACGAGCACCACACGTTGGCGACGGTGCCGGTCCCACCGGTGCCGGCCAGACCGTGGGTCGGTAAGCGCGTGGTAAAAGGGGGGCGCGACAGGTTATTTTTTGAATTGTCCAATTGATTTGTCATCATCAAAAATGGGGAGATTGTTGAACCCCAATTATGTTAATCATGTTTTGATGATGACCAAATCATACCTGTCTCTTATACACATCTGCAAACAAGTGTGCAGAAAATCAGGAAGGATCGGATGAAATGATCATGAAAACACAATCAAGAAAAACAACCAAAAGTTGAACAACACCGTTTCGGACGATGAAGAGCGTCCGAAAGAAAGGAGATCGGACGCAAGGGAGCGTCCGAAAAAAAGGAGCTCAAAATGAAGTAAGTTTCTGTCAAGCTATTTGGGGAGAAATAGGCTAAAATATTGTGGGTTGTATTGGTTTGAGTAGTATAGTTCTCTTGGCTCAACTAGTGGGAATTAGTGTGAGTAATAGTAGACTAGTGAGTGATCTTCAAGTGTAAGAGTGGAGGGATAACAAGTGTACAAAAGTGAGGTTGTAGTGTAAAACCCTTTGGCTCAACTAGAGGAACTTAGTTGGTGCAAGGGTGAGCCTACTTTGTGTACAAGAAGGTTATTGCCTCACCTTTTTTGAAGAGGCACTACTAGTGGATGTACTCCAAGTTTGAGAAGTTTGGGAGTTTGGTTTAATATTCTTTATCTCAATCTTTTATTTGTTCTTTAAGCTTTGATTGCTAAATATTTATCTTTGATCATTTGTGCTTAAGTATTCATTTGTTGCACAAAGTTTGCTTTATTTTTTTCATTAAGCACTTCAAAAGGTTTGTTTTTTGAGACAACCTAATTCACCCCCCTCTTAGGTTGCTTTGGGGCCAACAGTTTTAATTCCATAATCATCCATCATGCTATTATATAATTCAATAATTAATCAAAAGTTATAAAAACCTACATTTAGTATCTAATCTTGAATCACTATACATCATAATCTTAATCTCATTGAAATTATCATTGTTGATTTATTTTTTAAAATATTTTGTGGAGAAATATTATTTTCCAATTTCATTAGAAACTGAACACTTTAAATAATAGAATTTTAAAAATTATATTAGAAACAATTTTCAAATTTTTTTTGAACATTTATTAAATCCCAATCTTATTGAAAAATAATAAAATTCTAAAATTTAAACAAATTGTCTAATTCTAATTCTAATCTCATTAGAATTAAATAAAAAATTTCAAAGGTTTTATTCCTTCTAAATCAAATTAAAATAAAGAGAGTTTCAAAAATTAACAATTAATTTTAAACAACATTTGTCAAAAATTAATTAGTGGTCTCGAAAACCAAATTTAGAAATACGTTTTTAATTATAATATAAATTAAGTGTCACAATCTAGAATGATTTAATAATTGACTTTTATTTTGTCTAAAAAATAAAAACTGACCACTATATACAGACAATCATCATGAATCTGACATTATTTGATTACATCATCTTGACATGGACAATGCAATTGTGATTGAAAAATCACGATTTTTTTCTTCTCCAATATTTTCAAAAAAAATATATCAAAAAATTCATATGACTTGAACAAATTCAATATTCTTAACAACTAAACATATCTATATCATAAATTAATCAAGGGTGGCTCTAATACCACTATAAGAAAAAAAATCATCCAAGACACAATAGAATTTAAAAATTTTTTACTTCCTTCCAAAGGTCACCTTGATTAATTTATGCATTAAAAAAAAAAAAGGAATATAGAAATTATACCTCAAAAACTTAGTAAAAAAAACTCTAATCTGTCAAGGGATGTCGATTCACATGGCGCACAAATATCCGACCTCTAATGGTATCCACACAGATGATCAATTCAGGATCCTCTTAGGATTGATTAACCCAAACCACGGAGTGCTAGCTCCTTTATTTTTTTCCTTTTTTCTCTTTCCACGATTTTTCCTTTTGTTTTCACTATTTATTCTTTTCCTGTGGTTCTCTTTTTTGTTTGATGGCTTGAGTTATTACATATATATACACACACACACACACACATACATACATGCACAATACCCTAAGAATTTTATGATATTATATATTAGCCCCTTAAGATTTATGACTTATTATAATTAAGCCTCAAAAGTTAATTTATCCCATACTTTTAACATAATCAATTTAATCCTGAATTAATCATTTTAAAGTATGTGACCCTTTAGGTTCTCAGTCACACTGACAATGAGTATAAATTATAATCATAAATTAATTAGGATTAGATAAATTAAATAATTTTAGTTTATTATTAGTTCACTAATTAATTAATTTACATTTATAGATCAAGATTGATTTCTAGCAAAGTATCAAGACTACCCAAATATTGAGATATGTCAAGTGATTCAACTTCACTCATTAGTGATTTAGTTCCATGTAATACACATCTAGATGTACTATATCCCGATTAATTCAAGAATACAGATATAATACCAACTCTTATTGAACTAATAAATTAACTTGTTTCTAAAATACAACTCACTTAAAATAGAATTTAATATACTCTTAATTCTATTTGCACTTTACGCAAAGATTTCTAAGTCATATTTCAATAACTGTACTTGACTGGTCCTAATCTCCTGCTCAGGCTCTCTTCCAGAGCTATGATAATCTGTTTCAATCTATTTAATTCAAATTCCGTTTTCCTGGACATTTAATTAGGGTGAGTATCACACATCAATTTTTATTCAAATGCTAAACATAAAACAACATACTCATACACTTTAACCACTCCCCACCTAAGCATTAAGAACAAGGAATCGTAGCAACTCCTACTCTAGGTTGGCCAGTCCCAAATCCTATGTTACTTACAAGTCTAAGTCCCCAACTTTGCAAAACAATAACAGTTCAACTTAATACTAGATACAGGATGGAATAACCTATACTCTGATACCACTCAATGTCACGCTTCTAAAACGAGACAATGACATACCACACTTCCGGATCACCCAAAATATGCAAGGCACAGTACAGGAGTAATAAACGACCCATAAGATTTGTCATTACACTTCAAAATCCGCCAAGATATAACCACAAGAGTTATATAAAACAAACATAACCCCATCAATTCATGATATAACCAAATCACACCTATATACAAGTATCGAATCACAAACAAAACGACAATCAGAAGTTGGATATACGATAAAATTTTAACGAATCCTTAGGCACACAGGCCTAAAGACATAACAAACCTCATACTAAGATGATAAATTGAAAATCCTAACTCCAGTAATTGGAGTCCGCATTGTAATTCCCTCGTAGGTCAACACTCGTAATTCAGGACTTACTATCGCCTACTGTTAGTACTCGATTACAAACAAAAGGGGAATATAATAACGAGGTAAGCATGTAATGCTTAGTAAATAATATTTAAGTCCAATTATAAATAACACGTATATATCAGTGCAGGGTACAATATATGAGACATTTTCAATAACTAAAATACAAATGCCAATCAATAAGTTTACTTCCCAACAGTGGATCTAAATCTACCTATTATCTGTCCGAATAGACAAGGCATAACGGAGTATCTATTACTTGTTTTCTTAATAGACTGGGTATAACCTTTACAAAACAGAGCACTCGATATTTCATTTCATTCATTCACTTCTAGCCAAATCCTTTCAATTGACCCATTGAACTCTTCACAATAATCAGTCATTAACATATAGTGTAATAATGAATAAATAATACATTACATGACGAACACATAAATTATAAACGTACTTACATTATGAACATTATTCAAAATAAGTATATACCTTAATATTAATTATCTCTCTAGAGCTGCAAAACCAACCATATACAAGATATCGATAAAAAGGTGTAAACGTTACTTATCTTGAAAATATATTTTGATGACCTAACTTTGACGGTCTGAAACTCTAACCCCAAATCACCTAAACGAGGAGTGTGTTATACCATTAGAATAAAAATTAAGGTAGGAGTTCACTTTTAGACATCACTTAAATTCTCAAATCTGGCAATAATTGAATACAAACAAGTAGGGGTTGACTTAAATTAATGAAAATAAGATCAGAATCTAAAAATTAGGGTTCATAACTTTAAATATATCACCTAGATAGGAATTGTCAAAACCCTCATTCAAATCTCACCAAAATAATGGTTAAAAAGTCATTTCAAATTACAAATCAAGTCCTAATAGCTCAAAATATGATCGGCAATAAAATCAAATCACAAACGACAAATTAATTTCTTCAGAAACTTGAAATTTAACAAGAAAATCATGCAAATCTTGAAATAAAACTTACTTGTGAAGTTGGATTAAAGGTCAAAGAGTATTCATTGATCACCAATTGACTTTGATGGAAAAATTTCTAAACTAATGATTGAATTTGAGAATTTGAATTAAAGAGTTTTGGAAAAAATGTTCTCCGGACGTTTTCTTTTCTTAAGATTGAATAAAATGATTTAATGGAAGCTGAAGTATAAAGCTTCGTTGAGAAGTTTTTGTAAAGTTTTAAAATTTATGTTTTGGTCCCCTAAATTTTGAGAAATTATATTTTTACCTGAAAATTTTAAAAAATATTCAAAAAAGATAAAACAATTATTTAACACTTGAAAGGGATGTTAACGAGTATTTAAAGGGATAATATGAAGTATGAAAATACGTGAAATGTATAAAACAAGTCAAGTATCACACTTAGAGACATAAAAAATATTACGAAAGTATTATAGAAAATATATTGTCACATAATACTTTTAAAGAAAAATTTTTAATAAAAAATAAACACATTTTGGAATTGTTCTACTGCTATACTTAAATAGTCTAAATATACAAAATATAACAAATGAGAGATGAATCATAAAACTGATTGTTACTTTGACTAGTTTTTGAGCTCTTTGCATGGTTAGAGTATTTGAGTTTGGTATTAATATTTGTTACGAAGGAGAAGAGTTTTATTGTATATAACTCATGAGTATAGAGATTCGGGTTAAGGAATATAAAATATCATGCCAAATATTTGATTAAGCCAACTAATACAAGTTCGACTGTTTGTCTGTGTGCTTTTATACATTTATTACTAATATTTTACTGGCTTTCCGTTAACGATTTTCATTAGAAGTTTCTCGGTTAATAAACATTATGGTAGGGACTAGATCTTGCTACCATTCATTAACATTTTTGCTTAGTTTACAATCTTTTAAAGATTAAGTGTAAATACAAGTAAATAACATGAATCTAGTAATAAGCAGTGGATGATATATATTCATATGTGCAGTGTTTTTAAAACTGGACCGAACTGGCCGGTTCGACCGGTCAGATTGCGAACCGGAAGACAACCACCGGTCTGGTCCACTTTCATAGCCGGGTAGAACAAAAAACCGCAAAAAATCGGATTGAACCATGAAAACCGGTAAAAACCAGTTCAACCGGTGATTTGCGGTTTTTAGTTTTTACTTAAAAAAAAAAAAAAATCCTTCAGACTTCAAGGAGTAGCACCACGTGATGCAATGCAGCAACACAGCACAGCAATAGCCAGGCCAGTAGCACCTTTCCAATTTCCATTTGTTTAGCCTTTTTTGACCCTTTTGAATATAATATCTAGATCTATCTCTTCCTCATTTTCTTCTTGGTTTTTTTTTTTTTTTTTCTACTAGCCGCCTCCTTCCTCCTCCTACTCTTAGTGCTTTGGCTCTTCCTCTTGGCTTCTTCTCTACTCTTCACTTCCTCCATCATCTCTTCCACTCCACCTTTTCATCTAAAATGAAGTTATATTATTTCTTTCATGTTATTTTTTTTTCTATTTTTTATGCATTTATTTTGTTATTTTTCTTGTCCATTTTTCCTATAATTTATGTTTTTATTTCTCTTATGTTATTTTTTGGTGTATTTTTCATGCATTTATTTTTATTATTTCTTTTCCGTTAATTTTTCTATTTTCCGGGCATTTATTTTTTCCTTTCATGTTTTGTTTATTTTTGATGCATTTATTTCATATTTTATTTCCTGTTTTTTGTCTATTTTTTCTCCATTTAATTTTATTATTTATTTTCAGTTTTTTGGTGTATTTATGTTTCTTATTTCTTTTCCACTACTTTTTTTTTTCTATTGTCCAGTGTTTACAAGATTATTTTTTTTGTCTATTTTTCTTGTATTGATTTTCTTATTTTTTTCTAGGGTAGTTTCTGAATCTGTTTTTCCTTAATTTATTTTTATTAGTTATTTTCCATTATTTTTGTCTATTTTTCTGCATTTATTTTGTTATTTTTTAATCTATTTTTCGTTCATTTATTTTTATTATTTTTTTTATGTTATTTTTTAGTCTAGTTTTCTCATATGAGTTTTTTTCACTCATAACAATACTACTTAAGAGACCAAATAAAAATAATTTTGTAAACAAAAAAATTAAATCAATTAACGTTGTTATCTACTTTGTAAAATTTTCATGATAATGGATGCTACAGGTAGTTATTCGCATTCTTCACATTAGGAGCATCTAGCAATGCGGAATCCATAAGTTTAAGTCAAAGTCATAGACAAAAAATGGATACAACATTGAAATACATCAGTGAAGCCATCAATGAAAAAGGAAGAAAAGTCTTGATTTGTGGTTTTTGTAACAATGAATTTGCTAGTGGTGGCATTCATCGTATGAAGCTACACTTAGCAGGAGAAAGAGATAGTGTTGCTCCATGCACAAAGGTTGCTCCAGAAGTAAGGCATGCAATTTTAGGATCTTTGAAAGAGTATGCACAAAAAGCTAAAGAAAAGATAGGAGATTTTGGAGAAGAAAATCCATATGGTCGCTCTGTGAATGATTTTGATGGTGATGATATTCAAGAAATTCCTCCTCCTCGAGCCAAAGGAGTTTCAATCAATAGAATGGTAGGAGCATCAGCGAGTAAAGGAAAAAGAAAAGCCACGACAGGTATAAATGCTTATTTTAAAGGTAGATGTGATACTTCGCAACCCACTATTAAGGCTTGTTTGCAAAGTAAAGAAAAATGGCATAACACTGATATGGCTATTGCTCTTTGGTTTTATGATGCTTGCATTCCTATAAATGCTATGGGACATGGATATAATTGTCCATATTATCATGCTTTTTTAGTAACTATTATAAGTTACTAGATGTATATAATTTACACAATTAGGTTGTGTATATTACAACACTCTTATATTTGAACATAAACTTTATGCCAAATGAATTCACAGATAGGATTAAAGTGGTAGATGGACGAGAGGGAGCAGATTTTCACATAGTCTCCCACATACCCTCCATTTCTATCGAGTAGATTAAAAGAAGATTGAGCAATCAGGTATCCCTCTCTCTTACTCTCCGTATTCGATGTCCGTTTTAGACTCACTTTGCTTTTAATTACACTCCACCCAGAAATAAGTTTCACTTTTTCCCTTCCCCAAAATTCTTTTTTTTTTTTTATCTTAAAAATCACTTTGTCTCTTTGACTAATGGATAAAATTTATGATTGATTTTTTTCCCCAAAGGAAAAATAAATAAAGGCTTCTATCTATGCAATGTAACATTAAGTTCCCAAATCAATAATCTCAATTTTTTTTCTTTTTCCCGTTTTAGGAATATTATATAATTCCAACACTTTTACACCCTTAGTATTATTCATTGTATATTTATAATGAAATTGTTGTTTTGCTTTATTATCCATATTCCTTTTACTATCATCCATTTATCTGTTATATTTAATGCTAAAACTCAATTAGCCATAATTACTTAATTGTTTATATGAACATAAATAATGTCTCTTATCATTAAATCAAGCTTATAAATGAAAGTATCTTATTACATTTATAATTTAGGGTGAATGTCTAATTAAGAACATGGAAATAATAATGAAAAGATAACAAAGATAAGTAAAAGAATGAAATAATTAATTAATGATATAATAAAAATAATTTACAAAGTCACAAATTCAAAATTACTTGTCAAAATTACTTCATATGAAAAAATCATAGTGATCCTAACTTCTAATTTTAAATATTTGACTAAATTTTATTTCTTCTTTTTCGAATTTAGTAACGCTTTAATAATTTCATCACTTTTTATATATGCACTTATCATCTTTTTAAATAGAAAATTCACTAAAGATTTTGGCTGTTCGTAGTCGTGAGAGGTAAGCTGGTAAAGTGATCATAAAGTTAATTGAGAGTACCAAATACTGCAGCTCACCCTGATTTATATAATTAAACTTTGAAATTTTACTTCAATTTATAATTCAATGGATGACTATCTATAGTTTTCCTTCAATGTAATTCAATACCTTCATTTTTCAATTAACCATTAGTATACAACAATATACAAATTTATACATATGCCAAACACATGCACAATGTCCTTTTTTTTTTTGACTAGTTTCAATTCAGTTTACCCTCAGGAACTAAGGCCATAGCAACTGAAATTTATATGTGGCTGGAGGAAAATTGAATGTCTCTAATAAGTCTCTCAGATTTATTATGACTTTCTGTATTTGATTTATGTAATAAGAGTTTTTTAAAATCTAATTTTATTTCTCTTCTTTTTTTCTTTTTTTTTTTCTGAATAATGGCTTCATGATTTGCTTTATATTAAAAAAACTTTGTTAGGCGGATACCGAAATTGTTCAGAGAACCTCTCTCTCTTTCTCTGTTTTTTTCTGTTGGCATATTAAACTAACCCGATTTAATTTAGGAGGTTTAATTAAATTGGAATTTAGTAGTTGAATTTGTAAGGGATTTATTCTTGAATTGATTAGTTTTTTCATTGTCAGTGTAGAAGTTGATATTGTGTGGAATTACAGGCCAATTGGGGTAGTTGAATCGAATAAAAATTTAGATTAATTGGTACATATTTAAAACGTTAGTGATTCCTTATTTAGTTGAGGAAAAATTTGGGTTCACAAGCTGAGTTTTCTGGATGCTGAGGCCTAAGGCATCAGCACCACTTGCATTATATTATTTCTTCGGATAATTTTTTGGATAATTTTGCTTTTGACGAAGATATTGTGAATTTTGCTTTATTTGCAAATTATGACCTAGTTACTTATGAGAAGACCGTTCAAGATTATCATTGGATTCAGGCAATAGGTAAAGAAATTCATAATATTTATATATATATATATATATATATATGAGAACTTACTTATTTTTCAACTGATAAAAAGGCCATTAAAATAAAGTGAGTCTTTACGACGAACTACAAATCCAATGCACAAGTGGCGAGATTTAAGAAGTTTTGTTGTTGTGTTTGAGTGGTATTTTTTTTATTTTTTGTGCGGCAGGGGTACCTAATTAGTTATTACCAATATAAATATCTAAAGTTGTGGCTTTTATCTAAGGGATAATTTTATATACCTCTCTTCAGGTTTATGATTACTTAGAATTTTTGAATTTTCAAAAATATTATTTATCTCCCCCTCTTGTTAGTGGAACCCAGAGTTAATACCAAAGTGCATAAAATGACATTTATGCCCATAGTTCTTTAGCCATATAACAAAAAAGGTAATTTCAAAAACCTTCCTTGAAAATTTTCAACAATTCCACTTGGAAACGTTTTGATTTCTAACAATTTTTTTCTCAAGTTATTATTTACTGTATTTGTTGTAGTCTAAAAAAATATTTAAACATGTAAAAACACATCACATATTAGATAATAATATGATTAATGTTTTCGGAGAATCAAACTCATAAAGCGAAATAAATTAAAATGTATTTTCTCAATAAATTTTATTTGTCAACCAATTTAGAAAAATATGTGTGCACATTATTGTGATCCTTGTGTCTATCGGTTAGAATAAAAAGTTAGAATACGTAAAAGTAGACCATATAATATAATAGAAAAATGTAATTAGTATACATAAAAATAGACCATATACTATAACAGAAAAATGTAATTCTAAACAAAAAGCATAACTTATGATTTGATAAATGTTTAAAGTTTATATATGAAAATATACACGTGTAGCGTTCTTCAATTGTTGCGTATATTTATTTGAACAAAAATTTGGAACGCCTAAAAATGTACCATATATCGGAAAAAAATGTGATTAATATTTTGTATAGGAAATTACGAACTTGTAACTTGAAAAATAAATAAATATATTTTTTATTTTTAAACATAAAAATGTTACAACCCAATATATTTGCCAAGGACTATATTTTACACTTTTGAATTTTCTCTTTCTTTTTATCCAATCATTAGAACAAGTATAAAATTGTTACTAGGGGTAAAACTGGAATAAGAAGATCTGCTCTCCTTGAAGCAATTTTTATTCCTTTGGGTTGACAATGTTATAACAAAAATAGAATTAGACAGAGGTAAGTAATATTTTTAAAAGTTCAAAGGTATTAAGTGATATTAGCATAAACTTTCTAGAGATTTATGAAATTATCCCTTTACCTAATTACCATTACAAGTCTTTGCTAGTGCTATGAGACACAAAACTTTAGTGCTTATGGGAGTTGGGATTTGGAGACCGAGTAATGTACCTAATTAGTCATTTTATCATCATATTACTTGGGTCATAATGTGCTAATAAAATTTGAACCTGAGGACTTATACACATCTCCTAATTAGAGAGGAAGTTATCTTTGGTTTTCCTTCAACAAAATTCAATGTTTCCATTTTTCAACCTTTATAACATATACAAATGTGTAAACATATGTCAAACACATTTCACTTTTGACAAATTTGGCAGGCAAAGATGTATTAGTTCCAGAGATATCACTCGTAATTAAGTCGTTATCACTTCCAGGCGGGAGGAACTGTGTTTAAATTTAAACTATTTAGTTGGACTTGTACTACTATTAATTATGTATCTCTTTAATTTTATTTTTTTAATACTCTAAATCGATCTATTGAGTACAAGTCCAACTAGTTTGTACAATTTAACCCACAACTGGTTAGGTTTACCGAACAATCGAATTATTGACCGGTTAAAGATTTCAACCAATTATTTGCTCCTTTCCTCTTATTTTAATTATCGTTGTGGATTGGTGTACAAAGATTAAAAAATTATTAAATTATATCAATTTTACTAAATAATAGGTTCAAAATAACTGAATTATCCTTTTACAATAATAACATTAATTATATAATTCTCCCTCCATTAATATGATTATAACGGTAAAAGTTCAAAAAATATCATTTATTACTTTTTCTTGATTCTCTAAACTAACAAGTAATTTGGCACAAGACAAATTATTTAAAATAACAGATAAAATAAAATGGAGGGAGTAATTACAAAAATAATAGTCACAATTATGGAATATGCAGTACGTGATACGGCTAAGGGATATACAATGCGTTACGTTACTAAAAGAGACTATGCATATTTATTTACTGGTATGTAGAACACGATACAAATGCACAAATAGTAAGCAATTTGCAAAGTTACATAGAAAATTAAATAACTACAAAACTAAACCAAATAATTATTAGTTTTTAATCGATTTATTTGAAAAAACCCAAATAAAAATTATTCTATGATTTTTTTTGGACTAAAGTCAACCTAGCTAAAGTGTAAGAAAGTAATCGTGCAAAGTATAGCAGAATTTAAAATTTTTTACTTCCTTCTAATGATCATCTTGATTAATTTACGTATAATAAAATATGAGTATAAAGATTATACCTCAAAACTGCGGTAAAAAAAAACTCTAATCTATCAAGGGATGTCGATCCACAAGCCGCACATATGTCCGACCTCTAATGATATCCACATAAATGATTAATTTGGAATTCTCTCAGGATTGATTAACCCAAGTTACGAGTGCTAGCTCCTTTAGTTTTTTTCCTTGATTCATAGTATATTCTTTTCTCGTAGTTCTCTTTTCTTGTTTGATGGCTTGAGCTATAATATATATACATATGAGAAAAATTCTACAATCCCGTTGAGAGAACCATTCTCCTGACTTTATGGACTTGTACAGTACAAGTTTTTAAAGCACATAGGGTGTACTGTACAAGTCCTTAAAGTACAAGGAAATAGTTCCCTAAAATGGAGTGTAGAATTTTCCTATATATATACCCACACACATACAAACTCCTAGGAACTTTTATGATATTACAAATTAGCCCTCTAATATTTATGACTTATTATAATTACACCTCAAAAGTTAATTTATCTCATAAATTAAAACATAATTATCTTATACTTATCATATAAACAATTTAATCTCAAATTAATCATCTTAAAGTGTGTGACCTTTTACATTCTCATTCACGTTGGTAATAAGTGTAAATTATAATCCTAAATTAATTAAGATTAGATAAATTAAACAACTTTAATTTATCATTAGTGCTGTCACTAATTAACTAATTTACATTTATAGATTAAGATTGGTTTCGAGCAAAGTATATGACCACCCAAATATTGAGATATGTCAAATGGTTCGACTTCACCTATCAGTGATTTAGTTAGTAAATGTAATTATTACCCTTTCACCATACTATATCCCGATTAGTTCAAAAGTACAGATATAATGCCAACTCTTATTGAACTAATCAATTTGCTTCTTTCTGAAAAACAATTCACTTGAAATAGAGCTTAAGCCACTCTTAATTCTATTTTCACTTTGCGCAAAGATTTCTTAGTTATATTTCAAGAAGTGACTATACTAGGATATACTCTCATATTATAAGGAGTGGTGAATCCTATATTATCATATTTTATTTTTTTATGATTTACACTACACCTGATCTGTACACTATGTGAAACTACTTAATAGTAACAACTAATAGAGTCAAAGTATAGTAATTCACAATCAAGATAAATTCATGACATCAAATCCAAGGATTATGACACTATTTATACTATCACAAAAAACTTAATCCAATGGCATTTAAATAATAATTCGTGTGGAATACTTTTACTGGATCAATCCGATACATTTATTCTCAATAAACATCCACATGCAATTATGTGCTAATCTATCCATGTAAAACACTAAGATTATTTACAAATAAAATATAATTATGCATAAAATCAAATCTTCATAACTATTTATGATTTTTCCCTTATATATTTTATTTGAAAGATTTTATCATATCAAATAAATAAATAATGTCATATTACAAAATATGCATAAATATAAAAGTATAATTTGTCTCTAAAACAAATTGTGTTTAGGGTATACACTAACAAACTCCTATTTGCACTAACGCCAAGAGACAGATGTGTTTAAAATCGAATAAATTAACATGACTTTAATGTTTCTTTTGGGACAAACTTTAGTGGATCAATAATATTATCATCAGTGGGAACTTTCTATATCTTTATTTCATTTCTGTTAATGATTTCTCTAATCAAATAAAAACTTTGAATTCCAATTAAGATACGATTTTTGTTGTAGAACAGTTGTGGTATCTTAATTGGAATTCTTCCAACTGATTGCACCACCATTAAGAGTAAATACGTATTTGAATTGTGATTTGCTATCATCCTTGTCAGATTGAAAGCTAGCAACTGTGTATTCGCAAACTGTCAACTCTTACCTACCATAAATCAAGAATAAATTTTAGTCCTTCATAAGTATTTAAGGATATTCTTAATTACTATTTAGTGGCCACTTTCTGAGTTAGATTGAAACTTGCTCGTAACATTTAGAGTATAGGAGATATCAGATCTAGTACATAACATAGCATACATTATAGAACCTCTAATCGTGCAAACATACGGGATCTATTTCTTGTTATCTCTTTCGACATCTGTCTTAGGACATATGTCTTTAGAAGAATATTGTTGAATCCCAATTATGATAATTATGTTTTGATGATGACTAAATAGTGCTAACAGTTTGAAAAAAATGTGCAAAAAAATAGGGTGGTTCGGACGTAAATGATCCTCTGAAACAATCAAGAAAACAACCAGTAGAACTCTTCGGACGTTGATGATTGTCCGAAAGGAAGACAATCATCGTCCGACACAAAGAACCTGAAGCAGTCTCGGACAATGATAATGTCTGATACAGAGAACTTGAAGTAGACTATCTCTTAACACAAAAAACCCGAAGTCTCGGACGAAGAATAGCATCCAATCAATTATAATAGTCACTGATAGGATTATCGGATGCACGTTCAAATGAAGTTGCAGACATTCGAACGAAGGAAGACAAGACACCATCCAGAGAATGGATGCAGTGTCGAATGCAGAGTTTAGTAGCGGCCGTTCAAAAGTTTTTAACCAACAACTAGTTCATTCGAACGCACACTTATTGCATCGGCCGTCCGAAAAATCTAACGACTAGTTTTTCAATAAACAGAAAATAGCTATTAGATAGTTGTTGGAGGTAGTTTTTAGGCATCTATAAGTACCCCCAAGTCGGTAAATATAAAGAAATATTGAGAGAAACTTCCACATTCAATACAAACACTTGTAAGAGCTATTTGGGGAGAAATAGGCTAAAATATTGTGGGTTGTATTGGTTTAGGTAGTATAGTTCTCTTGGCTTAACTAGAGGTATTAGTCTGAGTAAGAATAAACTAGTGAGTGATCTTTAAGTGTAAGAATTGAGGGATAACAAATGTAAAAAAGTTAGGTTCTATTGTAAAATCCTTTGGTTCAACTAGAGGGATTTAGTTAGTGTAAAGGTGAGCCTAAAGTTATTGCCTCACCTTCTTTGAAGTGGCATTATTGGTGAATGTACTCCAAACTTGAAGAGTTGGAAAGTTTGGTTTGATATTCCTTATCTCTTATCTCAATTTTTTATTTGTTCTTTAAACTTTAATTGATTGAATATTTATCTTTGATCATTTGTGTTTAAGTGTTCATTTGTTGCACAAAGTTTATATTTTCATTAAGCACATTAAAAGATTTATTTTTAAGACAACCTAATTCAACCTAAGAGGGGTAAATTACAAAACACTATGAGATATTGGTAAATAACCTTTCTTCGATTGATTCATGCTAAACCTCTTTAACATCTTGTCTATATACGTTGATTGAGTAAGACCAAACAATCTTTTAGACTTATCTTACAGATCCTCATTTCTAGAATGTAGATCGCATCTCATAAATTTTTCATGAAAAAATTCCTGAGCATACATACCTTTATACTTTGAAGCATAGGTATGTTATTTTCTATCAAAAATATGTCATCCACACAAAGTATCAAGAAAACAATAACACTCCCACAAACCTTGTTGTATACATAAGGCTCATCCTCATTTTTTATAACATCATGTTCTAAATTCGATTGTCTCATCAAAATGGATGTTCTAACTCTTAGAAGTTTGCTTTAATGTATAAATAGACCTTCGTAACTTGTATACTTTGTTAGGATCTATGTATATAAATCTTTCAGATTGCATCATATACACCTCTTCCTGCAAATTTTCATTAAGGAATGCAGTTTTATATCCATTTACCAAATCTCGTAATCATAATATACAGCTATAGCAAGTAAAATTCGAACAGATTTCTACATTGTAATAGGTGAGAAAGTTTCATCAAAGTCAACTTCTTATCTTTGTGCGTAGCCCTTTGCCACCATTCACACCTTATACGTAATCATATTACCATCTATGTCAGTCGTCCTCTTAAAGACCCACTTGTACCTTATGGGTTTAATCCTTTCAAGTAAATCAACTAAGGTTCAAACCTTATTGTCATATATGGAATCCATTTCAAACATTATGGCTTATAGCCACTTCTAAGAATCTTTATTAGATAGTGATTTTTCGTAAGATGTAAAGCCTAGATTCATCGTTCGTAATGATTAATACATTATAGTGCTCACTTATAAGAAACTCATATCTTTTTCGAGCACGATGTATCCTACTAGTACTACGAAGAGTTTGTGTATCATTAATTTCATTTTTGTCACATCATCATGTGATTGAAACTCTTATTCCACTTATTGATCAATATCAAATTATGTGTCTTGAGATCAATTTTGCTCCCATTTGCATTTATAAGAATAAACTCCTTTTCCACAAAGACAGAACATTTTGAGACAAAAACTTTTTGCTCAATAAGATTATAGAAATAATATCCATATATCTCCTTTAGATACCCCACAAATTAGGCATTTATCTCATTTAGTCTCGATTTTGTCAGATTCTACCTTGTTTACATAAGCAGGGCAGCCCCAAACTTTTAAATATGAAAGACTAGATTTCTTTCCAAACCATATCTCATACGGAGCTGAGTCAACAACTTTTGATAGAATACGATTTAGTAAATAGGAGGCAGTTTTAAAAATACAGATAGCCCCAAAATGATTTGGGGAGGTCTACAAGACTCATCATTGATTTAACTATATCTAATAGAGTACGATTACGTCTTTTAGTTACACCATTTAGTTGTGGTGTATAAGAAGTCTATTGAGGTAGAATCTCATTCTCCTTAAGATAATTTTAAAACTCTTGATTTAAATATTTCCCACCTTGATCAGATCGAAATATTTTAATACTTTTGCTAAGTTGTTTTTCAACTTCATTCCTGAATTGCTTAAACTTTTCAAAGGTTTCGGACTTATACTTCATCAAGTATACATAACTATATCTAGAATGATCATCCGTAAAGGTAATAAAGTATGAAAAATCTCTTCTAACACGGATAGATATAGGACCACAAATATCAGTAAGTATTAGCCCTAACAATTCACTAGATCTATCACCATTTCTTGTAAAAGGTGATTTAGTCATTTTAGTAAGTAAATAAGACTCACATTTATCATGTGATTCACAATCAAATTATCCGAAACAGAACGTTATTTGGTAATGCATTTCTCATTTATATGACCAAATTTACAATGATAAAGGAAAGATTGTTTCATAGTATCAATTTTAGGCCTTTTAGGATTTATGTTGAGAATTGTATTTTCTATGTCTAGAATATAAAGACCATTAATCATAGTAGCAGTTTCATATAAAATACAACATTTATTTTGTTACATAATGACAAAACCATCAACGTCAAACAAGAAATAGAAATAATATTTCTAATAAGAGATGGAACATAATAACAGTTTTTAAATTTTAAAACAAGACCACTAGGCAAAGAGAGATAATAAGTCCTAATGGCTAAAGCAGCAACAATTGCTCCATTTTCCACGCGTAGGTCCGCTTCTCTCTTAGCCAAAAAACTTCTCTTTACTCCATAAATATTTTTACAACTATGAGATGCAAAACCAGTATCTAATACCCAAGAATCTTATATGGAAGTAGAAATATTTATCTCAATTATAAAAATACCTAAAGTTGACATTAGATTCACCAAGCCTTTTCTTCTTCAAAGTATCTAGGTAATCCTCACAGTTCCTTTGCCAGTGTCCATCTTGTCCACAATGGAAGCAAGTGCCCTTATACTTGTCCTTTTTGATCACACGTGTTGATTTCACCCTAGACTTGGCTTTCTTGAAGCTAACTTTGAATTTCTTTTTCTTTCTATTGGAAGAATCAATAACCAACACTTGTTTTCTTTCCTTTTTGATGGTTGTCTCAACAGCCTTAAGGATATTCAATTGTTCAGAAAAAGTTGTTTTCAACTTATTCATGTTATAGTTCATCACGAATTGTTAAAACTTTTTAGGCAAAGATTGCAAAATCAAATCAACATTTAACTCGTAATTTTGCACAAATCCCAATTGTTTAAATTTTTAATCAATTCAATCATCTTCAATATATGAACAGTTACTGAAGTACCCTCTTCTATTTTATAATGAAATAGCTCCTTAAAAGTCTCATACCTCTTATTCTTTAATTTTTCATCCAAACAATTCCTTGAGGTGAAGAATCATAGAAGAAGCATCCATATTTTTATGTTGTTTCTACAATTCTGAATTTATAGTGGCCAACATGATACAAGTGGCAATATCGTTTCCTCCATGTTCTTACGATAAGCTTTTAGAACTATTTGATCAACATTATCTGCAAGCGCATCAGGAATAGGTGACATAACATTTTTTTCTCATGCTTGAGAACAATTCTCAAGTTATGTTGTCAATCTGAAAAATTTGGCCAAATGAGTTTGTTATCATTTAAAATGGGACGCAGATTGATATTATGACTCATATTATACAATATGTAAATAAAGACCAAATAAGAATTTGATATTTATGCATAAACACAACCAAAATATAATATGGACTTCACTTAATTTGGTTTTGCTCTCACTATTTTAATTCAAATCAATAACTCTCACATAATGATTCGGGAGTTTTCACAGAACCCCTAGTAGGCTAGGATCTCATCTTATTATTTTGATCTTGAATGTTTGACCAAACAAACCAAAACAATTTCAAAAGGTATGTAACTCTTACCAATTACAATACTTTGCAATTCTTAAATAGTTAGGTATCAACTCTTGGTAGCACATATTATGTGACTCCAAACCTTTGCCTCAAAGACATACAACTTTGGGTGTACCCAACAAATTATATGTCTCCATTAAATCATTATACACATTATTCAGAGATCTTATCTCATACATTAAACATGTTTAACGTAGAGTAACTTTGGATTAGCCCAAAAAGTTATGGTCTAAAAAGAACTCTCGTTTCTTGCTCTAATAATTGAAGGCAACTTTTTTATTGACTTAATATTGATTTAAGAGATTTTACTTTCAGTTATTTATTAGATCTCATCAAATTGCATGCAGTATTATTATATCAACATATAACAAGTAAAACATGCACAAAATCATAGATGATTATGGACTTTTACTAAACTAGCTTCCTTGAGTCACAAAGGAAACTAGATAGTCAAATCCGAAGGATAATATGTTCAACTCTTAAGAATTTCCTCCGTAGTTGCACCTTTGCA
The DNA here is from genome assembly GCA_025175665.1 of Cinchona pubescens. Classification (NCBI taxonomy): domain Eukaryota; kingdom Viridiplantae; phylum Streptophyta; class Magnoliopsida; order Gentianales; family Rubiaceae; genus Cinchona; species Cinchona pubescens. Next base: position 141,324 of record JANKKI010000217.1, read on the forward strand.
CCATATCCATCATCTTATACATTACAAATGTAATTCTATCTAAATATTTTAGATATTCAATCATATCCCTAACCTACCTCTATGTAAATTAAATGATTGATTAAGAAATCTCGAATTACATTCGAAGGAATTGAGATGAGAAAAAAAGTACATTCAGAATAATAGAGAAAAGCAGGACACACAGGCTCTATTTAAAATTTACAACTATTGAATTTTGAATAAAGTAAACCATACACAATCACATTGGTTTTAAATCCATAATCATCCATCATGCTATTATATAATTCAATAATTAATCAAAATTTATAAAAACCTACATTTGGTATCTAATCTCGAATCACTATACATCATAATCTTAATCTCATTGAAATTATCATTGTTGATTTATTTTTTAAAATATTTTGTGGAGAAATATTATTTTCCAATTTCATTAGAAACTGAACACTTTAAATAATAAAATTTTAAAAAATTATATTAGAAACAATTTTCAAATTTTCTTTGAATATTTATTAAATTCCAATCTTATTGAAAATTAATAAAATGGGAAATTCGCCAAAATAGTTCCCTCAACTTTTTTACTTTAGACAAAATAGGATGTATACTTTAAGGACTCGTTAATGGTTGTCTTGTATCTCCATTAGCCAAGATAGTCCTTTCATGTGAAATTTATAAAAAAAAAATTATGGTGACTACACCATAAAAGGACTTTTTGGCTAAAAATAAAAGTTAAAGGACTATTCGCTAAAAATAAAAGTTAAAGGACTATTCGGCTAAAAAAGTTGAAGGACTATTCTGGCTACAAAAAAAGTTGAGGGACTATTTTGGCTAAAGTAAAAAAGTTGAGGGACTATTTTGGCGATTTTCCCTAATAAAATTCTAAAATTTAAACAAATTGTCTAATTCTAATATAATGTCATTAGAATGTAAATAAAAAATTTGAATTTGTTAATTAGATTCTGTCTCTTATACACATCTAGATGTGTATTCAAAAATTAACAATTAATTTTAAACAACATTTGTCAAAAATTAATTAGTGGTCTCAAAAACCAAATTTAAAAAAACTTTTTTTTAATGAAAATATAAATTAAGTGTCACAAATTTTTTTTTAACTAATTAATACTTTTAGTGACAGAAATAAAAACTGACACTAAAAGTGACAATCATCATCCAGTGACATTATCTGATTACATCATCAATACTTGACATGAACAATGCAATTGTGATTGAAAAATTACAGTTTTTTTCTTCTCCAATATTTTAAAAAAAAATACATCAAAAAATACATCTAACTTGAACAAATTCAATATTCATGACAACTAAGCACATCCTATATCATAAATTAATCAATGGTGGCTCTAATACCACTGTAAGAAAATAAATCATGCAAGACACAATAGAATTTAAAATTTTTTTACTTCCTTCCAAAGATCACTTGGATTAATTTATGCATTAAAATAAAAGAGAAATATAGAAATTATACCTCAAAAACATAGCAGTACTAAAAAAAAACTCTAATCTGTTAAGGGATGTCGATTCACAAGGTGCACAAATATCCGACATCTACTGGTATCCACACAGATGATCAATCCAAGATCCTTTTAGGATTGACTAAGCCAAACCACAGAGTGCTACCTTCTTTATTTTTTTTCCTTTTTTCTCTTTCCACGATTTTTCCTTTTGTTTTCATTGTTTATTCTTTCCTGTAAAAATTTTTTGTTTGATGGCTTGAGTTATAACATGTATACACACACACACATACATGCACAATACCCTAAGAACTTTTATGATATTATGTATTAGCCCCTTAAGATTTATGACTTATTATAATTAAGCCTCAAAAGTTAATTTATCTCATTAGTTAATCTATAAGTATCTCATACTTTTAATATAATCAATTTAATCCCGAATTAATCATTTTAAAGTATGTGACGCTTTACCTTCTCAGTCACACTAACAATAAGTATAAATTCTAATCCTAAATTAATTAGGATCAGATAAATTATGATAATAATTTTAATTTTATTATTAGTTCACTAATTAATTAATTTACACTTATAGATCAAAATTGGCTTCTAGCAAAGTATCATGACTATCCCAAGTGTTGAGATATGTCAAGTGGTTCAACTTTACTTATCAGTAATTTAGTTATCATGTAATTATTACCCTTTCACCGTACTATATCCCGATTAATTCAAGAATACAGATATAATACCAACTTTTATTATACTAATCAATTTACTTCTTTCTAAAATACAACTCACTTAAAATAGAATTTAATATATTCTTAATTCTATTTTCACTTTACGCAAAAATTTCTAAGTCGTATTTCAAGAACTGTACTTGGCTAGTTCCAATCTCCTGCTCAGGTATCTATTCCAAAGCTAGATAATCTGTTTCTGTCATTTATATTCAAACGTTTTATGTTGATCATAATTATAGTGAGTATCACATGTAAATTTTTAGAAATGTAACCATATTTTAATATACTCACACACTTTAATCACTCCCCACACATGTTTAAGCATTAAGAACAAGGAATCATAGCAACTCCCAGTTTAGGACTGTCCTTATACAAATCTAAGTTTCTTATAAGAGACAAGTATTAATACTGCAAAACAACTTGTATTCAACTTAATATTAGATAGTGATTGAATAACCTATGCTCTGATACCACTCAATGTCACGCTCATAAAGCGAGACAATGACATACCGTACCTCGAGATCACCCCAAACATGCAAGGTACAGTACAGGAGTAATAAACAACCCATAACATTTGTCATTACACTTCAAAATCATCCAAGATATAACCACAAAAGTCATATACAACAAACATAACCCCATCAATTCATGATATTACCAAATCACACCTATATACAAGTATCGAATCACAAACAAAACGACAATCAGAAGTTCGATATACAAGACAATTTTAACGAGTCCTTAGGCATACAGGCCTAAACACAAGAACAATCCTCATACTAAGATGATAAATTGAAAATCCTAACTTCAGTAACAAGAGTCCACACGCACTGTAATCCCTTCCTAGGTAACACTCGACTCAGAACCTGCCATCGCCTCCTGTTGGTCCCGATTACAAACAAAAGGGGAATATAATAATCGGGTAAGCATGTAATGCTTAGTAAATAATATTTAAGTCCAATTATAGATAACACGTATATATCAGTGTAGGATACAATATAGGAGATATTTTCAATAATTAAAATACAAATGCCAATCAATAAGCTCAAGGTTCATAAAAGTCTTCCCAACACTGGAGTTAAATCTACCTATTATCTGTCTAGAGTAGACAAGGCATAACGGAGTATCTATCACTTGTCTTCTTAATAGACTGGGTATAACATTTACAAAGCAGAGCACTCAATATTTCATTTCATTCATTCACTCCTAGCCAAGTCCTCTCAAGTGACCCATTGAATTCTTCACAATAATCAGTCATTAATATATAGTGTAATAATGAATAAATAATACATTACATAACGAACACTAAATTATAAACGTACTTACATTACCCTTAAACATTATTCAAAATAAGTATACTTACCTTAATATTAATTATTCTAGAGCTGCAAAACCAACCATATACAAGATATCGATAAAAAAGCGTAAATGTTACTTATCTTGAAAATTGATTTTGATGACCTTTTGGTCTAAAACTCTAACCCTAAATCACCTAAACGATGAGAGTATTATACAATTAGAATAAAAATTATGGTAAGAGTTCACTTTTGGACATCACCCAAATTTTCAAATCTGGCAGTAATTGAATACAAACAAGTTGGGGTTAACTTAAATTCATGAAAACAAGATCAAAATCTAAAAATTAAGGTTCATACTTTTAAATATATCACCAAGATAGGCATTATCAAAACCCTCATTCAAATCTCAATAAAATAATAATTAAAAAGTCCTTTCAAATTACAAATCAAGTCCTAGTAGCTCAAATATGATCGGCAATAAAATCAAATCACAAACGACAAAAATTAAATAAATTAATTTCTTGAGAAACTTGAGAATTTAACAAGAAAATCATGCAAAATTTGAGATAAAAATTGTTTGTAAAGTTGGATTAAAGGTCTAAGAGTATTCCTTGATCACCAATTGACTTAGATGGAAAAATTCTTATTAATGATTGAATTTGAGAATGTGAATTAAAGACATCTAAAAATGTTCTAAGAGAATTTTTTCTTTTCTTAAGCTTGAATAAAATGATTTAATGGCAGCTGAAGTATAATGCTTCATTGGGAAGTTTTAGTAAAGTTTTAAAATTTATGTTTTGGTCCCTTAAATTTTGAGAAATTATATTTTTACTTGAAAACTTTAAAAAATATTCAAAAAAGATAAAACGATTATTTAACACTTGAAAGGAATGTTAACGAGTATTTAAAGGGATAATATAAAGTATGAAAATACGTGAAATGAGCAAAAAAAAGTCAGGTATTACACTTAGAGACATAAAAAAATATTACGAAAGTATTATAGAAAATATATTGTCACACAATACTTTTAAAGAAATTTTTTCAATAAAAAATAAACACATTTAGGAATTGTTCTATCCCTATACTTAAATATTCTAATACGAAATATATCAAATGAGAGATGAATCATAAAACTGATTGTTACTTTGACTGGTTTTTGAATTTTCTGCATGGTGAGAGTATTTGAGTTTGATATTTATATTTGTTACTAATGAGAGGAGTTTTATTGTATATAACTCATGAATATAGAGATTCGGGTTAAGGAATATAAAATATTGATTAAGCCAACTGAAACAAGTTCAACTGTCTGTTTGTGTGCTTTTATACATTTATTATTAATATTTTACTGGCTTTCCGTTAACGATTTTTCATTAAAAGTTTCTCGGTTAATAAACATTATGGTAGGGACTAGATCTTGCTACCATTCATTAACATTTTTGCATAGTTTAAAATCTTTTAAAGATTAGGTGTAAATACAAGTAAATAACATGAATCCAGTAATAAGCACTGGATGATATATATTCATATGTGGTTAAATTCTGTTCTATTATAACGAGAATTGACAAATTTACGCATTTAGTACATAATTTCAATCAGACACTAAAACTACTCATTGTAACAAAGACTTTTTCATTTTATTATATATATATATATATATGTACATATATTTTTGTTGGATGCTCTTAAAAGGTACTTTAAAATGATTTTATGCCCATACGTTGAGCTTGGCCTTTTTCCTTTTTGTTCCTCTTTATGCAGTTTCTTTCTACCTAACTTGGTTTCGTATCCATGGTTTTTTTTTTTTTTTTTTTCCAGCTTTTAAGAGTCAATTTGATGACCAAATGACAAACTATTGCTTGATTAATTTGTTAACACTGTATTTCGATGGAAGGATTTGTGTGAATTTGATTTGAAATCCAAATCTATAACAAGTTATCCAAGCAAGTTAATTAATTTAGTTGTAGATTTGAAATTTATCAACAAATGAAAATATAATTTTAATAGTTAAATAGATAAATTTAAAAATCACCAATATTTTTTATCATTATCTCAAATTTATTTAATTTAAATTCATTCGTTTTAAATTGTTTATTCAGTTTAAATTCACATATCCAAACACAATGTAAAAGTAATCCTTACATTAAATAGCAATCTTACTCTCAAAGTGCCAAACAAATTTTTGCATGTAGATGATATAAACATGGCAGAACGACTTAAAAAGTTGGCCCAAGTCTTCCTATGATTGGTTTTGAATAAGTTTTCCTGATGTTGCTTTGTCATTTAATTTTCATTAGGTATTTTCATGTTTTTAAATTTGTATTTCCATTCGTTAAATGTTATTGATATTTATATTTATATATCTTTTCACTAGAATTGGTAATTTTTTACACGATTTGACAACATACGAACGGAAATTTTCTTGGTCAATATTAAGTCAATCCTTTACGACACAAAAACCCATTAAATTATTATATAAACAGATTTTTGTTAAACTTTTTTCTTTTTTTATAATTTAATATATCATACTTTAATATAAGATTATTAAATTAAACATGCAAATAATCATTTTAAATATTATTTAAAAAATTTCAATAATTTTAATTATGTTAATATTAATAATTATTTAACTTATTAAATAATTAAAATTTAAAATTTTAACTCAATTAAATCACAAGATATTTAATTTGTGGAATTTCTGAAAAAGTTTGTTTAGCATAAGGCTGGTTGCAGGAAGATGCTGCAGCATCTTCCAAGAGTTACTTGCCCCCATAAAACATGTATCTGTCTCTTATACACATCTAGATGTGTATAAGAGACAGAATTAGTGTTTTAGAGAAAATGATCTTAAACATAACAATGTATTTACTTTACAATGTAAAATTGATATAATAATTATTGAAATTGACTGAAAAGTAAGAAAATTTTATTATTTTTTCATCATTCGGAATAAGTAGTAAAGAATTCTTTCTCTCACGGTTGCTCTAAAAACTCTTTTGGTTCTGGAAACATGTGTGGTGAGACCAAAAACAGTCATTGGAGACGCTTGTTTATCATGTCTTTTGCTGTGGTTTTTGGGAAATTTCGTATAGCAGAATGTTATTGCATGTGTTCGTAGTAGTATTAATTTTTAAAAGTAATTGCAAAATGTTAAGATTACACCTTTTCTCTGACAGAACATTTGCCTATGCAGGAAACAACTGCGTCTCTTTGTGTGCTTCAATTCATATGATCCTTCTGGTGAAGCTGTGTCGTATTCTATTTGGTCGGTTCCACTTATTAGTAGTTTGTTGGTTGAGTCTCCAGATGAGTCTCCAAGTGAAAAACTTGAATTACTGCACTTTTGGGCCAACAGGTTGGAACGTAATGGGAGGAGATGTATTACCTTTGGAACTCGACTCGACCCTACTTTTTGGGTGGTCATTACCGTGATAATATGACTCCTTCCTTCCCTTTCAATGGCAACAATTTCAGCCCAGAGTTGTTCTACTTCGATCTTAGTAAGATGAAAAACCAGCCCCCTTGTTAAGCTTATACTTGCTTTCAAATGCCTGAACCTTTAACTTAAAAGATGCTATCTAGGAAGTCTAATCCCATTGCAGTGGAAATTGGTGGCAAGTTGTATCTCCTAGCTGGTCACCCCTACGGCAACAGAATACAAGAACCTAGCTTTGAGGTTTTTGATCCTTGTAAAAGTAATTGGTCTGCTCCAGAGAGCCCTCCGCTGTTCTTAAAATCTAGCAAATACTTTCATGGTTTGACATGCGAGCCCTTTAAGTTTTGTGGCCATTGGTAACAAATTGTGTCTTTCATCTAAGTATGCCTCTTTTGCCTATGACACTACATTTGACAAATGGGAGACTTGTAAGTTATTTGATGGTTTTGGTCCTTCCATAGGTAAGAGGGTGTAATCTACTCCTCTTACTGGTTTCATTGTGATGTTGTTACAAGTCCCCAGGGAAGAAATGCGGATGAGATAGTTTGTGGGTGGTCCTCCATTTGCATTCTCCGGTGGAGCCATTCTCTACGATGGGGATATATTGATCTGTACTGGATATTTTCCATGTCTAGCGGATATTTCATACCAGATGGTTGATGGGAAAGTTGTTAGAAAGCAGCAGTCGCTATGGGAGACCACCCCAGATACATCTACTATATCTCTTGTTCAGCTGGGAGAAGGTTATTTTTGTTGCACATACGAGATGGAGCAGAAGGAAGAGGGAGAGCCAAATTTGCAATTGTGAAATTTGAGGTTTCAAAAGTAGATGCAGTGGTTGAAGATGATACAAGGCCCGAGTTCTTCGAAGTTACAGTTATCCACACACTGAAACATGAGATAGAGTTGAGCGTGTGTTTCTCGCCAGTCCTAAAGTATTTAAGTGCCTGAAAATATTTACACATCTGCATATGTATAAATACAATATTCAATTTATATAAATTTAAACGTGAATGACATATAGTTGAAAAAAAAATATTTTATAAATGTCATGAACGAAATTAATACATTATGCATATGTAAATTAGAATTTGTATCATTATATATATATTTATGTATATAAAAACCACAAATAATTAAAGTGTAGCAATATCATACAGAATACACATCTTATACACAAGAGATCTTTATTAGAATGTAGCATTTGTAGAGCCTGTCTCTCAGCCTATTTGTGGTTCCCTAGCTCTGCCTTGTTATCAGCCTATGGCTGCTGCGGCCTTTCTTTGAAAACATCGAATCGTGCAGATGAATGGACAGAATCAACTTGTGTACTTTGTTTTCCTCCTATCGCTTGTGAGCTTGATTCAAGTTTTCTGTATTTTTCTCAACACTGATAATTCCATTTAGATGTCTTTTTAACTCTAAAAAATAGCCTCCAAGGTACCATTGAACAAATTGTTTCATTGTAGCTTCCAAGATTCATAATCACTTTTTTAAATTAAGCTGTATATAGTATATGTGCCTTTGTCGCACCATGGATAGGTTTTGACTATTTGGTAACTTAAAAAGATAATGGAAAATACTTAATTAGATACAATTTTCAAAATATTAGCAATAAAGGCCTATAATGTTTCAAGTTTTTTTCTTCTGAAATAAGATAGGGTTGCACCTTATACACTTCTAATAGAGCTCAGTCAGCCCTAACCTTCTTAGTACTGATTTTGAGCAAAGATATTAACCCACTATTACAATGATCAGTAATGCCTTCGTGCTATCTAGGGAGGCCTCAGAGTGTTCTTGGGAGCGCTTATCCAAGGGGTACCACCGATTGCGAATCTCCATAATACATTGACATGCTCTGGCAAAGCATAATCTATTCCAACTCTTGGAAACTAGTATATGTTGTGGCCTTGGTCCATCTAAGAGTTCTAAACCACCTAATTACATGCTCTGAGTTAGATTTTCTTTAAGAACCCATCTTATTAAGAACTAAATAAAACCAGAAGAGTTTACCAGATTTAGCTTTTGCTACCATTTAAGAAAAATAAAAAGAAAGCAAGAAGGAACCTCCAAAAGCTTACCAGGAGTAAAGAGAGAATGATTAGACCACTCTGTCGAAAGTCCTAATGCTTGGCCAACCTTGAGAAACATCGAAATGAGAAATGTAAATCAGATTAATGATGTTGAAGCATGCCGACCACTGTTTTCTTATGGAAGACATAAGATAATGCTATATGGATCTTGTCTCTAAATACACATCTATATGTGTATAATGTTGTGTTACTCAATATTGTCATCTTAGACTTTAGTTTCCAGTGGAGCAAAAACAAAGAAAGAAGTCATAAATCACCTTTCCTGGCCCTGCAAGAAGAAAAGGCTTCTCAGTCACCATACCGCGACGTTGTTGAATGGTTTCCAACCCTGAATTGTGACCGAAAGAAAGTATATCACCATAAGACCCCAGCCATCATAGCTTGGACAAGAGAATAAGAATATTCTTCCTGAAAAAAGTGATAGATCCAAATTTTGATACGGAAAACATCTGTTCCCAGAATCATAGGAATGAATCAAACAGCAAAATATTTATTTCCCTCCTCCGTTTGGTAAACATGTGAACCATAACCCTTTCGCTTAGCAGACAGCATCCTTATAAGTAAACAAAAATTTCAGCAAAAGTGTTCAACCTAGTTCACATTCAAAGCTTTGAATGGTTATCTAAATATTTTCAATCTTTCCATAAAAGTAACAGAAGTGCCTTCGACTAGCCATTCTGCTTTAGAATAATCTTTATCTATTCTACTAAGGAACCACACTGCTCAAGCTTTTAGCTGCCCCATGGTATTCCAAGAAAATTGGCCGTACTATTATAGGTGTTCTAAATGCAAGAGGCAAAAAAGAGAAACTATATGATCCAAAGGCAAAATGGCATTAACTGCTATTCAACTTCAAAGGAATGATAACAGTGAAGAATGCTATTCGAATCTAAAAATTCCAAAAGGGTATTACCAATGATGGGTGCACAAGAACAGATTAGCACTGCTGCTCCAGCTGCTTCTTTGTCGGCCACAATATTGAGCATGGTGTGGAGACCATAGCAAAGATAAACATATGCATGTCCACCAGGTCCAAACTACATTAACCACAAAGAAAAGATCTCTTATAGCAAATGAATGTTCGACATGCTCTAGTACCAAATTTATATCTCCAAGGATAAACTAATGCTAGTATTCCTTAAATTTATCCTCGATTTAGGTGTTTAGGAGTCACGATTTCACTGATCGTACTTCTACAATTCAGTTGTTCAGCATCGTTCTTCTTCTGCTCTTATACACATCTAACTTGGTAGGATTAGACACCTCAAAACTGCTAATACACCGGCTATACATAACATTATAGCTTTTATAAATTAAGATTGGATAAGTTCTCTTAATCACATCTCATCTGCTTACCAACACAACAATGAGAAATCAAGATCTTAGCTCAGGGAATTTGTGTTCATTATTTCCCCTATCTGATTACAGCATCCTGAAACATAAATGCAGCGGTAACATGGTATTCATAATTAACACATTATCATAGTCTGCAAGTGATTATACTCTAGGGATTTCATGAGAAAAGTGATAAAAAATTTCCTCTCCCTTCTTCTAGGGGTTGGAAAATTGGAGAATTCCCAAATATACCATCAAACTTGTTCTGTGATTCAATCGTATAAATGTTGCAAAATCATAACACAAATGATCATTTTCCATTCATTCGAACAAATAAAATCCGGTAAAGCTAATAGTGATAAATGGCAACTAATAGAATATCTTACAACTGGTGCTGTTCTTGCTGTAATTCCAAACCTTCCATGGAGAGCTCTCTTATAGGCCTATAATGTGTAAAACATACAGCTGCAAATCATTCAGCCAAAAAAAAAAAAAAAAAAACAAATGAGACCAAGAGAACAAAAATTTAAGATTATACTATAATATTACCTCAGTTATCTGAAGAACAACATTGTCTTTTCTCAAATACTTGCCAAGCAAAAGAGGGGCAAGTTCAAGAGCATCAATTTGGTAGAAATCAGAGACCAAGATTGGCCATTTTTCCAAGAATGAAGAGAAAGAACAACTGGGATTTGAATCATTGTCATTATCATCATCTTCAAAGTGAGAATTTTAGGATCTAGATGTGTATAAGAGACAGGAAGAACTCTGGATTATAGTGGTTTTTTTTATGGTTTTCTTGATGGGTTTTCTGAGTTTTTTGGGAATTTGAGGTTCTTCCATTGAAGTAATTGATGAGATTAATGAAAATTTGGGTTGGAGAGAGATTCTTGAAGCTGTCAGACAACAAGGGAAGACTTTTTGTAGGAAGAAAAGCATATAAAAAAGTGGAAATTTGGGAGGTTTGACTGCGTTGCTGTTTTTTTGGCGGGTGGAGGTTGATGTAGTTGCTGTCAGAGAGAATTGGTAGAGGCTTCCTTCTCTTGTACACTCTTTTTTTTTTTTTTTTTTTTGTGGGAACAAAATTCCTTCTCTTGTACTAGTTGAAGTGTTTTTCAACCAAATTGTTTATATTTGCAAGTCCAAGAAAATGGTTTTAATCTTTTAATTAGTATCAACCTCTTAATGGATCAAACTGATAAGGTGTGTTACTAATGACCTCTTAATGAGTTAAATTTATAAATCCTCTGGTAATTCCAAAATGTTAGATTTAGTACATGATTTTGATATTATAAAAAATATTTGTTCTTGATTTAGTTTGTTGACGAACTAATTGAGACAAGTTCAAATCTCACGTTTCTAAAAATAAAAAATTAATTTAAATATATTAAAATTTTAATAAAATATTATCAAATCAACAAATAAAAAGACAAAATTAAAAATCATATACACCTATATCTTATCTCACAATCTACAACAAATAAATTATTCTAGCAATTAATTAAAGTTTCATAATTTATAATATATATATTTTTAAAATATTTCTCATGATTGTAAACTCAATTTTCTGGAGTTTAATGCTCAAACTGAATTGAGTTTTTTTTTTTTTTAATCAAAGATCAATAGCTTCTAGACCCTTCCATTACACTAACCACTACACAATTCCAACATATTATCTGTCCCAATTGTAGAATCTTCTTCCTCCTCCTCCAACACACATAAACACACAGCAAACCGGCTGCATTTCACCTTGTCCTCACAAGCCCCACTTTCCCACTAAAAATGGCGAGAATGGGTGAAGGAGACAAGCGATGGATCGTCGAGGACCGTCCAGACGGCGCCAACGTCCACAATTGGCACTGGGCCGAAACCGATTGCCTCGAATGGTCCCGCAATTTCTTCACCAAACTCTTCACGAATCAAACCCTCTTGAACGGCGACGGCAATTTGTTTATTCGGATCAAAAAGGTCGAAAAATTGGCCGGAGAAGCCTACGTCAATGTCCGGAAAGGGAAAATCATTCCCGGGTACGAGTTGAATCTCGTGGTTTCGTGGGAAGGCGAGGTTAAAGAGTCCGACGGCAATTCTGTTGTTAAATCCGAGGGAAGCGTTGATATCCCTTACATTTCCGACGAGAACGCTGACGAAGACCCGGAGATTAAGGTTATAGTGAAAGATGATGGATCCGTTGGGAAGAGATTGAAGGAGGCGTTTTTAGCTAAAGGGAAGCCTTTCGTGTTGGAGCAAGTCAGGAATGCTTACGTCAGCGCAATGGCGAAAGGTGGGCCGGCGAAAGAGGAGCTGGAGGTGAAGAAAGTGGTGAAGAAGAGCAGTAGTGGTATACCAATGGTAGTGGTAGTGGTAGTGGTCCTGAAAAGGTGGCGGCTTCGGTAGCGGCGGCGCCGGCCGTGGTGGAGAAGAAGGAGAAGAAAAAAGAAGGGTTTAAGACGATAAAGATGACGGAGAAATTTAGTTGTAGGGCGCGGGATTTGTTTGAGATATTGATGGATGAGAATAGGTGGAAGGGTTTTACACAAAGTAATGCGAGGATTAGTAAAGAGGTTAATGGGGAGTTTAGTATTTTTGATGGATCAGTGACTGGGATTAATGTGGAGTTGCAAGAGGCCAAATTGATTGTGCAGAAGTGGCGGTTTGGCAGCTGGCCTGATGGGATTTCCTCATTGGTATAAAGATTTTAACTTTTCTTATTCTAGTCCTTTTGATGTGTGGTTCGATTTAATGGTTGCTTACTTACTCGTCATGCAAATGGATGATTTTCTACATTTTATGCTTGTTGGGAAATATTTTGATCAAGTTGACTAGTAGCTTGCCCGAATTTGGTTAATGGAATGTGTTTGTCTGAAATGAAAATGCATCTGTAGGTGTTGTCAATAGCGTATGAACTCTTTCAACTCTCTTGTGATAATGGTCCGTGTTTGCTTGCCACAGTGTAAAAAACATCTTTTCTGGAATTGCAGATAATTTGCTCTACATCATAATGTGTGATTTGTTAGAATTGATGAACAACATTTGAGTTATTTCCGCACAAGTATTTTTATACTGTTTCTGTTTTTTTGGGTATGCATATTGCACTTAGGTTCGCTAGTGATAGTTTTCACTCTTTTGAATTATGAAATTATGTCCGTGTTGCCTTCTTGTTGGCAATTAATGCAACAGGGGATTGTACAGTACATATGTTGTTAATAGCGTACTAGTTTTTATAGTCTCTTTACCTCTATAGGTGTTTGTATGTGTGGCTATCGCTCTGCATTATAGCTACTGTTTAACTGCTTGGTTTGACCAATCAGAATGTGGAGATTTACGTGCTAGTTTTTATAGTCTCTGTGGTTCACAAATACTACTTATTTTTTCTCTTCTTGGTATTCTACCCATTAGACTCATTTTCATCTGGTCTGAAATACACCCCCCTTCCCCAACAATGTTTTTAAGCTTTTCTAACTTTCTCTTTTTTTCTTGACTAAAAAATGGCAAAATGCACTATTTGTTGTTTAAATGCACAAAATGTAGTTTGTATCTGTAAATATTTCTGATGTTTGGTAAGAGCATTTGATAAAGCTTCTGGAGAAATTATAGGTAGTAGGATTGTTAAGCCTTTATAGATTTTTGGTTTTTTTATAAGGGGCAAAAAAGTAATAGTTTACAGGATTTATATGTGCAAGCAACACAATTATACTCTACTTTTGGATATGGATGATGAAATCTATCAAGAACAGTTTCCAGAACAGGGAAAATTTGACCATATTGGATATTTGTTAACATATATAAATTTAGGATTCTTTCTTGTCGAATGCTTGCAGGCATCTCTACATGCCTTCGATGTATAATCAGGAATGCACTTGTTTATCTTTTTATTGACGATTACTGATTCAGATTGATGAGATGGTATTGAGATTGAATTTGCTGGGTTTTGCTGATGGGATCTGGATGCATGATTTTGCAGGTGCGACTAACTTTTGATGAGCCTGAACCCAGGGTTACAATTGTCAATCTGATACACAGTGATGTGCCAGAGACAAGATAGGTTAGTGTCCTTTTCTATGCTTCATTTGTAGTGACGTACCTTTTTCCCACCAAACTACCAAAGAACAATAAAGGAGTATACATTTTTGGAGCCCCTACAGTGTGGCCAAATTTTTCAAGGATCCCATGAGGTTTGGAGAAGCACTATTACGCTCTTGTCCGGAACAAATGTTTAAAATGACTAGAATGATCTAGTTGAAATTTGATTTTAAGGAAGAAAAATGCCTAATTGGAAAAGAAACCCCTACTCTCTCTCTCTGTCTCTCTCTCTCTCTCTCTCTTCCCATCCAATCCCGAGGTCACCCAACCCCATTTGCCCACTTTTTACCAGACTGCTGTGCAACTGTTTAGAGCAGCCTTACTCTGACATGTCCAAACCACCTCTAATAAACGGCCCCATACTGTTGAGTCCAAGCCAACGTGTGCTTCCTCATCCCCTAGCCGTCACCATTTTGCCACCTCATGCCATCAGTTCCCTCCACCTGCCACCCCCCCTTTATTTGCTTCAGTCAAACCAACGCTTCCTTTCCTTTTCTCTTCAAGTCCTCTCCCCCATGTGGTGTTGCACGACAACTATCACCGAGCCCAAACTCTCTCAGCCTTCCCCTTATATTCGTCATTTGCTCTCCACTGGCCCAAGCAGGAACTTAAATCAAGGCCTCTCGCCTTTCCCCCCGGCTATCCTATAACTCAGATTTCTTTCCTCTCTCTTTTACTTAATGGATGAACCAGCCACCTCCGCACTTTTCCTTCCAGATCCTGTGTAATAGTAAGGAATGTACATATGGGCTCACTCGTACAGGAAGAGTAACAGACACTTTGCCAGAGATCAGCAATTAAACACTTGTATGGCTCTTCACGTGCATGCAAATATGGACATTAATACACCGGCAACTGGCCACTTGTACAAACATATGCACAATAGTACATACTGCGATATTAGTATGGTTGGATTTGTTTATCTATTCCTTCTGTACTTTAACGTTGATGAATTCATTTCTTTGTTTGCTGAGGCGTGGAAAGGATTATTTTCTAACTGGTGGAACTTTTCCATTCTTTATTTATGTGCATCCCTAGTCTGATGGAAATTGTTTGATGATGCAGATATGGCAATGCAACAGTGGTGGAGAATACCGAGAGGGGATGGAGGGATCTTATTTTCCACAAGATACGAGCAGTTTTTGGTTTTGGGATATGATTTTTTTTCTCTTAATTCTGAGTTTAATTAATTAGTCCTGCCAAAGTGTAGAATGTTATCATTAAGTTTCTCTCAGACTGAATTACACATGGAATGTACGGTAAAAATACCCAATTTTGTGGGTGCCATCATATTTTTTGTCCATTGACTGAAGTGACTTCCGGTTGTGCCATGACCAATGGGTCTATGCTTCCAAATAACTAAATTCTGTGAACTCATGATCTGATTGAATGAAACAGACTGTTGTACCTTCCTGTTATGTTTCAATTTGTCTGTTCCTTCAACCTCTTATATATTGGAAATACTTATTATGGTAATTGCAGCAAGCTGCTTCTTGGTAATCAATCCCATTGTGAATAAATGTAAATGCAATTCTATATAGATGATACCCCCATCTTATATGTAGAATGGTCCGTATTGGTGCTGTTATTCGTAGCTGCTTAAGCCAGCTCAGTGATTTTAGGCTTATTGTAGACGGCCTTTCAGTAGTATAAATTATGGCATGACAAGAGCCAGCCACAAGAATCATGATTTGCTTTCTGCTTGGCATAACTAAAACCAGAGATCATAAGCTTGATTATCATATCCTGTTGTGGTGTCAAAATATAGACATGACAACAGTGACTAGCTTTGTTAAGTTACAGTTAACTGAATTCTCTCGACTTGTGGTAAAAGGATTTTGATACATAGAAGTACAGCCTCCAGTGTGGTGAGATGGCTCTCAGTTTCTTTGCTTTTCGTATTTCTAAAGGGATTTACAGATGAGTTGCTCCCGCAATTTCCCCAGTGTGGTGAGATGGCTCTCAGTTTCTTTGTTTTTCGTATTTCTAAAGGGATTTACAGATGAGTTGCTCCCGCAATTTCCCCATTTACTGTGGAAAATATGATCGCGATAGAATGGAAAATTCTAAGGAGGACAAAATCTGATTTGGGAATTTGAAACTGTAAGATTGGAACACTGTTTTTAATATTCAATCGAGATTGGTCTCAACATTTTGAGATAAAATGGTGGAAAAAGTTAAGCAAACGTCGCCTGAGAGATTCGAACATCTCGACAGAAACCCCAAGTACTTAGCAGGCAGATGCCTATAACCACTCGGCCAAAGCGACGCTTTGATGGGTAGTTTTAACTGAAAATTTTAATATACGTTCACATAGCCAAGTGTTTCACCTTGCAACCATTCTTTTATAGAATATTACTGTAGTACTTTAAAAAGTTATGTAATATAATATTATATGTTTTAAAAGATTATTCCATATAAAATTTTAAACTTAACATGATGATTCTTACTAAAACTGTAGAACTTTTCATTACTTTTCTGTATGCTCTCAATTGCTCTGACAAGAAATCAAAACTCATAGGCAACAATCTCACAGAAGTACATTTTGCTCAAACGTTTAGTGTGTGTTTTATCAATTTTATGAGCTTCAGTTAGTAACATTTCCTAATTCAAGTTAATTCTATAATTCCGTTAAAAAATCATCTAGTTTTACTTTATAAAGTTTGTACAATATAAGATACTTAGTATACAAACTTTTCAAACACAATGTGATGAATAATTCCCAAAATTCATATAATATAATAGCGCAATGGGTAACCTTCTAAATGATAATTTCTTCCTAAGTTGAAAATTTAAAGCAGAATCTTTCATTACATATAATGAAGTAGATTACTTTGGTAATGGGAGTCAACACTTCAACTGATATCCAACGTGCAAACCAACAGAGGTAAAATTCCGAGAGATATCCATGGTTGGATTATATCTAAAAGGCCTACACCTTCAAATTTCATCTCTCTGAAGTCAAAACTCAAATAAAACTATAGGAAAAAAACCAAGCTAAGATAACTGCAAAAGATCACCATTACAGGTGAGGATTGTTATAGAAATTAGAATCATGCATCAATGAAACAAGCTGCAAATGAATAGAGCCTCAAGAACTGCAGTTCTCAACTTTGAAAACACATTCATGATAGTCATCAGACTCATCACAGCTTTCAGTATCTGAAAAATTCAATCTGTTATCCAAGTCACTGAACTCTGTTTTAGGTGTAGAACTTGATCTTTGATTCGGCAACTTTACGTGGAATAAAGAAGAAGAAGAACCTTTCTCCTAGTATTCTTGGATGCATCCAAGTGATGCTCATACTCAGAATAATTACCAAAACTTAGCTCAGAACAGCTCCATCCTCTATACATATCTATTATGGATGATGTTCTCTTCCATTTTCATCTCCGTTGTAGCTGGACTACTAGCATTATTCATCACCTCTGAAAGCCATCCAAAATCATCATCTTTGTTGAGAATTACATGGTCACTCCAAATCTTGTTTGGCCATTTTCTGCTTCTTGTTGAATTCCCAATGTTCCTCAGTTCATTTTGCAATAATGTTTCAGTTTTCTTCTTCGTCTTCTTCTTCTTTTGCTTCCTGTCCCTTCTTCTGCCATTCTTGGCCAAAGCACAATGATGCTCACACATAGTATAACCAGCAACACTTGGCTGCGAACACCTCCATCCTTTCCCATTCGAGCGAATGCATCTTGCAATAGTACTATTATTGATAGTGTTCTCTGCCATTCTGATCTTTTTCTCAGCTTCAGTGTTATCCATCACCTCTGAAATCCATTCAAAATCATCATCTTTGGCAAAAAAATTGTCGCTCCAATTTCTGCTTGTTCTTGAATTCCCAACATTCTTCAGTTCTCTTTGCACTACTTTTGTAGCATTGATTGGTGCAATCTTAACCTTCAATGCAACTTCTTTATGTCGAGTACTATTGTTCTTGTTCTTCTTCTTCTTCTTCTTCCTGCAACCCTTGGATGCAATGAAATGATGCTCACACATTCGATAACCAGAAAAACATTGCTGAGAACACCTCCATCCTCTTCCATTTGTGCGAGTGCATCTTGTGGTAGGACTAGTGTTGTTGGTGTAATTCTCTGCCATTTTGATATCTTTTGCAGCTGGACTACTATTCATCACAAGTATAGCCCTCTCATAATCATCATCTTTTTCAAGAATAGTGTCAGCGCTTTTCTTGATTGTGCATTTTCCATGTCTGCTTGTTCTTTCATTCCAAATATTCTTGATCAGATCTCCTTGGAGTACTACTACTGTTTCAGCGTTGCTTTTCGGTTGATTCTCTAAATTCAGCTGTACTCTTCTCTTCTTCAATGGCAAAATTTTATCTTCTTCAAGCCAATGTCCTCCTATATATACATGTGTGCATCCACATTATGCAAGAAATCAAGTTAACAAGTAGCAGTAGAATCTCAAGAATCTTCAATATAGAATATTAATTAAAGTACCCTCAAACTCCCAATCTCCATGCTTCCATGCATGCATGAGAACACTGGAATTTTGTGTACATATTATACAAATTACAAAGAAAACAAAAGGTGAAATATAAAAATAATGAAGAACCACTTTCTTGCATATTGATTTCCTCCTTTCTTCAGAATCTGTCAGCACTTTTTTTGTTTTTTTGGTCAGTCTGTCAAACTGTTAGTACTCATTTGCTCATGATATTCAAAAAAGGTTATCAATTTCCTCAGATTTTTTGACAGTGGGACAAAGTTTGATTATTACCTTCCTGATGTGATAAAGAGGAAGAAATGGAGGAGCTATCAGCTGATGATGTATCCGTTCTTGGAATGCAATAATTTCTGCACATATAAAACACAAATTAAAAAAAAAAAAAAACTAAGACCCAAAAAAGAAAATTATAAAAAAAAAAAAAAAAAAAACCCACACTGTCACATCTCTTCTTTTTACATTTTATTTAGCAAACTTGTATATCACATAAATTATCATTTGATTTGAAGCGAACGTTGAATGTTACCATAGAATTTTTAGAAACTAAGTACTAGACTAATAAATTAACAAAATAAGGTCTCTGTCCAATTTTATTTTTTTTTGTTAATTAAAATGGCAAAAATGAAGAAATAAAAATGGCATAATTCACCTGGGATTCATAGCAGCAACTGTACAGTTAGTGTTTTGCTCCAGTAGCAATTCATGATGACCCTACAAATACAAATATGATAGTAAATCTTTATGAAGTAGAAAAAATTAGTACCTAGAAACTGTTGTGGTGATAAAATCTTTATTTCTTTGAAAAGAAAGACACGAAACCCATTATGTATTATCAGCAGAAAACTGAAAAGACACCTGAATAATCTGCTGAAATGAAATGGAAGATTTGGTGGTAGATAAGACTTGTGATGAAGGAGAAGGAGCCCATCTTTTTCGAATCCACATTTTTTGGTGTCCTTCACAGTTCTTGATGATATTGAAGCAAGAAACTATTTGAGAAATTGCTTTCTCTGATTCGGGAAGAAATTAACCTCTTTAGCGAGACATGCAAATAGTGATGCAGCGCGAGAGATCAAAACAGATTAGTGGAGTAGTATATAGAACAGAAGGAATATTTTGATGTGAGAGAATAAGGTACGTAGGAGAGATAAAGCTGCTGTAAAATCAGTACGATTACGGTTATTATTCTGCTGCTGTTGGTGTGCTGAGTTTACAAGTAGTGTAGTGGAGTGCAGAGAGTCTATCAATTTTGTTAGTCTGTTTGGGGTTTGGGTGGCATGAGTATTTATTTAATTATTCTAACGAATGTATAAAAACATTTATATTAGACTTGTTTATATATATAAGAAAATTGATCGAATAACTCTATTCGTAAATTTCGTGATTATTAAATAAGTTACAAGGATAGTGAGATATCAAATGATATCATTATATTTTAAATATGTGATGTCATTTAATATTATATTTTCCATATGACTTGTTTAATAATAACTAAGTTTATGGGTCTACACTAATATACCAGTCTTGTTTACCACACGGACTCAAAATAAAATAGACTTGAATATGAAGGAAATTTGTAGAAATTGCCATTAATTGACATAGAATAAAGGTCTTTTTCCCTCTCTACTGTAAAATTTATGTAGTGTTTGAACATTTAACAAATTGAATTACTAGTCATACTAATTTTAATTTGAAGGGCCTCACAAATAAAATTTCAGGGTTCATTGTTTCTAGTATATCCACACAACTGACACCATGTCCACCCACTGAAGAGCATCATAAGTCCATCAAGGTGTATGGTATATTGGAACGACTGCCCTCCATCTTCATTTTTTATCACAAAAACAAAATTAATTGCATAATATCAACAAGGGTAAATTACATGGAACCCTCTTATCTTTTACACAACCAACATATCACCCCTTGTAGTATTGAAATATACATTTAACCCTTTGTGGTTTAGATTAAACTGAAACTGTTAGTCATTTCATCTAATCTAATGGTCAAAAGTTAAACAAGTTTCAATTTAAGGGTATGATTGTCGTTTAATATTTATTTTTTAACTTACTATTACTGAAATTTTAAGTTCAATATCATTTTTTAATTAAAAATTTGACTGTTAGATTAGGTGAATGACTAACGATTTCATTTTAGTCCAAATTACAGAGAGTTAAATGTATATTTTAATACCACAGGACTGTAATATATAGATTAGCCAAACCACACCAAAGTTTCGTGTAATTATCCTATCAACAAACAATTTGGCCAAGATCTAGCACTTAATAATCAAATAAAATTTGTGGATTTGTTCAATTTCCTTCTTCAGTACAATTATGGAAATTGCCAGTTTGGATATAAAGAAACGGGTAGTTTCAATTTCCAGCTTTAATTTAAGATATTAAATTAGTGGACCATCAAAATAGAGACATGTTTCTTCCATTAGAGGACCATTCAATCTAAATAAGAGTTTTCAATTAATTTTTAGGTAATTATTAATAACTGTTCAATAACTAAAATAAATTTTTATCAGTATTTGCTTGGTGAATCGATTTTCTTTTATTATTTTTCCTTTTTCCTTAGAAGGGGAAAGAGTAAAGACAAGAGGAGATATTCATTTCTTAAAACCAAGAAACCCAGGCAACTTAGAATTGAAGGGAAAATTCTTACATGGACCGGTTTACGGTAGATGGAATGGATCTCTTGATTTATATTCATCCACATCACTCTAACTTATTAAAAATAAATTTTTTTCAAAGTGATGTGAATGAATATAAACTAAGGAGTCCATCGTCTCACCTACCATAAATTGGGTTCATGTAAGAATTTTCCGAGTTGAAGGGTCTTCATGGGCCATGCATATTCATGCAAGCAGAAACGGAAATCAATGACAGCCAAAAAAAATGATGTTAATGAGGCTTGAGGACTCGAGAATAATTCTATTGAAACTTTCTCCTGTGAATCTTTTTGTATGTTTTCCACCATCTTCGTTTATCTGTCTCATAAATTCTTGTGTGCCAACCTGTTTAGATGTCTATCATATGTTAATAAATTAATCATTCAAAGAATGTCTTCCCCATCTGGGGCTTTATGTTTATATAGATATATAGGACAATACTATATCATGTCTAGCATCCTAGCACTCCTTCCCCAATCCGGGGGGAAAAGAAAAAAGAAATCAATGACGATCTGATGATCGAGGAAAAAAATGAAAAAGAAAATACAAGAAGAGGGAAGTTCTACGGCTTCGTTAGAGATCCATTCCATTATATCATATGATATAAATTTTTAAAATACAAAATATTACTAGTATAATGTTTTAAGGTCAATGATATTTGTACACATTTTTTAACCTCTTACACACTTTTATCTCTTTTTAACAAGCAAAATGATTAAAAATTCTTCATCCATATTACACTATTTTTATATTCCTAAAGTATCCTTATTTTAATATTTACCTACTAGAATAAGTTTGAAAATGTTTTATGAGTTTGAAAACATTATATAAGTTTGAAATTATATATATATATATAAACTTTAAATTTTTATAGAAATTTCTTTTTCCTACTTAAAAAAAAGATTTAGTTTATATTAACATTTATGCATATATTTTATATTAGAGTATAAACTATATTGACAATTTACATAACATATTTGTGCATATAGAATAATTTATATATATATATATATATATATATGCAATTTATTATGTATTAAATATTTTAGTAATCGGACCAGAATAACTAGAGCCATATACGATTTGTATTTTATAATAGCTAAGAATCTGGATAATTGGATTTACACATGGATCCAGACCATTTATCTAGATCTGGATAATTGTGTAAATATAATTATCCGGATCCGTTTAACTATTTAATACATGGATCGTATATTGAATCTTGTTGATCCGGTTCGATTAGCACTCAAATTAAAATTAAAATATTTAATATATAATGTAAATTATATATTTTAGATTTTTATATGCATAAATATTTTGTGTAAATTGCCAATGTAGTTTATACTCTAATGTAAAACATATGTATAAATATTAATATGAACTAAATCTTTATTTAACAATTACAAAATAGAAATTCTATAAAATAAAATAAAAAATTGAAGCTGTTGTATATAAATTTTCAAACTTATAAAATATTTTTAAATTTATCCTAGTTAGTAAACATGAAACAAGTTTTAGGTATATAAAAATAGGATGGTGTGGATGAAGGGTTTGAGCCATTTTACTTGTTAAAAAAAGATAAGAATGTATAAGAAGGTTAAAAGAGTGTTCAATTTTCTTAAAATATAATGAGAATAATTCTTAAAGGAATTGTAATATTTCCATGAGAAGAATCCAGTTAATTAATCTAGAAGTACAGTACAATACCACATCAGATTGTCGCTACTCTTTATTATTATTTTTTCTTCAAACGGTAACAATTTAACTTACTCCTATCTATCTAAATCTAAGAGGAAGGGGAGATTCAACTAGACTAAGGGACAGAACCTAACTTCTATCCTAAAAATGCGAGATAAACACGTGTATTAAAACTCGTGTACCTATCTTAGACATTCAAAAGAAATCAGTCGACTCAACCAAGTTACATGGTCTGTTTAACCATTCAGATTCCTCTCTCTTTTCTTCTCCACGATCTCTTCTACTCCACCTTTCTCATAAATGCTCTTAACAACACAAAAATACAACACAATAAAGATGCACAATAATACTCCTCCTTTCTCATAAATGCTCTTAACAACACAATAAAAATGCACAATAATCATTTCATTCTACTGCAACAAGATTTGCAGACTTTATTTCTGCCTTTTCAGCACCAAATTTCGGGCTTAAATTGGAATTCATGGGAAAGAATCCATTCTGAAAATGCAATAATCCTATATCTTAAGCCCGCCCCTATATCCAAAGCCCGAATTCAGTGGGGAAAAAAATCAGAAGCTTTAACAAAATTACGTAGTGTGATATTCTATTTGCTTTTGTTACTTTCATTGCCCCAAACCAACATGAGTATAACTGCTGAGGGATTCTACACTTTTATTGAGAGAATTATCTTGTTAGTTTTAAAATTTTGTATTGTATAAACTTTTAAAATATATAATATTATAGGGTAAAAAATACTTCTAGTCCCCAAATTTGGTCCAATGACATTTTTGGACCCCAAAGTTTCATAAAAAATAAATCGCGTCTCTAATCTTCCAAATTTCTACTGGATTAGGATAATTGATAGAAAAATAGTATGACTTTTTTGTTAAAATTTATGAGAAAAAGCAATTTTTGTTGGTTTAGCCAAGAGAAAGTAAAGATAGAATAAGGGCAATTTTTTAGAATTTATTAGATAAGGAATTAAATGTTTGTTATGGTAGAGGCATAGAAATAAAAAATTATGTTATTTTTATGTCAATTGTCCTAATAGATTTAAAACTTAGAAGAAGATGAGGGATGTGATTTATTTTTTGTGAAACTTTGAGGACAAAAAATGTCACTAGGCCAAATTTTGAGGATTAAAAGTGTTTTTACCCTAATTTTATACTGTATAAGTTTTAAAGTACAATGGAACGATTCGATTCTGGAACAGTAGAAACCAAAAGAGTTTGAATAGAAGATGTAAATGCTTGATATTTATTTAGCAGAATAATTAGGGCAGGATAAGACTTTTCTCCTAGAAAATTCGCTAGACTTAATTTGTTCAATATGGTTCTTTCCCACTCACCTCAAACTCCCTATCCCCAATTACTAATCAGTGATTATTCCATACACTCTAGAAATTAACCAAAACATACAGCTAGGATTTCTAGTCAAAATTTTCTGCCACATAAGAATTTTTCTAACTAAAATGATTTGAAAATTAACAGCGCTAACAATGTCACGAAATCATATCAAATTTTTATTTTTCTAATTTTAAATATTTAGACTCGTGTATTTTTTTATTTTTTTTCAAATTTAATGACATATGGATGAGGTTTGTTAATTTGGTCACCTTTCAAATATAAAAAAGTGCACAAAGGCTCTCATGGCATGTAATGCCATTAAATTCCAGGTTTGAATTTGATGCGTTAGAGACTTGTGTAGTTGCCAAGAAATGCGTGACAGATAAAAATGCCGTGTGAAATTGATAGCAATATTCAACCATAGTCCTTAATTTATCTTTTGGCTTAGCCCAAATTTACACTTTCTCAAAAGAAAACATTTAACCATAAAATTACAGGACTTTGAAATCTGAATACATTATCTCATTATGCACTATAAAGTCAGTGGAGGAAAGTGGTTGGCAAATTAAAGTTTAACTCAAGACTTTAATTGAAATTGGAACCCTCATTTTTTCCCCCCTTTCTTTTTCATGTTTGTTCCTTCTTTCCATTTCAACAAGGTGGTTTTTTTTTTTTTTTAAATGAAAAATGTAATTTCCGGAACATTTGAACCTTATATAAAGATTGCAAGTTTTTTTTTTGTGATATACTAATAAAAAAAAGGGGGTATATATTTATTCAGAGAATATAATTCTTATGCTAATTAATGGTCTTGTCATCTAGGGTCTTAAATTCTCAATATAAGATTTATACATTAGGTACAACTAAATAGACTGCTATATTAATGAAAAAAATTTTAAGGGCAACAGACCTTGTAGTTTGGCTATTTAATGCTTAATTGATTATTGTAAATATTACAAATCCTATCAAGAGGTCCACGACTACAATTCCTATCTACTTTAGTCAGTCAATTTTCTTGGTAAATTTACCAAAGAAGTGGATTATTTGAGGTCAGCCTGCCATAGCTTAACACCACCTAATCTAACAATCAAACTATCAAAGTAAAAGAAAGTACATACAGATATTTGGTAGTCACTCTTTAAAAAAAAAACTACCATCCTCTTATCTTTTAATTACTCGAACTCATGACCAATAAATTATAAAGGAAGCGTCTTATCACATAACCTGCACTTTGTTGCCATATTTGGTAATCACTCATCAATGTTTTTGTTTCCTTATTTCATCCGTTCTCAAGTCTCAATAAAGAAATAATTGAAAAAATACTAAAATGGTTTTTTTTTTTTTTTTTTACTTCATTCAGTTAATTTTTTGTACTTTCTTTTCCAGTTTGTAATACTCCAGTTAAGGACCAGATTGAAAAGTAACCTCAAGAATTATTGTCAATCCCTTTCTATTGATACACATGTCTCTGTCTAGCTAATTTGTCTAGTTAATTATAAGTATTTGTCTTGATAAATGTTCCAACTGCCGGAACTTTTTAACACTTGTTGATGCTTGGCAAATTTAGTAAATAGTAGTAGTATCAACAAGTAAATCGTAACCATCTTAATCGAAGACATCAACTAGCGATTATGATGATTGAAACAG
Source organism: Cinchona pubescens (assembly GCA_025175665.1). NCBI lineage: Eukaryota > Viridiplantae > Streptophyta > Magnoliopsida > Gentianales > Rubiaceae > Cinchona > Cinchona pubescens. The sequence goes on from JANKKI010000217.1 coordinate 167,602, forward strand.
GAGGACTACAAGAAACAAATACACAATTGAAAGCAGACACCCAAATTTGTACTTGCTGTTCTATTATTCTGACTCTTACTAATTGAAATCCATTTCTTGGCAGAGACAACTAAATATTCTCTAGTTGTCCACAAAAAAAAAAAAAAAAAAGTAAGAAACAAAGAGAAACTGATGAAAATAAAAAACATAGCACTCCTGTCCGAATTGATACCTCAAATACGGAAAAAATTTTTACTACTCACTTCGCATTGTAGAGTGAATATTATAAGTAGTTAGATGATTGAAAAGTAATGGAATTCGTTTACTTTTCAGTCATCTCAATGACTATTATACACATTCTACATTACGGAGTGAATAATTATAAATTACTCTCAAATATGAATCCCTAAAAAGAATAGTGTACCAAGCCAAAACAGACTAATTTCATTTTGTACCTCTAAATTTATAATCGATCCTTACTTTGTACCCTAAATTTTAGTTTTGGACATTTTACACACCAAAGTTTAGTTTAGATACCTTACACCCCAAACTTTAGTTTTCGATACTTTGCACTCCAAATTCTCAAATTCGTCCCATTTAAGCTATTTTGTTAATATCATCTAAAAAATTAACGAAAATTTTTCGTGCGTACGTCAAATTCAGTAAGATATACAGCAATGTTTTTTGCATACAAAAAAAAAAATTCAGTTAACTTTTTTTACGGGATTAAAAAAGAAGCTAAAGTAGAACACATCTAAAAGTTAAGAGCGCAAAGTATTTAAAATTGAAATTTAAAGTGCAAAGTAAGATTGAATATACACATTTGTTGCAAAATGAAATTAGCTCAGTCAAATAACTTGTCTAGTACCAACAACCATAACAAAGAAAGAAACAGAAAAGGGGGAAAAAAACACGCGCAAACACACACAAACAAAAAATGTATCTGTTTGGACAATGATTATTGTTCATTATTTTTTAAAATAATTTTTTACAATTATTTCATAATATAATTTTTAACTATTTTTTTATATCACATATATCATATATCAAAAAATTACAATAATATTTATTTAAGTCATATCCAAATAATAATTGCGCAAATGAAGTCAATTCTTTTGTTGAAAGGAAAAACTGATCTAGATTGGTAATTCCATATTTCTTAAAAAGCATAGTGTAATTCCACAATCTTGTGTATAGTATTGTGAAACTTTGTATACAAGTTGTAAAGTACAATTTTAAAAATCTGTTATTTTAGAAACTTTGCTTACAATCACCATATAACGTCTAAATTCTAATAATATCTATAGAAATCATTTAGCGAAATCCTTTCTTATAGATATTACAAATATTACGGAAGATTTTATTTGGCACCCAACTACGCCACGATGTCTATAAGAGAGAAATACTTAGATCTGATGTATAACCTTATTTATAGACGTTATAATATAAATTAAATATTTATCAAATATAAATATTTATTAATATAAATATCATTTTATTTTAATTATAAAATAATAATATAAAATTTAAAATTAAATTTATGATAATATTTTTCATATTATTATTGTGATGGGTTGATAAGTAGGTCAGTATGCACTGGGAAAGACACTTGACTAATCAGTACTACCTAGTTTGATTTTATTAATCGCATGAAAATCAAAATTAGTTGACGGGAAATCTACTGTTTAGTCGACGCAACCCCGTGTGGACAGGAATCATCGAACCCGCTGTGAACAAACACGAATATAGGAAATTTTACAGTTTGTTTTAAAAAATTATTTTTTTAATTTTGAAAATGTATATAATATTAGATTGTATAAAGAGACAAATATAACAATGAAATTTTATTATAAAGAATTCAGCAAAATAAGTAAAAAGATAAATTAAGGACTATGGTTGAATATTGCTATCAATTTCACCTGTCTCTTATACACATCTAGATGTGTATAGAGACAGGAGCAATACTATATCGATTAGGTCTTTAGACAATCTATTCAATGGACTTGGTCGCAAATCATTTTTTTCATTAGTTCATGTATATAAAGTGATAAAGAGATAAAAAAAAATTTGATGCATTGATTGATTTTCAGTTTGTGCAAGACTTAGAAAAGAAATTGAATTGGAAAATATTTTTATGTTCGAATATTGACTCAAATAAGGTTATTAAGAGACTTTGAGAAGGAATGAGTTGAAAGTAAATTTGAACTTTGTCATCACAATGACAACTTAGAAAAAACAAAGTTTCACTTGATAATAGTTTATACTTTATAATAATTTCGAAATCATTAATAAAATCAAATATTGCATATAATATTCGTTGTTTGGATTGTAATCATTTTCAAATAATATTTTACAATAATACACAAAATTTTATAAATACAACATATATTCGAATCATTATAAAAATAATTTTAAATAATGCTTCAAAATATTATTTGAAAGCATATACTTATGGGGGGAAAAATTTTATATTCTCAGAATTAAGCCATCAAGGTGTTTAATTGTTGTGTTGGCACAGTTATAAATTCCACAAGAATCGGGTGACAGAAGTAAAGGTGTTTTCAACAAAAAAAAGTTAGGATTATTAACAAATATTAATGGTTCGTCACAAAATCAGTATCAAACTTTTATTTTTTGTTTTGTTACTTAAATGAATCTCATTTGTTTCCCACAAACTTGTAATGACACATTAATTTCTCTAATTTTAATTACTTAAACGAATCTTTTTTTTTTTCTTACAAACTTCAATGACATGTTGATTTTTTTGATTTTAAATATTTAAACGAATCTTTTTTTTTTTCCGCAAACATTAATGAGAGGTTGATGGGGTTTTGTGTTAATTTGGACTGTTTTTTATAAAAATTGCACAAAGGCTCGCATAGAATGTTATATGCCATTAAAATGCAGATTTGATGCGTTAGAAGACACGTAGAGTTGCCAAGAAATGCCTAACAGACACAAAAGCCGCGTGAATTTTGTCTTTTGGCTTAGCCATAAATTTGGGACGTGAGTTTGAAGGAATACATTTCTGTGATGCACTCTCATTATGCTACTATACAGTTGGTGGAGGAAACTGGTTGGCAAATTAAAGTTGAGGAAAAGTTTACAGTTCTTTTTAAGAATTATTTTTTTGTGTTTTAAGAATTTATACAGTACAATATTATATGTTTTAAAAATTTGTACTGTACAAATTTTGAAAATGAACTGAATAATTTTCTTAACGAAACGGTAGAATTTCCTGTGATTTCAAGTCAAGACTTTAATTCTTTGTGATATAGGAGTACTAATAAAAGAATGGTATATATTCATTCAGAGAATATAATTCTGATGCTAATTAATGATCTTGTCATCTAGGTTCTTAAATTCTCAGTGTAAGATTTTTTTTTTTTTTTTTTTTTGGTATTGGTACAACTAAATTAGATCGCTATATTAATGAAAAATTTTTAAGGGCAACAGACCTTGCTAGTTTGGCTATTTAATGCTGAATTGATTATTATAAATATTATAAATCCTGTCAAGAGATCCACGACTACAAATTCCTAGCTCCATTAATCAATCAATTTTCTTGGTAAATTTACCAAAGAAGTGGATTATTTGAGGTCAGCCATAGCTTAACACCACCTAATCTAACAATCAAACTATCAATATTTGGTAGTCACTCATCAAATGTTTTTGTTTCCTTATTTCGTCCGTTCGATCTCAAGTCACAATAAAGAAAATATTAAAATGGTTTTTTTTATATAAAAAAAAAAAACTTCATTCACTTAATTTTTTGTCACTTTCTTTTCTAGTTTGAAATACTCCAATTAAGGACCAGATTGAAAAGCAACCTCAAGAATTATTATCAATCCCTTTCTATTGAAACACATGTTTCTGTTTAGCTAATTTGTTTAGTAATTTTAAGTATGTCTTGACAAATGTACATTCCAACTGCCGGAACTTTTTAACACTAAGGCATTTTGATGATTCCAAGTAAATAGTAACCATCTTAATCGAAGACATCAACTAGCGATTATGATGATTGAAACAGGATGAGTGCAAGAAGCAAATACACAAATAGGGTAGGCAAGTATTCGGTTAATCGAATTTGTAACTAATTTTGAATTTAATTTAGTTAATTTTGAATTTGATCAAAAATTAGTTAATCTAATTTATAAATACGGTTAATGAATTAAAAATGGTGGAAAAGTACAGTTGAATTTCAGTTAACCAGGGTAGGCAAGTATTCGGTTAATCGAATTTGTAAATTCATTAATTCTAATTTTTGAATTTGATCAAAAATTAGTTAATCTAATTTATAAATACGGTTAATGAATTAAAAATGGTGGAGAAGTATTTTGAATTTGGTTAACCGATTACTAAATTCAATATTTATAAATAAAGTTTTATTAAAATATTTTATATATAAATAGTATATCACTGAAACTATAAATTTAGTTATTTGACTAAAAGTATATTTATTGATAATTAGCTTTATTTTTAATTTAATTCATACACTTGTTATATTATCATACATTAATTCATAGTTAATTATATTATTAAATTAGTATCCATAATATCACATTAAATATACTTGCGATACGTTTTTCATTAATACTTGCAAGTTACATGATATTATAATATTTTATGTGAATATATTGCTTGTTATTCAATTAAGTTATGTGATATAATTTTTTTTTTACTTATTTTGCTGAATTATTTATCAATAAAAATTCACACAATATACCAAATTACGTGACACAAATAAAATAAAATAAAATAAAGAAAATTTTGCTTGAAAAATAAGTTTTTGTGTAAGATTTTGGCCCAATGTTAAGGGTTCAACTAATTCGAGTTGAATTTGGTTAATCGAATTCAAAATCGAGTACCGAATTTGAATTTAATTCACCGAATTTTCTATCGAATTGAATTTTAATCAAAATTTATTAAAAATTTTATAACTCTTTTCTGAATTTTGACCAATTTTGTTAATCGACTAATCGATCAGTTAACTGATGCACACCCCTATATAATATACACAAATGAAAACAGACACCAAAATTTGCACTTGCTGTTGTATTAGTTCTTACCAATTGAAATCCATTTATTGGCAGAGACAACTAAATATTCTCTTAAAAAAACAGAAAAACAAAACAAAACAAAAGCAAGAAACAAAGAAAAACTGATGAAAATGAACATCATAGCACTCCGACCCAAATTGACACTTGCCTCAAATATGATTCCCTACAAAGTATAGTGCACCAAGTCAAAACTTATACACATCTAAATGCAATAACCATAACAAAGAAAGAACAAAAAAAAAAAACCGCACAAACACACACAAACAAAAAACAGATCTGTTTGGACACTAGTCATTTTAAATAATATTTTATAATAATTTTATAACATAATTTTTAATTATCTTTTTATGTAACATATATTATAGTTAAAAAAATTATTATAATAATTATTTTAAATAATATTTCAAAGAATAATTATGCAAACGAAGCCGAATTGTCTTTTGCTGAAAGGAAAAACTAATCTAGGTTGCTCGTTCAATATTTCGTAAAAGGCAAAGTGTAATTCTCACAATCTTGTGTATGGTACGGTGGAAAGGAAAATACTATCATAGATCCGATTTTTGATCTCACTTATAGATCCTGCGATCAAAATTAAATCTTATATAATTTTGCTTACATCAACTTATATCATAGATTCCATAATATTTAATCCACACCACATGGTTTACAAGTGAGGCCAAATATCAGGTCTACCTAAATATTTCTCTTGTAAAAATTAAGGGTCAGTATTCATTAATCGATCAGTCAATCAATCAGTTAAATAATTCAATTAAAATTGAAAAATGAGCCTTAAAATTATTAATTAGTTTTAAAATAACTGTCTCTTTAAATAAATTATCTTGTACCAAATTATCTTTCACTTTAAAAAATCAAGAAAGTATAATGATATCTTTTTAACTTTTACCCTTAATGCATCTTAGGATAAGATGCTAAGGTGGTAAAACGAAGTGTAATTTAAATAGTAAAATATTTCTCCTATGACCTACTAGTCATGGTTCGAGTAACTAGAGGAATTATAGGGGAGGTGGGTTTAAATATGAAAAATAAAACAACCCTTAGTGTTATATTAATGGAGGCATGATTATGTAGTTAGATTTTTTTTTCTATTTATTTTTTTATGTAGTTAGATATTCCCTATATCCAAATATAATTGTCACATTAGATATTTGCACAAAGCAAATCATCCACTTTATTAGGTTATGTGACATTTTTATTGGAACATCCAAAATGAGAAGTGTGAAAATATAAATGGGATAGAGAGTACTTTCTCTGTTTCAAAATAATTATCACGTTTGGTTAGTGTATACAAATTAATAAAGTCATTAAATTGCATGAATTTTACAAAAAGATAATTCAAATTAATTAAGATACCCTTTTACATTAATATTCTAATTATATAATCATCCTTCTATTAATGTGGCATTAAGAGTAAAAGTTGAAAAATACAATTCAAATTCAAATTTTAATTTTAAATGAAAATAATTTGAAACCTTTTAATTGTATAACTTGACAGTTATTTTAATAACAAATGAAATATTAATGTAAAATGATAATTTAGTCACTTTGAAATATATATATATATATATATATATATATATATATATAAAATTGATATAATTTACTACTTTCGTTTCTTTTTAAGTGTCACTTTAGCCTTTTATACAAAGATTAAGATTGCTATTAAATAATTTAAATTTTAGGCAAATTTGATCCTATATGACTAAATTGTCCTTTTGACTAGTAATAAATTAAAAGAATCCCAACATTAATTATAAGTTGAGTAATTCCTGGAGTTAGAAAGAGATAAGAGCAAAATTAGTAAAAAAAAAAATTAATATTTCATCGAACTTCTAAAGTTATTTAATGATAGTTATCAACTTTGCCTAAAATATAGATTATTTAATGACAATTTTAATCTTTGTATTAAAGATTAAAGTAACACTGAAAAGGGAATGGAGATATTAAAATGGAATAATTTTTTTTTACTAAAATGACACTTAAAAAAACGAAAATAGTTCTAACTTTTTTAATTTGTATATACTAACTAAATGTGACAGTTATTTTAAAATAGATAAAATATATTTTAGAAACAAAGAATAGTAATGATACGAAGCACTAAAGGCATCGAGGTGTTTAACTGTTGTGTTGAAATGGTGTCCAAAATTTCAGGAGAATGGGGACAAGAGTAAAGGTGTTTCCAAGCTCCAACAAAAAAGACAGCAATGAATAGCCATTCCAATTAGCCGACTCAACCACACACTTGTGGGACATTTAACCCACCTGCATGGTTAAATGCAACATAGGTTTTAGGGACATAAACGAGCTCCAACTGGCGACAGTGGCAATAATGCAATTTAACCACGTGGTTTAGACAAGTCTCTCCTCAGTCTCAGCATAACAAAGACAGTCTTACTTCGGGTTGTTGTAACTTATTACAAAGTATTTAACTTAGTAGAGATTTAAAAAAAATTATTTAATAAGTGTTTAATTTTCTTGTTTGACTGTAAACTTACAAAAATATTTTTTTAATATTTGGTAATATATAATTTTGAATTTTAAAAATATTTTATTTTTATTCTATTATAAATTAATGGTAAAATGACTAAAATTTATCTTTAACGATTTAAAAAAAAGTTAATCCAAAAGCACTAATTTTTAGCTTGTACTGAAAGTATTTTCAGTTCAAGAAACTCTACTCTGTAAATTTATGATACAATATTTACCAAATACTTTAAAAAATACTTTTATAATTTAAAAGTACTGTTTAAGTAAAAGTACCTCAACCTCAAACGGGGCCTTAGTCTTTTTAAGTATTTTACATTGCAAACATAAACATGTCTTGACTTCTAAACCTCGTGGTCAGATTAATAATTAGAATTTTACTTATAATAGTTAATATTATAAATTTTATAACATTTAATTTATATAATAAAATTTATAAGTAAAGTTAAAAATTGGGTTTAACTAAATATTTTCTCTTTCTTTGGGACCAAGAAGACCTTTGTCACTGGATTAATTAATTTGGAAAAAAGAATTTGTCAGCCCTAATTCAAAATTTGAAAAAAAAAAAATTAAATGTGGAAAAAGATATGATGGTCTTTCCTAATTTGAATTTCAAAAACAATCCCCATATGTACTCTGTTATTGTTTGGATATTATTTAAGATAAGTGCCACTAATGATATAGGAAAAAAAATTTGTTACTCACCTCTCATTATGGAGTGATATTCTTGATTGTTGGATGATTGAAAAATAGTAAGAGATCATGCTTTTCAGTCATCTTAATAGTTGTCATACATATTCCGTATTATAGAATGAGTAACTAAGACTTACTCGTTATAAAGAGGTGATTAGAAAAATTTATTTGAATAATTATGGTAAAAATGTTATTTACAAAATTTTACAATCCAAACACATTAAATTTAGCAATTGTACCAAAGTTTCGACTACAATTAGAATCTTTACCAAACGATGATCCACGCGCGTTACATAATTTATAAAATGCAATCTTCGGAAACTAATTCAGATTGTGTCTATTATATGAATTTGATTGGAGCAATTTTAGTCTATAATAAATTATTTAAATTAATTAATTAATTTAGTCATAGATTTAAAATTCATCAACAAGTAGAGAATGTGATTTTAATGGTTAAATTAGTAGATTTAAAATTCACCGAAAATTTCATGTCATTTCAAATTCTTCCTATAATTCAAATTCATCTTCCAAACACAATGTTACGTTAATGTATTTCCTTAGAAATCATAAAAGATTGTGTTTGGATGGATGGATTTGAATTGAAGTATTTGAAATAAATGGATTTGAATTGGTTAGATTTCATCATGAAATTTGGCATTGTATTTGGATGGAGGAATTTGGGTAGATTTGATTTGAAATATTAATCTATAATAACTTATTCAAATAAGATAATTCATTTAGTTGTAGATTTGAAATCCACTAACAAATAAGAATGTGATTTTAATAGTTAAATTAGAGAATTTGAAATTTATCCAAATTTCATTTAATTTTAAATCCGCCCAATTCAAATTCATACACTATTTCAAATCCTTGTTTCAAATCAAATTCACCCATCCAAACACAATGTGGGTGAATTTTAAATCCTCTTATTTAACTATTAAAATCACATTCCTAATTGTTGGTGGATTTCAAATCCACCACTAAATTAATTAACTTGTTTGAATAACTTATTATGTATTAGGATTTCAAATCAAATCCATCCAAATCCCTCCATTCAAATACAATGAAAATTAATTTCCAATACATTTGTCATTGAAATTTTAAGCACTTAAACCATATTTTATTAAATGCTCTCCTTGTTCTAGTATTTGCTATAGTCAACTTTACACACAATTTAAAAAAAAATTAATATTTGACTAATTCCAAAATACTTTTCCGATAATCTTAACCTTAATTTAAGTTCAAATCCTTTGAGTTGTAAAATTTCGAATTATTTTTAATGAATAGCAAAAAATAGGGATATTAGACTGTTTCTTTATTTGTTTTTTAGATAATTTGAAATATTACAACTATGTAGAAAATTCAGTTATAATTTTATTAGTAGAATAATTTTATTGATTTTAAAGATTTATATCGCATAAATTTTTAAAATATATAATATTATACTTTAACACAACAAAATGATACGATTCTAATATTTTCCTCTATATATATACTATATATTATGCTTTTTTGTTTCATTACTAATGGAAATTTGAACGCTTTAATTACTCCACCTTTCTCACTGTTCTCACTTGCCAAAACATTCACGCACAAAAATTCCCTCTCTCTGATCTATTGCTCCTTCTCTCATCTCTCTGAGCTTTACTTTCCATCAAAATTGCTGCATTCTCTCCTCTATCATCAACCATCATCTCTATCCATCTAATAATATGGCACAAGTAACAAAAAAATATGCAAATATTAATGAAAGAACTCTGATGACAGAGTTCAAAAGCCAATTCTATATATTAAAAAACAAGAAAACAGTGGCTTTGGCTTATACGTTCATTTTTGCTTTTATTGCATTCACTATTTTATTAGCCTTTAAGATAGTCCTTCTCAAAATCCTTCTACCCCATATTTCTCCAACATTTTTACTCTTAGTAGTGGAAGTAGAAGTTTTGCTTCTGATTCAAAAACATCAGTTTCAGCTTTCCCTGATGAATCCCATTTTTCTTCTATTTTTTCTTACTTTTTTCCAAATTCTTCACATCAAGAAAGTAATTCTAGCAAAAGAATTGGATCTCAGAACAGTTTATTCAATAAAGGGTCCTCAAATTTCAATAATAATCACACTAACAATGAGGAATTGGATGATAAAGTTGCAGTCTTGAAGCCAAATAAGAGTACCATTTTAGCACCAAAATCTTCTTCTGAAGTGAATAAAAATTTGTCAGATTTCAGGAATTTGACTCAGAGTGAAGAATTGCAGAATAAAAATGAAGTCTTGAAGAGAAATCAGACTGCAAATTCATCAGCAAAGTCTTTTTCTGAAGAGAAAAATGAGGTTAAGAACCTGACTTCTTCTTTGGTGAAGAAACAGAGGAATAATATAATGGGACTAAAAATAGTTCAGGTGTTTCTGAAATGAAGAAGATGAGGGATGACTTGGTTAAGTCTTTGGTGAATTGTGATTTGTTTGATGGGAATTGGATTAGAGATGAATCATATCCTTTGTACAAGCCTGGTTCTTGCTCTCTGATTGATGAGCAATTCAACTGTTTTCTCAATGGGAGGCCTGATACTAATTATCAAAAACTTAAGTGGAAGCCAAAGGGTTGCACTCTCCCAAGGTATTTCCACAATTCATGTATTTACTTGAGTTTTCTGATTTTTCAGTTTTACCAAGATGAGATTTTTATTAATATATATATATATATATATAGGTTAATGAAGTTGATTATTCTTGTTTAATCAAACAGCTAAACTCTTTTTTTTCCAACTATCTTATAGAAATTGTTGTATTTTGTTTGTATATGACTTAGCCATAGTTACTAGAGTCTTATATACATCACTATTTTAAAAAATAAAAATAAAAATACATGTATATCTATTCGACTTATGATATAGTATACCGGTAAGTGTAAATTGGTACGCAGTGCTGAGGTTACTTGGTAACTATGGATCAGGCCTCTTTGGTTTATGCAGTATTGTTTGTTGGCTTTTATTGCTTGATATTTTTTATAAATCTGTCAATTTAGTGTTCAATTATTCAAGATATTGATCCATTTGGAATTAATTATGAGCAGGTTGGATGGAGGTCATATGCTGGAGTTGTTGAGAGGAACAAGATTGGTTTTTGTTGGTGATTCTCTGAATAGGAATATGTGGGAATCTCTTATTTGCATTCTTAGAAACTCTGTAAAAGATCAGAGAAAAGTTTATGAAGCATCTGGCGGACTCCAATTTCGGACTGAAGGTTTTTATTCCTTCGTATTTGAAGTAGGTTTCTGGAATCAATCCTTTCCCTTCAAATTGTCCACTTAAACTATTCAAATTACAATTTGAAGGGCTTTGTTATACACATCTAGATTGGAATTGGAGATTTGTAGGACTACAAGTTGACTGTGGAGTTCTTTGTGTTTCCCTTCTTGGTCCGAGAATGGGAATTCAAGGATAAAAATCTACAAAGAAGGAAACTCTTCGGCTTGATTTGATGGGGGAGTGTGCTGATAAATATAAAACTGCAGATATCATTATCTTTAACACTGGCCATTGGTGGACGCATGATAAGACTTCGCAAGGGTAAATTCAATGATGATTTCAACTGCTTGGATTAGATATGTTAGAATATAATCTGTATTTGATAGGCTATTAGCATATCAACTAAGCAGCATCTACATTTCAGGAAGGACTATTATCAGGAGGGCAGTCATGTGTATAAAGAACTGAATGTTCTTGAGGCATTTCGGAAAGCTTTAACAACATGGGCAAGATGGATTGATGCTAACATAAATCCCTCAAAAGGTCTTGTTTTCTTCAGAGGTTATTCTGCATCTCATTTCAGGTAAATACAATTTAGAATAGGAAAAATGAAGTCAATTGATTATTTTGAGTTTCTTATGATGTCATGAACATTACTGAGTCATGATCGTGAAGATATTATATTGTCTATTGGTGATCAATGTGTTGTTTTGCTTTCCGATATATATCATTTCTTCATAATTTATTGTTGATCATAAGATCTGTAATCTAGAACTTGTAGCCTATTTGTTTATCTGCAGTGGTGGGCAGTGGAATTCTGGGGGCGCTTGTGACCCTGAAACTGAGCCGATAAAGAATGAGAAATATCTTTCTAACTATCCTCCAATGCTGACTGTTTTGGAGAAAATCTTCAAGAACATGAAAACTCAAGTCTCGTACCTTAATATTACAAGAATGTCAGACTACCGAAAGGATGCTCACCCCTCAATATATCGGAAAAAATATTTGTCCGACGAGGAGAGGAGAACAGCTTTCATGTTACAAGATTGCAGCCATTGGTGTCTGCCTGGTGTGCCTGATATTTGGAATGAGATACTTTATGCTCAAATCTTGCTAAACGAATACCAGAAGCAACAACAACAATTGCAGAAAAAACCACAGGTAGACAAAAATATGCTGAGATTTTCTTTATAGAAAGATGTTGAGTTCATGAAAATGTGAATTATATTCTTTTTGTTTACAGCAGTATAAATTATGTCTCCTTATAATTTAGTACTAAGATTGTATGTTGGAAAGTGAGCATTTGTTTAATCAAGATTATATATAAGTAGAAGAGAAAGGGAGAAGGAATCTCAGGTGGATGGTAACAATTAAACAATTAGTAGCCTCTAGCTCTCACCTACATGGAAATTTTTCTGCGCCAGAATGGCTTGGTGATTTGTAAATGACTGGTAATTATTTAGTTCATGAATATATTAAATGCTTATAATTATTTTCTTTTTTTTTTTTTTTTAATAATTATTCTTTTCATTGCTATAAATAGTAGTATATCTTTGTCGGATCCCTTGATTTATGGTATATAATAATCTGTTAGAATGTGGTCAATTTTTTGGATCTCGAAAACTAAACATAGTACTATATTATAGGGTGGCATTTTCGTCAAAGCATGTAGCGTCCTTAATCTCTTATAATATTGGTTTTAACTTCTAATTATTCTCTAATCTCTTTCTTTATGGTACCCTCAACAAATTTCTTGCTGGTAACTTTCTGTTAATAAAGGGTCTTAATTTTTGGATTTTTTTTTTTTTTTTGAATTGAACTCATCTCAGCTTGATCTTGACTATTAACTGTTTGACGATCCTTTTTTGATGAACATACATGTTAACTACTAGAGTATTACTCTTTTGGTACTTTAGTCTCCCTTTTTCTTCTCTTCACATGATCTGTTTTTGACTAATTGTTCACTAATTATCTGCTAATTTGTCGATGTTTTGCACGTTTTGGCACAAACACTTGCTGTGTCTTGTTCACAGGAGTTAATTACCATCATGGTCTTCATTATAGTTTTGTGGGAAACATCACAATGACATATTGAGCATCACATGGAAGTGTGAAAAATTGCTGAAACAAGATGAATTCTGGTCAATATTAGCATCTGAAGCAAAAGACTAATCTCCCTAGTTTTTAATTGTCAAAATGCTTTAGCATGATTTGCTATCTGCCAGAATTTTTTTGAAGAGAAAGTGAGGGAGTTAGTAAGGATAGACACTACAATGCATTTATACCAAGTACATAATAAAGTGACAAAGTCATTTATGTGTCATTAAATTCAGGAAAAAAAAATCAAATTCGGTCAAAGATTTAAAATTAAAGGATTGGTGATTCGATAAGATTTTATCACGTGATTTTGACAAATGATCCTAAATTTGTGGCATTGTAAATAATTTTTCTATACAATAATAGTGTGAAGTAGTTTCCAAAAGGCTAAAGTTAGGGCGTTAGTTTTTGCATCCTTTCTAATGTTGAAGGCAAATTATACGAATCCTCTTCGAACTATATGCCTTGTGTCGTTTTTCTTTTTCTTGAATATTTCTTTATTTTTAAATATTTTCAATCCTTAAAAAATTTTCCCCACGAATATATTTCCTATTACAAGGATGAATAACTGTCACTAATTCAAAATTAAGAAGAAGAAAAATTACTTCTATTTGTTTATTTTTTGCACATTTTTCTATGTTTTATAAATTTGCATTGTCAATCCCTACTTGTATAGCATGTATTATTATTATTATTATTATTATTTTCGAATGAAACATTGATTTCATTAAATAACTATGTATGTACAACACCAGTAGGTAGTGTGCCTCCTACATTTGATACAGGAAAGATAATCCCAACATGTGTTAGGATGAGCAATTGTATATCGGAAAATATTACCATAAATCTGATCTTTCGCCCTACTTGTAAACCTTGCGATTAAAATTAAATCTTATAAAATTTTACCCTGCGGTTAAAATTAAATCTTATAAATTTTTACTTACATCAATTTATATCATAGATTTCATAACATTTAATCCACACCACAAAATTTACAAGCTAAAATCAAAGATCAGATCTACCTAAATATTTCCCTTTTATATCACATTTACTCGAGTCAGATAAATGTAGCTAACTAGAAAAGCAAAGAGAATCGCTGCCCCTCAAACAAAAGTCCTAGCTCCTGATTAGAGAAGTTATTTTACCAAACTAATTATGTACTTCTCAAACAAATCTTTCAAATTACATAACTAAAAAAGTTTACAAAACAATTTAGGATTAGTCGCCAAAAACACACCACGCAGCAAAATTTTAATGAATCATTAATTTTTAATTTTAAATATTTGATTGAATTTTATTTATTTTTTTCAGATATAATAACACTTTTAGTAACTTTGTTATTTTGTATTGATGCACCGTAATAAGTAATGGTCTCTAGGAGGCTTTGGAATCCATTCCAATACACCTCACTTTTTCCACCTTGGCCCCAAGATATCAAATTAACCGGTTTGGACTTAGGACATTAAATGGGTTAGGATATTAGTTGGTTTTGGATTCTCACGTGTTACCATGTTCGATTCTGAAGTCCATAACCTTTCCATTAGAAGAAGCCCATTAACTAATTTCAACCAATAAAATTTAGGAGAACTTGCAAGATCAAATAATTACGGACTTATGCACAATTATTGCATTCGTACTTGGGATTAGCCATTTATTTATCTACAAATGCCATGCAAAGGTTTGGGCTGGTAGACTTTTAGGCGTGACATTAGAAACAAGATTGAATAACCATTTCACGAAATCCAAGCCCCAAGCTAAGTCCACGGATGATGGGACGACCCAAAATTAAAAAAATTTCTGTATTATTCACTTCACGGTACTACATACTGTTACATGATTGAAAAATAATGGAACTGTCTTCTTTTCGGTCATATCTACAGTTGGATGCCATATTTTTCTTTTTTCATCATTTCCAGTTTCGTTAGTCTAAACAAACACCCAAAGTTTATGAACATTTTTTTTTTCAGAAAATATTTTCAGCACTAAACCTTATTCAATTGTCTTGCATCTGGACCATTTAAATGCATGTTTGTGTAAAAAAGAAGAATATACTCTGATGTCAAAGTTAATAAATCAAGTTTTCGGGTTCGATAAATAATATGGTATACAAGCTCATTTTGTTAGAAGATTTTTGTCTTTTTGGCTATTGGGAAGTCAAGGAGAAGATTGTCTGTCCTTTGAAGTGTGGCTATGACGCTGTCACTTCGATGATCTGAGAGTTTATCTAACCTTACATGAACTCAAATCATTAGTCATAACTAGGTCCAATAATAATAATAATAATATACAAAATGATAAGGTAACAAGATTACTAACATATTACTAAATCGGTTAAAAAATAATAAAATTTTATTAAATATCTAAAATTAAGAATTGATGATTGAATATAATATTACTGCGTAAATTAATTTTAACAAGTAACTATGAATGCATAGTTTCATAAATAATTTTCCATAATAATAAGGAGTAATTAAAGTCAATGTTTTTTTTTTTTTTTTGGTTCTCTCATAGGTAAATGAAGGATTTTCATTTACCCCTAAATGGAGAGGATTGCTGTCCATGTTAAGAATACATGTTATGTACAAAAAGATAAATTAACACAAACACGCAAAATTTTATAGTGAAAAACAAAACCCTTAATCATATTTGGAATTAGTAGTACAAAATCCCCAAATTCATGAGATGGCAACAAGAATTGCTCCTTAAAAAAAATAATAAAAGGAAAGAAATTAAAGAAAGGAAACAATATAAACTGTTTAATTTAATTAGAAAAAAAAAAACCACCTCTTTTACATTGTACCTCTAACTATATATGATCACTCTCTCAAACACTCTCTACTAAATCATAGGACATCATCATATATATTAGAAAGAAATATATTGTCAAATCAGTTAATATATTTAAATTTACATTAGTCAAAAAAAAACCATATTAATAAAACTACTAATCAAATAATGATCATGAGGCAGCCTGTGGAGCTTGAACATGAGAAGGTGAAAAGGCTGCAACCAGCTTTGTAGGTTTAGCAAGTGAGAGTGTCGTGTCAGCGGTGCCTCCGGCGGCTTTCGCGGCTGCCGGAGGTGTATTATTGGTGGTGCGTAGTGGTGGCGACGCGCTCGCAAGACGGACACATGGTGAGAGTGGTGGGAGGAAGTTGCATGTAGAAAGGTTGGGAAGACTTGAAAGCTCGTAATTCTTGCAGCTCCTTTTGCAACCTCCTATTCTCTTCTGTCAGTGTTTCACAGCATCTCTTTAAATATTCACAATCTACCTCTGTTTGTTTCAACTTTGTCCTGCATTTCTTAAATGCTCCATATTCAATTTTTGACATAACAATCACGAGGACATATAAAGACTACCAATTCCCAACATTCCCACTTGGTATGTGTAGCTCAGGTATCATTTAGTGTAAGTAATATAATAAATTTTGAGATATGATACATGTGAAACAAAGAATGGATTGAAAAATAAGTTGAAGAATATTATAAAAATATATTCTAATATTCAAATTAACTACTAATAATTATTTTATCCGTCTCACATATTTTATCATAATTTTATTTTTCTGGTCAAAGAGATATATTTGTAATCAAGAATTTATCTGACTCGAGTAAATGCTGTCTCTTATACACATCTAGATGTGTATAAGAGACATTGTGACATACTGACCCAAAAACAGAAAAGTCAAATAGTAACCAGATAGTTGAAGGGGAGAAAAAAAAAACAAAATTCCTTTCTTTATGTTTTGATGACAAAATGGTGGTACTACACAACAGTTTAATTTAAGGATACCTTGCTCTTCTGTTCTGGAACCAGACTTCTACTTGGCGAGGACGAAGATTCAATTGCTTTGCCAAAGCTAGCTTTTGTTTCTGCAAAATATATTATTTGTGTGCAATCAGTATCCACACTCCACAGGATCGAAAAACAAGAAAATTATAGTATATTTAAGTATATAACATTCAAACACGACATGAGAGACCAGATGAAGGAAGAGGAAATAGACAATACCGGTTTTATTTGTATTGTTATTTTTACATTATTTTTAAATAACTTGTCTATTTTGCAATTATATCTCGGACATATTTTTCAATCACATTTTATTTTATATGTATCACAATCTAAAAAAATACTACAGTAATTACTCTAAACAATACTTTAAATAGCATCTTAAATAATAATTATCCTACCGAAGTCACCACTTCCCTCCTCCCATTATTATCTATCACCTTTAACATTTCTTTGTAAAAAAGGAACCTATTAGAAAACTAAATGTTCATTTAATTTGTTCTTTAAAAAAAAAAAAAAAAAAACTAGCAAATATGTTCAGAGGCCTTAATCATTATCTTGATTAATAGTCCTATTGTGTCATGAACCAGAATTTGTATGGTCTTAGGAAAACATTCTGTTAATTTAAAATTTTATACATTAAAATAATTTATCCTTTATAATAAAAATTTATACAATACAAAACTTAAAATATTCCATAACATACTCTAGAACTTCCCTAAAATATCTGTAGTAAATTGTACTATATGAGAACAGGTTATGACTTACTGGGTTGAGTGGGTATTGTGTTCTTTGAAGCTTTCTTCAAGAAAAGCAGACTGTTCTTTAGTAAGTCTCAGCTTTTTTCTAGCCATTGCATTCTCATCTTCATGATCACTAGCTCTTGAAGAAGCCCCTCTATCTGTTTCACACATTAGATAGTTAGCTTCAAAATCCCTTTTGCTCGATCTTGATCCACTTCTATAGATGGAAAAATCCATCTGAAAAGATGAGGCTGCACTGTTTGGTGAAGATAGAGCTGTCCCATCTAACTGTTCCACCCTTCTTCCCTGTATATTTGTCGAACCCGGTTCAGCAGCTACAGTCACTGTCAGAAGACAAAAATCCAACAGAACAAAAGATTCATAATCAAATCATCTAATACAGAAGAAAAATTCTTTACTAGACATTCTGTAATTAATCATAATCTCGTGTTTGAGAAAAATAGAGAAACAATCTATTTTCAGACAATCATGCGACTAAGCTGTGAAGACTAGCATAAAATTACAGGAAAATGTTTAAGGCTGGTAAAAAAACCCTCAAAAATGGAACAAAAAAATTAACGGTTATTATGTTCTTTGTAATTAGCCACAGCCACATGATTGAGAAAAAATAGAGAGACCTCGTATTTTTAGATAATCCAACGGTTGAACTAATGCGGAGTAACGAGCACATTATTACTCGAGAATAACCCTCAAAAAAGAAGAGAAAATTAAAGTTGTGTGATGAAGTGTGGATTACACTTACAGTTCTGAGTCAGCCAAGAAAAACTGAGTTTTGATGGATTAGCTTGATGAGTTCTTGGAACTGGAGAAAATGGAAGAAGATCAAGCTGAACTATTGGAGGATCTGATGACCCTTTTCTTTCACTATCACTTTCTCTACTAGCAGTACTGCTTCTGCTAATTTGATGATCACCACCACCATCACTAGCCATGCAAAACCCTAGATCTCTACCAAGAATTTTCTGGGGTTTTTCAAGAAATGAACTGAAGGGTTTTGGTGCATCTCCTAAGCTCAAAGCTAACTCCAGTGAGAAAGAGAGAATTTTCAAGAATGATGATTGAACTTTGAAGAAACTAAAAGACTTTGGAGAATTTAAAGATCACAGCATGACCAAAAAAAGGTGCTTTATTAAAGATTGACCGACAAATTCTTGCTTGTTGACAAATGCACGTGAATCTATATAAATACAAAGGGTTCATGTAACCTAGCTATGACTTTTTTGAGCATATCTACTTGTGTAGATGTGTATTAGTACTGTGTGTTGTGTGTGTGTACTCAGAGAGAGATAGAGATAGAGATAGAGAGAGAGAGAGAGAAAATGTTGAATAAGATTGTGTATATTATCCAAGTGAAAGATGAGTAATCAACAGGAATTGTATTATACTACTGCTATGTATTGTTTTGTTAAGTCACTATCATATTAGATATTATACTTGGAGGAATAATTGTAGGATATATGCGAGTACCTTGGAAGTGAAACATGATGGATGTAGCCACATATAGGGAGGTCGATATATGATTTATCAAGACAAATTTGTTAATATTATTGAATGATGGGGTCGGGAAGCAATTTTTATAGAAGTACAATTTTAATGTGTTTTTTAACGTGGATTTAAGATAACAGGTTGTAAATATTGGATACTTGCAATTTTTCACTGTCTTTTAAATTCTTCAGTTGATCGAAATATTAAAGGACATGCAAAAATTGAAGTCCTTCAAAATTTGTATGATTGACTGGTTTACAAAAATTTTCATTCTCCAAGCAAACCAGTCAAATTATAACTTCTATTATTTCGAAATATTAGATCTTATGTGTTAATAGTATCCTTGACTTTTTATTCCTAGACAAAAGGTATTTTCATTATTTTAAAATAATATTTTTTAATCATTTCACAAAATAATATTTAGACAAAAGGCATTTTTTTCACTTTGTTCGGACGGAAGATTTTTTCATTATTTTCAAAATATTTTTTTTGTAATTATTTCACAACACATTTTTAAATGTCTTTTTTATCTCACATACATTACATAAAAAGTTGCTATAGCAGTAATTATTCTGATAATATCCCAATAATATATTGAATAATAACTGTTCAGAGACGACAAATGGTGAAGGTATGATCATTAATTTATTTGCTATTTGAAGATATTAATAAAATTTGATGACTTTTCTGAGGCATTTTTCATTTTTATGAGTAGCAATAACCCTGTCTCTTATATTAAATGAAAATGATCAAATGTGAAGTAATGGAATATTATTAGGTAGGACAACAACTGACAAGTAATTTCACTTCATCAACCCATGCATCTCATAATAGCGCATTAATAGCTCGAAGCAAATGCTAAACAAATCGGGTCAAGTCATCATGAAACATGATTTACAAGATGATTAATTAGTGAGGAATACACTATCATGCTTTAATAATAAATATAGGCAAATACTTATGCAGATCCGATTTTTGGTTTCACTTGTAAATTCTGTGGTGTAGATTAAATCTTAGAGAATCTATGAAATCAGCTGGTGTAAGCAATATCTTTTAAAGTTTAATTCTGACCACACAACGTCTATAGATGGGGTCAAAGACAGAGTCTACCTAACCATTTTCTATAAATATAACCCCTATCATGTGAATATTCATTAGTGGTGCTATTTCCCTTGTAATTGAAGAGGAATGTGCCAATTATCTATAATCCATGTTTAACGTGTGGGCCTGGATATTTACTAATTAGATGTGAATGCACTATGTTTTAGTATTTATATTTCTTATTGTTTTTGAAGTTGAAATTGAAACATTTAATTCAAAAAAACTATATTATAATGAGGTTTAACCAGTGTTTTGAAAATCGGACCGGGTTGCCATAGAAGTGTTAAATCTCCCATAAGCTTTCGAGGAGATTTCTAAAACTATCCCTAAAATTGAGAAGTATACAACCCTAAACTATGGCACTCCTATTTAAAAGGCCAATCCAACAAATTAGTCAAAGAACTGCAATTAGGCTTTTCTCTATATCTAGAATGTGTATTAGACAAAAGCACATATTTCTACAACAAAGCTCCAAGAGGAAGATAGAGAACGTGAGTGTCAACTTGTAAAAGACATTAGAAAAGTTTGGGAAGTTATGACGAAATTTGACCATAACTGCCCCCAACCATATGTTTAAACTAAGTTGCAGACAGGCAGACCACATTTTTACTATTCCCAATTAAGTAGTTTTTATTCATAATGAGTGCTTGCTACCTTCATTTAGTTCTAGAACTAGCATTTAAAGAATGAATGATCACATCATTGCTATCACACTTACTATCATTAAAAGCTTCCACTGGGTATCCAATGACTCCATAACAATTTCCATCTTCTCTTCATTTTTGTTTTAGTGTAATGTCAAATCACATCTTATGCATAATTGATTTCACTTTACCCACAACACAAAATGCCTCCAATAACTAGGAACAAGTTATTAAATTGGTTTTGTTCCTCATATTTAATTTTGCATTTATTCGTTATATTTTTCTATTTGCTTCTGTGAAACATTGGCTTCGTTTCAAATAATTACTGTCTCGTTCATACACATCTTAATGCATTATACGTGATATGTGAAAAATAACCTACAATAATTCAAATATTAACTCATAATATATTGCATTACTTTATATTACACCGTTCAAGATATCAGATTCTTATTTTGACCTATATATATATATCTATATATATATATTGGATATTTTGCATTATCAACTTTTAAATTTATCCTATTTCAAATCTAATTTTTAACACTATTAACAAAGTTAACAAATGTTAAGTAAGTGCATATCGCGCTTGTTTTGAGGCATATTACACCAATAAAAGTAATCATGATTAATTATCACTTTGTATTCCAAATTTTAAATTTTTGGACACATTATACCTTTAATTTTTAAATTTGTCCCACTTTAATTCAACTTCTATTAGTGTTAAAAATTTGACGAACATTTCATGTTAAGTGCGTGGTGTGCGCGGTTGAAATATTCATTAATTTTGTTAATAGCGTTAAAAATTTGATCAAAATACATTAAAATGAGAATTGATGATCAATGTAAGTGAAGGGGTATAAAGTGAAATAAGTTAAAAAAATATAGATTACGACATACGTAAGAGAGTATCCAAGGAAGAAAGGGGGGAGCGTGAATTAATGAGGGTCATAGAGGATACCTGTGTCCTTTGCATCATCATGATGAGGATGATGATGATGATGATGATGATAACAAGAGTAAATGAAGAATGGTGGACCCACGCGCATGGGGGTTGGAGGTGACTTTTGAAGAAGGAGAAGAAGGTCCTTCATTATAAAACTCACCTACATGGAGGAGACGGGGTCAGATTTGTCATGCTTTTGGGATCATTGCAATTATTGAACTCATGCAGGCTTTAATGATACCACTAATGAGTTT
Source organism: Cinchona pubescens (assembly GCA_025175665.1). NCBI lineage: Eukaryota > Viridiplantae > Streptophyta > Magnoliopsida > Gentianales > Rubiaceae > Cinchona > Cinchona pubescens. Next base: position 190,163 of record JANKKI010000217.1, read on the forward strand.
GATAGAATTCCATCAATCAAACAGATAGAGACTTGACTCCAGAGAGAGGGGAATGGAGATAATCTCTAGCCTTTTTTTTTCTTTTCGCTAATGATAATGCAACACGTTGATAGATGTCAGTTTCACAGCGTTGGGTTGTGAAACTATGCTACGATACCCCTATTTGTTGTGAAGGAAAAGATTATTTGTTGTGAAGGAAAAGATTGTTTGTTGTGGTACTGTTGTCATTTCACAATCTATACAATTATACTAGTTCTTTTTTACTTTAGAATCAGTAGTGTTTTAAAACCACTAAACTATCAGAAAATATATAAAGGCAACACGTTAGTAGATGTCAGTTTCACGGCGTTGGGCTGTGAAACTACTACGATACCCCTATTTGTTGTGAAGGAAAAGATTGTTTGTTGTGGTACTGTGGTCATTTCACAAGCTGGAATCAGTGTTTTAAAATCCGTATTAGACTAGACCACCAGAATTGGCAGGCAAATTCTTGTACAGTATGTACTAAGAAACAAATTGTGTAGACCTTACATAGTCTCACGGTGAGTCTCACTATAAGATCATATAATTTATTTCTTGAGATACCGTACATATGCATTAATACATATAAAAATTTATCTAAAAATTGTCCTAGTACTAGAGAACACTACGTGTGGCCAAGGGATGTGAGCTAGACTCCCATCCATACCTCCTTGGTGACTAGTAGTAGGATTAATTTAGGGAGTGTGAATAGTATAGGGGCTCTTGTTCTCTTAAACAGTATCTAGATGTGTCGGTTTGACCAATTGGATCATAAATAGGACCATGATTTTCGGTCCGATCAATTGTTAAAGTTTAAATAAATAACCAAGATTTGACTGGTCAAAATTTGTTGACCCGACACCGATTCAATTAATTTTTTAATTTTTTTTTTTGAAAATTTTTAGATTTAAAAAAAAAAGAAAAAAAGAACTATGATGCACTTTTTATTATTTTTAGTGCAAACTAAAAAATTTTGTGTTGTTTTTGTAATGTCTAAACATTTTCAACGTACTATCATTATCTTTAATTAAAAATTATAAAAAAAGGGAATAGACCAGATCAATTGATCGAATTGGAAATCGACCATGGCCCAGGTTTGCTTTGTCGTTTAAATCAGACCTCTATTTCTGTACAACGAGAGGTCAGGAATTTACTATGGTCGGTCTGGGTTTGAAAATATTGGGTGAAAATGGGGCAAATTAAATTTTCGTCCTTTTCATTAAAGCAAATAAACATACATACATAGAAGCATTGGAATTAATTTGAGGTACAAACAATTGCTAGTTTGAATTGATTCATAGGATATGAAAGTGATCAAGAATTTTATACTTTGAAACTACCATTATAAATAGGGTTAAATATATTAAACCCCCTTAAGATTTAGGCTGTTTTGCACTAAAACTCCTAACGTTATTTTTTTCTCACTTTACTCTTTTTGTCAGCAATTTGACTATTAAAAAGTCAAAAAGGACATTTTTATCCTAGACACTACAAGAATATATAAAATTAATCCCTTAAAATTTATTATATTTGTCATTTTAGTCCCTGATTCAAGTTTTGTATCCATTAATATACTTTAGTCATTAATCAATATAAAATATTGTTACAACAACTAAAAATATAATAATGTCCACCAACACAGTGATTCACCTTAACTTTAAAAATACTTGTAAAAAAATTTAAATATAAAAATTTCCTAGTACTTTCGATATTTTTTGGTCTTTTTATTGCATATTATTTTCATGTAAAAATAAATTTTTAAATATATGAGACTTATAACCATCTATTAAACTTATATCAATCTATTTTCTTTTTACTTTTCTTTATGTTTATTTAAAATAATTTTCTTCTTACTTTTTGCCTTTGTTAATATAATTTAACTAATACCTAAATTATACGAAGGATCTTTATCATATAAATAAAAACTTAAATCAAAATAATGTAGATGAAATACCTTTAATATTTCATCAAAAAATTAAAATTAATTATTTCATTGTATTTTTAAATTCTAAATATTAAAAAAAAGTATAATTCAAGATTATAATATTAGTAATTAATTTGGAACATATTTATATTTTTAACATTATTGATAACATTATTAAATTCTATTTTTATACACATATTAAATGCTACAAAACTTACCTGAGGAGGTAAAGTGAAACTTTAACTTAAATCTTAAGGGGGTTTACTGCAATTGATCTTTAGAGTTAAATTTTTCTTTTTGAAAAAACTAACGACGGAGTTACATTTGACAGTTAGTCAAAGGGCAAAGTGAGAAAAAAATAACGTTAGAAGGTTTAGTGCAAAACAATCCAAATCTTAAAGGGGTTTAACGTATTTACCTTATAAATACTATTCCACTTGAATTTTATAATTTTAAATTTTATTGACTAAATAATTCATTCTAAACATATACAAAATTTAGTGGTTGTCCTTGCCATTTCACAATTTATTTATATTATAGATTTGTTTCAGAGATCGATCTAGACCTTAATAAAATCAAGAAGGATATAGTAAGTGGATATTGTTATCTTTATGCTAAATTGATAATCACATTAGAAAAGAGAATAGCAAGAATTGTTTACAAGAATTAAGAATAAACGCAATATAAAGCTGACATAGAAAACCACCCCAATCAACACCATATTTGTTACTATTTCACAAGGTTGACACCTTACGACACTGGACAGCAATCCTCCCCCGGCCCCCCTCCCAACCAAATTGTCTTTCAGCTTCTTTTATTTTCATGGGGAGAATCCTTCTGTTTAAGCTTTCTCCTACAATTTCCCTAACAACATTTTGACAATCATAAGGTTGGAAGCTCAATAAAGTGGTTTGGTCAAAGCCATCGACCTCTTTCCTATAATTTGTTTAATTGAGTAATCATAAGAACATGGTGTAATACTCATGAATAAAATGGAAGATAACAGGGTTTGGAAATACATGTATACTTTTAATGTTCTTTATTACCTCAGTTCTATATTTATGCTATATGTATAAAATATCAATACATGTTATTTATTATTTTTAAATAATATTTTATAATTATTTTTTAAATTTTTTTCAATTACTTTTTATTTCACATATATCACATCCCAAAAATTGTTACAATACTTATTTTAAATAATATTACAGGTAACATACTGAACACAAGTATCCAAACGGGGCCAATATCATTCCATATGAGATAGTTTATCTATGTTGGGCAAATCACTTAGTACTTCAACTATTTCATTAAAATCGAAATGGTGATCTTCTAATTTAAATTTTAGTCAAATTAGTTTCTCGATTAAATAGTTATATTTAATTTGGTTCCTAAATGGCGGTGTCACCCAAAATATATAGTTTTTGAATTTTGACCAATGTTAACTAGGGGTAGAAGCATTGAATCACCTATTCTAATACTTTAAGTGTTAAGTTGATTTGGCAAAATCACCTGAATAGTCCTCCAATATTTTTATTAAAGCCAAATTAGTCCTTCAACTGAAATTTTACCCAATTTAGTCCTTCCCACCACCACCTACACTTCAATCTATTCTTCTCCTCCTCATCCTCCACCATCCCCCAACAATACCCTATCTAGCGATTATGGTTGGCTGCTACCACAACACTGCCGTCGTGATCGAGCGGGAGGGTGATGAGGAATGGGAGACCAAGGAAGCAATAAGGGTAAGAGATCAAGGAGAGAGAGAGATGCTGGGAAGGAGATCAAGGGGAAAGGGAAACTGAGGGAGATCGGGGGATGGAAATTGAGATGGGTAGAATGAGAATGGAGAGGAAAGGGTGAGGGGAGAGGTTGGCGGTGGCTGTATGGGTAGAGGGGGTAGTTGCTAATAGAGTGAAAGAAAGAGAGAGGGAGAGAGTGAAAGGATGGCAGTGGTTAGGATAGGTGGAGAGAATGACTGCTAGTAGGGTGGGATAGGAAGGAGGAAGGGAGCTAACGGTGGCTGGGATGGGTGGAGGGATAACTATTGCTGGTAGAGGGGGAGGAAGAGGATGGATGGGGTGGTGGTGATTTGGATAGGTGGAAGGGTTGACTGCTGGTAGAGAAAGGTATGAACTGGTGGAAAGAGAAGGAAGAGAGAAGAAGAGTTAGAATTTTTTTTTAAATAATAACCGAGGGACTAAATTGACTAAAATTTAAGTGAATGGACCAATTCGGCTTTAAGGAAAATGTTTGAGGACTGTTGAGGTAATTTTTTCAAATCTAATTGACTTAACACTTAAAGTATCAGATTAGGTGATTTAATGCTTTTTGTTCCTAGTTAACACTGATCAAAATTGAAAAACAAACATAAGTTTTGGATAGCGTTCTCAGTTAGGGATCAAATTAAATAGAATTATTTAGCTGAGGGACTAATTTGACTAAAATTTAAATTGGAAGACCATTTCAATTTTAATGAAATAGTTGGAACACTATTTAGGTAATTTGCCCTATCTATGTTTATACTCTATGGAATATCTCATGAATACTATTTTGAGCATTTCAATGATCTCTTAGAAGTATATAAGTAATAAACTAAGTTACAGTATACAGAAATCAGCTTAAAATTTTAAATTAATATTAATTCTTAATGATTTCACATCATTCTAGAAATGCAATTTAGACAACTAAAATGAATATCTCCTTTAACATCTCATTTCCTGGCTTATTTGTGTCCAAAGTCTATGCAATTTCTGAAATATAGTAAAAGTTAAAATAGATTGATGAATAAAGTCAGAAATAGCCATTACTTTCTTGCCGGATAACTTGACGTGCAAATTAAAATTTAAGTTGATAAATAATTTATTATTACAATATCTGTCATCGTATCCAGGCCTACTTTTTTTTTGCCTCTTTGATTATTTTATTTTATTATTATTTTTTAAAGGTAACAGAGCCCTTCTTTTTTGGCACTTCCTTTGATAAAAAAAAGGAGTTTTAAACCTTTTCTAACAAAAAGAAAAAAAAAAAAAGATTTAAAAGTTGCCTGAGAGAAGCAAAGTCAAATGTTCCCACAATTAGATAGCAATTATCCGTTCCGAGTTTAGGCCACTAATCATGCGAACTACCACACTTCAAGCTCGAAATTCGTCTAGTAATTTTTTTGCCTAAATTGAGGCGAAAAGTGGTTTTTATCTCTCGTTTCTCTTTTTGGTTCTTATCTATAAGTTATTACTAATATATATATTAGTAATTTAAATTCAGGATGCCTATACAAATCTAGTGTTATTAAGTTAAAAGTGTTATATTTCTGATTTTTTGTATGTACTAAAATATTTGTCATGGTCCAACGGTCAAAACATAAATTATTACCCTTTTCAACCTTTACCCTTTTGTAGTTTTATTGAAAAAAAGGAAAATTTTATAGTCTATTTAGTATTTTTGAAGGAATCATTCTCTCAATAACCTTCCAATGAATAGTTGATAGCTCATTGAACAATGATAAGGATTGTTACACAATAACAATTCTATCATTTGCTTGTAAACCTATTATAGTAGGTTGTCTTATCAATTTTTCTATTTTATACATTTGTTAAAAAAAAAAATCCAGTTTAAAATCAGATAAATGATTATTTTAAAATTAAGACAAATAAATAATCTCTATTGAAGTTTTAAATAATTTGATAATATGAATTATTTATAACACTAGAAGTGAAATTATACTAATAAATAATAAAATTGTACTATAAGGCAAAGAAATGAATTATTAAAATATCAACATAGTATTGTCTAAGTAGTATTATACATACTATTAGGATTTTTCTGTATCATCACAAATAAATTTTTTTAATACAACAGATAGTTGGATAGTAATTTTGTGATGCAAAAAAGATAATGTGATAGTATTACAAAAGATGAAATAAAATACTATAAGATATCTAAACATCATTCTCTTGTACAATAAAAAGTACTACCAGTTTAACTGTATCAATTGACTAAGAAAGTCAATGCATGATTAAACATAAAGTAATAAAAAATAAAAAAGAGATAAAATTACATTATAAATCATTAATCGCTTGAAATTATCAACTACAATATTAACAAATAATAAATTTGTACCATGTAAAATAAAGAAACTTACTATCTAAATATCAATATACTATTACTGAAATGATTACAATATACTATGCCCCTATGAGATATCCTAGTATTTTGTGAATTAAATTAAATATAATATTAAATTATCTATATTATTATCAAATAATTTTTTGTAATGAAACAAATAATAAAATGGAAATTTTTGGTTATGAAACAAATAATCTATACAATAGTATTATAGAATATGGAAGAAAGTACTATGAGGTGTATAAACAATATTCTCTCATATAATAAAAGTTACTATTGACTCTATTATATCAATCTGATTAATTCTAAATCTTATGAGAGGTCTATCTAGTAATTTATGAGACATTAAAGTAATAATATTAATAGATTATCTGTATTATTATCAAACTAATTTTTGGTAATGAAATATATATATATATATATATATATATATTTATATATTCAAACAGTAAATTTTTGGTCTTGAAAAATATTATGATAGTATTAAAAAAAGAAAAAATAAGTACAATTAGGTATCCAAATATTATTTTTCTTGTATAGTAAAATGTATTATAAGTCTTTTGTATCAAATTGATTACAAAAAATCAATTTCACACATAAGAAATGAAAAAAAACTTATGTTAGATTTTACTAATATGGCATTATGAGCAAAATTGTAATAGATAATAAATAGTACAATAAAATATGAAGAAACCTACTATCAAAGTAGAATTAATATAGTACTATCTAAAATAACTATATTATACTCTTCCATTTTCTAAATAGTATTTCAAAATGTTTGACAAAGAAGTACAACTTAGGTGATAAGACGCTCCCCCTATAACATATTAGTCCTATTCGAGTTATCAGAAGGTAAGACGAGAGTTGGGTTTAAAAGAAAAATATTTCAAAATATCATCATTTTTAATACTTGTAAAAGTCAAATTTCATGTTAACAACCGTATAAATTGTTATTAAAACTTCATATGACATTGTCTAAAGCACAAGGGAATGATTCCTTCAACAAGACTGTAAAATTTTCCTATAATACAACTATGAATTGAAATTTTAAATTAAAAAAGTACTCGAGAAACAAAAATAGTACTATTAAATATGAAAAAATCTAGAGTCCCTTCTAGGAAACTATTCCCTTAGACTTTAAATGCTTTTATATCACAACATCATGTGCTTTAAAAAGTTATACTGTAAGTTATACTGTATAAACTTTTAAAACAAGTGGATATGATTTTCTAAAAAGGTCTGTATAATTTTTTATTAAATGTTGTTAAAGTTACAAACATATTGTTTGGATACTAATGAACAATTGTACACAAAAGAAAAATTAAAAAAAAAAAGTGACAGAATAAAAAAAATCATATGTAAGATGTTATTCTTGCCAATAAAGTGAAAAATGTAATGAATATTACATAGACATAATATGTTTATATAACGAATTAGTACTATCTATATGTTAGTATAGCACTAACATTTAAAAAAATATACGTCTAGTCCATTAACTAAGCTAGTGTTTAAAGCATAATCTAGTTTGTGCAACTAATAAAAATTAAAATTATATGTAAAAATTATATTTAATAACGTTATAATATAAATATGGATAATTTTACGAAATAAAAATATGGAGTAATTATTTAAAGTTACCTACAATTATGCATATTTTCTCGCAGAATTTATTTTTTTTCAAACCAATTTAAAAAAGAAATGAAATGATCACTAAACCAAATGATGCTCTCCCTTTATTAGTAGTTAAAAGATATTTTGAATTTCATTACTATAAATTGAAAAATATTTTGATTGACAAAAATTTCACTATAAAGAAGCTGAACTTCATAAGTAAATTAACAAAATGTTTTCAAATTGCACTACTTAATGAAAATAAATAAATGAATTAGATAGTATTGTTAAACTGTGAAAGAAGCAATATGTAAAATAAAAATAGTATCATCAAATATTATGAAAGGTACTACTTTTTATTATTTTAATTAATAGATAAAAGTAATATAAAACTATAAAATATTACTAATCATAGAATTTTGTAAGAAAATTAAAAATAGCACAATAAATTTTCGTAGTTAGTTTACATAAAACAAAATTTATTAAAAAAATTTATTTCATTGATGCAAAATCTTATATAATGATTTTTTTTTTTAAAAAAAAAGAAAATAAAAAAATTAATATTCTATCATGAATAAAAAATTTAGATATATAATGAAACGTTAATATATAGAGTAAATCTTTTATACACTGTTGGTGTAAAATTTTTTATAGTATCTGATTTAGATGCATGCCACATATGCACAAATAATATTTGAACTTTGAAACAAAGAATATGTGATAAATATCTAGACTTGATGGTGTAAAAAAAAATTTACAATGTATGAAACATTCTCTAATATATAAGGTAAAGGAAGTACTAGTAAAGGTTGAACAAGAGTTGAAGAAAAGACGAGGATGATGAAAGCAAATCCAATTTTTCAAATTTAACAAGTTCCCTGTTTACAAAGAATTTTGGTATGTGAAACCTTTCAAAATAAGTTAGTTACATCGAATATAATCTAAAATTCTAAAATCCTCTTATACATCTAATGGTGAATATTGAATCAGGGGTATGGTACCCTGAAAGGGATTGTAGAATCCCTTAAAAAATATAGGAAAATTCTATAGTTCCGTTGAGGAAATTATTCCCTTAGTTTTAAAAACTTATACAATACAAGTTTTTAAAGTGTATAGTGTTGTACTATACAAGTCCTTAGAAGAAGTACAAGGAAATGGTTCATTAAAAGGGATTGTATAATTTTCCAAAAATATATACACTATTCATATTTTGAAATTGGAAGATAAAATTGAAAAAATTTAAATAAATATAAATATCTACACACTATTTCTAAGACAGTTGAGTATTTCAAATATAGGAAAACACTTTCCAATGTAACAAACCTGTGTGAGAAACAGTTCCGTTTGGTGTATTATATTTTTCTATTACCATGCAAATAATATTTTATAATTATATTCTAACATAATTTACTCGTATCTCACTTATATTACATGTTGAAAATTTATTATAATAATTATTGTTTTAAAGTATATGAGCAAAATTGGAGGGCTAACATATTTGTGCAATAGGGTTGAAAAAATGTTTTGTTACTTATTTTGTATTGTAAAATAAATATTTTAAATTATTAAATAATAAAAAATAATAAATTTTTTATTTATTTTAATAATTATCATATTTATTTTACACGATTCTGTGAATCGTGAGTATGTAAGATTGACTCTACGGTGAAGGTGAATGGCAGTCTTTAGACAGCGGCCAGCGGCCAGCGGCAGTAGTAATAAAATACTCCTACGAGAGGGGGCTATGGGAATGGGATCCACTTTGACGGGGATAGCTGCCAACTCCCTCGGCAGCAAATTCTTCCATTGCAATCATTTGTGACATTCTTGAGTCGTTTGAATTGTATTGATTTATTTATTTTTTTAGCATTCAGAATGTTGAATATTCTCTTCTTATCTTTTCTTTCTTTTGGTGGGGATAGGGTTAAGTAAGAGGTCGTCTATGGTTATTAGGTACCAAAACTATCATTGGATATTTTAGATTGCATTTTCTTGGAGAGTTTATTTATTCATTACCCCCAAAAAAAGAGTATATTTTATTTTATTTTATTGATTTTCCTGAATGAGTATTGTAAAATAAAAAAGGTAGTTAGTGAACGTGGAAAATATTTAGCTATTTTGTTCTTGTATTTCAATTTGAATTGACTTTGGGTTCGTTCTTCATTGATTTAATTTAATTAGTAAATTAAAATACATTTTGTTCAGCCATCAACGTTTAGAGAAACTTTTCTTAATAATACCACACAAATTTTATATTTTGTAAAAAATGTTATTGTAAGTCTAAATGTCGACAGGAAAATAGGTTTGGATTTGGCAAACATTTAATAAAAGTCACTAGAATTTTCCCATTCAATTTAATTGCATTGACTTTTTCTTTTTGATTGTGTAAAATTCTGAGGCCTGATATGTTATCATTGATCATATTCCACCATCAAAAGTGAAATTATTGCGAACTGATTTTGGTCATGTCCCTTTCTTTCACGAGTTTTACCCATTTTGTCATCAATGCATCACTCTTTCTTGCATGTATAAATTGGTGTATAATAGGACGATTGTAATCGTCCTTAAATTAGATATTTCTTCACAGAGTCGAAACATGGATATGCATGACATTTAACTATTTAAGACAGATGTTATCACCACAGTAACAATGTTATTGTTACAGGTAGCTAAATCAAAATTAGTGTAAAACGACCATAATATCTACTAATAATGGAAGAGCAAATAGGTAATGGTATTTTGGTCATTTTACACAAATTTTATTCTGGCAACATTCTTGCTATGTAAGGGTAAAACATCATAAATAAGTGGGACATTCTAGTTCCAAATTTATTTGATAATTTTAATGAGTTTAAAATTTTGTTCAAATTTGATTTGATTATCATTCGAGTCGAATTCGAGTCAAATTCAAGTCAGAGTTTAAAATTTTTAACTTATTGAGTTGAACTCAAATTAAATACACAAAGTTACTTATTGTTAAATTTCATTTAAATTTGACTTGATTATTAAGTATTAATTATCTTGATTTCATTTACGACATTATTTCTATAGAGATCACAGAAAATCAGGTCAATTTTATTGAATAAATTTAAATTTTTTTTCTTACTTTTGGAACTTGACACGCCATACTAATATGGCGCTTAAAAGTCTTAAACTAATGAGTCCAAGGTAATGACCATTGTCAATCAAAGAATTATTGCAGTAGTTGATGGAGGACTGATTTACTGCTTTTTGAAGCTAATTGATCAACTAATTAACCTTCTTCAACTTTGGAAATTACTATATCCATATGATCTTTCACAAAAAGCTAAACCCTAATCCCTTTTTTTTTTTCTCCGGTTTGGTTAACTATTTGAGCACTTTGTCTTTTGACTAGCCTGAAAATCTCATCATAATTGGATGATTTCAAGGTTTGTGGCATGGTCTCAATGTCACATCTGTCTCTTAATATTTGTATGGGATTTCCAAGATTTTTCTTGATTGGACGTTGCATATGTGGTTAATTTGGTTTAATTAATTATTTTTTTTTTAAAATTAAACACATGTACATTTTAGCTTTCGTAAGAATGGATCTTGAGCTGACTTTGGGAGATTCGGGTCAGTCATATAGGCCCAGTTGCAGACAATCCATGGTAGATATTATTTCCTGTGAAATCAAAGCCCTCTTGAAAGGGCAGCTATAATCTTATTAAGACCTGTGACTCTTCTATCAGAAACCAGGTGATCATTTTTTTAGCAGAGACATGCAGTTGAAGGTCTTGATTAAATGAAACCATACCCCTTGTCGAAAAATTCTAAAACAAAATAGGAATTATAACATTATATTTTTTATATTTTATTTATTTTACCATAATTCGACTTATAATATCAAACAAGTTAATTTTTTAATAAAAATTTTATATAAATTTATTTAATTTTTTTATAAATTTTTTTTAGTAAAAATAAAATTTATATTGAATATTAACACATTTCAATTTTAAATTTTTAAAAAAATTTATTAAAACATCTTTACAATATTAAATTTTAAAAATTTAATAAATTGATTTAAAATATCAAATAATGATGTTTAAATAAAATAATAAAAATACGTAGTATGAATTTTTTAATCTAAAATCAATCATACGAGCTATCCTAAAACCCAAATCAAACATGAATCTTGCATATCTCTGGTCAAATTTTATACTGAAAAGTGCAGACAGGAGCTATGACTCTTTGTCAGCCAATTGTAATTTTATGTCCTTTTCCTGAAGTATTGTTGATTGATGGCTTCTTGTGCATGCACTAGAACTAGCTCCATGGCATCTCCGGCAGCTTTGATGGGTTAAATTGGTTTTTTTTTTGTCCTTGGCATTATAAGTAGATAAATTCACTAAACAACAAAATGTTTTATATTTTAGTGTGATTATGTTAAACTATCAATTTAGTATTAGAATATTTTAATTGGTGGATTTTATTATAATAATTAATATAATATTTTATATTAAATAATAATAAATTATTATATAAATATAATTTAATAATTACATAATTCAAAATAATATTAAAGGAAGATAGATATTATTTTATATGTATAACATTAATATCGTATCAGATTATCTGATACTAGATTTATCGATAGGAGGAAAGAAGTAGTCTCTAAAGACTCCATATAGACTCTTGGTCCTTTTATTAACTCTAACCTGTTTATAAATTTAATCAAATTAGTAAACTCTTGATCATTTTATCTACTCCCTGTTTATACGTTTAATTACTCATCACTAATTACAGACATATCAAGGAGTTAGAATATGAAAGATCAAATTTCATCACTTGACCATCAATTCGAATTATTCATCGATTGATCAAATTATTGTGATCGAGTTATTTGGAGTATCAAAGGATTGAATTCAATAGTACACTCATTGATGTAAGATACACTTAATTCCGTCTTATATGATTTACAAATTTAAATTCAAAATTCTATCATATCTAACATCTAGTATTAGAATAGCGTTGAAATCTATGACTTGTAAATAAATAATTTCATATGTTAATTCTTAATTTGTTTTGTCCATTAAGGTTAGGACAAAAAAATTATACAATTAAAAATATATAAATATCATCAGAACGATTTGCATGGTTCAAGAATCATTCGTGTTGATTGTTCTTTGATTGATTTTGCCTTTAATGTTCCTATGCCATCTAAATATTGTAAGTTTTTGTGCTTCATTACTTGTAATTATAAAAAAGAAGGGAAAGAAAGTCACAAATCGAACATAAATCAACAATATGAGTAAATTCTATCTTCTTCAGATGATTCGATTGTGGCTTAATGCCGAGATTGCAGAAACACTCGGATGATAATGTGTGTGTGTGTGTGTGTTTTTTTTTTTAAAAGCCATGATGGTTGCTCTATCTTTATATTGTCTTTTTAATGGTCACTGATTTTACATCATGAGTAATTGGAGTCTCCAGGCCAAATGGATGCTTTTGGCTATTTAAAAAAACTATAAAATTGAATGGACGAAACCTTTCTTTTAAGTTCCAAGGACCCAAAATATAATTGAAAAGGTTTGAGACATTTGGTGCTTCTGTGATGTTTAATAAACGGTTTTGCGGTATTAGTTTAGGGCTGTTATTGATAAGTTTTAAGTCAATTGTTTGATGAATACTAATACAGTTTGTAATACTTAAATATCGTGAAGAAATTTATAACTATATTTAAAAAGAATTTTCATAATAGATCAATAGATAATAAAATAGAGAGTGAAATAGGGGATGAAACAAAATCCTGTGACATTTATAATCTGGTGTTTTTATTTTGAATTCTGTATTCTAAGTCTTTACTGTTTACAATTGACATCGCTATAAGATTCTATATAAACTATTACAGCAAATTGTCGAATATGTTTTCAGATATGTAGACTCCCTCGGACTATCACAAATCCATTGATAAGTGGTGTCTTTACTGTGGCTTCATTTTCATGTCATTCATGTTGCACTTAATTTTTGGTATACCAATATTGTTCAATTTCCTTCACTTTATCGGTATATGTATTGTTGAAGTGCAAAATTTGGGATAATTATATACTCAAATATTAAATATTATAATGAAAGACTTGAATTATAGAGAGCCCACATAAATATGATTAGGCAAGTTGAGACAAAAGTATTCTCAATTATGATACATTAAATTATAAATTATTGCCTTTGAACTACTTTAGATAAAAGTATTCCCAGCGAATTAGATTTAAAATTATTCCATCTGGAATTATATAAAAGATTTTGGGCAATCTAAATTAAATAACTGTATAAAGATAAAAGTGATGATTAATTAGTTGTCACTAAAGTAACTTAATTATGATGAAGTTTATTATTGAGTTATTTACTTTTATAGGTAATCATGGTTATAGAATTATAATTTGTCCAAAAGTATTATATTTTCTATAATCACGAATGAGTTGTTATATTTGTTTAAAGGTATATAATTTCTCTCTTAAAATTATAAGTAAATTATTGTTACTCACTTGTAGAGTTGTCTACATGAATATAGTTCTCTGTTATAGTTTTAAGTGAATAATTACTCCTCATTTTTAGAGTGAATCACTATCATGTCATTATTCAATCCAAAGGTACCGTAGAATACAATAATGTAGTATATTACTCGCCTAATGATATTATTTTGGCAAATTATTTATAGAGTGAATCATTGGCATGTCGTTATTTAACCTAAATGTGGGATACGACTGATACAATAGATTACTTGTTTGTTGATACTACTATTGTCATGAAAATACTTGAATCGGTTTGATAAATAAGACAATAAATTGAAATATTTTCCTATACCCAAAGGTAAGGATATTTTTCTATTCGATTTATTGATTTAGTTTACTAATTTGAATTTAATATTTAAATTCATTACATTTTGATTTAAATTTTATAATAGGTGATTTGCATCATTATGTCTTGGTTTTAGTTATACAAGTCATGTTTATCCTCTTACTTGTATTCCAATTATTGTTGTTTATTCTTATACTGACTAAATGTATAGGTTCTCTTCATAATTAGGGTATACATTTTTCAAATTAACATATTTTAAAAATGATTATATGTTCTCATTAAAGTGTAAATATTTTGTGCTAATATGTTAGATGAATACATAGGACTAGTGGAAGTATTTTATTTCTATATAATGCTCATTAAGTCTTGTATTCTCATTAATACTAATATCCCTAATATTGCTAAAATTAATATAATTTTCATGAAAGTAGTTTAGAAATTATTGTAGATTTTTAGATAGCACTGTTGATAGATTTTAAATTTGATTCTTAGTTATTAATAGAGTGTATATGATCTTATATATTAAAATAAGAGATAAACTAATAATATCATTTGAAATCCCATAAAATCAAGTTTGTGAGTATTTTCTTGTACATTTCATTATTAAGTTTTTCCTGAAAGTTTTAACCATTCCAACTTTTACAATACACATTAAAAGAAAATATTAGTTATGGTTAATTATTGATATCAATCATGTGTATTTAAAGAGGGTGAAGAGGTTAAAATAGAGAGACAAAACTCATAAAGTTCACAAGTGTAGAAATGCAAATAAGGATAATTATCTTTTCACAAAGAACGGCAGCTATAGGGACAAGTGTCGTTGAGATTAAATAGAACCTCGTGTCAAGAAATAACTTAATTGAATTGATTATTGTCAAACAATTCATAGCCAGTATCTGTGTAATTTTCAAATTTCATTATCGATGGAAACATATTAATATTAAAGAAAACAACTATCAAATAAAATTGATGCACTTAAAAAATAGACAAGTGATGTGCTATTACTCATTAAAAGATTGAGTGAATCATACATTTGTCTTGTATAAATATATTGGCATTATATATGTACATAATAGAACTCTTTAAATTCTTTGACAAATGCAATTGAACGATATATTATACAGAAATATTATGTGTATAAGAACTGCATAAAACCTACAAGTTCATCACCTTTGACAATTATATAATTCTTGTATAGATTACATATAAGAAAGTAGACCAAACAAGAATATGAACTTAGACCAAAAGGGTTTTGTATACTTGCAGTCATAACATAAAATTATGTGCATATTCTTTATCTTCCACATTTGATTAGAGATATTTATCTCATTACTATCTCTATTTTTTAATTAATAAAGTAAAAGCACCTTATAGATATATATTTTAAAAAATTTCCCACAAAATATAGATATATATAAAAGTGGAAGAGATAGAGAATATAATGAAAATTTACACAGAATGTAATGATTTAAGTGTCCATAATACGTGGTTCTTTAGTTAAGAAGCATTGATAATAATGTTTACTAGACATTTTGGTAGATTATTTGTAACAAGGAAAACTTATGGACAAAAATAAATTATGACTTACAGTGTAAATTTATCCTTATAGAGTGATGTTTTAAAAAATACGTTGTGTATAATTTGAACATAATTCCATTCATAAATTTATAAATGCTTATGTGAGGGTTTATTATTTATATATCTAAGGAAGTTATAATGAAATATAATAAACGATTATTTTTCAAAATTATTAACTCAAATGGGTTGAATTTCTATTGTCTTTATCACATTCCAACTGGAAATATAAGTTTTTCTTTTAAGAATATGAAGTGATTTAACTCAAATTGTAGAGGTGAAAGGTAAAAAGAACCACTTGGCCAATATTTACTTATTGAGATATAGTTTTTACCAAAAATAAATTTAATATTTTATGATAATTATCTCAATATAACTCCATTGATAGATCACATGAAAAAATACTCTATTATGGTTAAACCCACAAAACTAAGTTGTTAAGAGAATAGTGAGAGTTAGAAAAATTTCAAAGAAAATAATGGAATTTTTAGTTTTGTGGTTGTATAGTTATATAAGTCTAATTATATATATTTTAGATATAAAGATGACAATATCGCATTTTCACAATCATGAACGGAGGAAACTCTATATTTTTTGCCATGAAAGAAGATGTTGAGTTAATAGATAAAATAAAGTTAAAATCTCATTAATGTTGCCTAAAACAATCCCTATTATATGATTCATGTGAATCATAAAAGAAAAAAAGAGACTTACACAGTAATATTGAATATACAAAGAGATAAGATTTTGGTGAATCGTTTAACTCGAATAAAAGGTATTAAATTAGCATAAAATCTTTGTAGTGTTTCAAAAGATTTAATGGTAAATAGTCATTGGCATCAATAGTTTATTTTAATTATATTATAAGAGCTACATTAAATGAATGTAAAAATAATTGTCAAACATAAAGTATACATGTGTCAATCTTATTATTGGAAAAGCGAACTTAATTTTTTATAGCATTGAAAAATTTTAGATTTATACCAAATTGAGATGTGTATTAATAGTGTATATTATACTAACATTATTTTTCATTTTTGTTTATGAAAAAAGAAATTGGTCAATTATGTACATCATGATTAGTTGGACATCTAGATATTAAATAGATTTCTTGCAAACGTTTGATTACATAAACTTTTATTTATAGAATACGTTACAATATGAGATCATGTAATTGGTATTTATAGAGATAAAATATAAATGATAATTGAACTATCTCATAAGGCCTTCACGTAAGGAGTTTTTGAAAGTTTAAGAATGGTATGAAGCTTATTTTTGTGAAATTATTTATTCACATTATACATTAGAATTACATCAATAGATGCTATGAAATTATATCATAGATATTTATTGTTTGGCTTAAAATTATGTCGATTTTGGTTTCTTGGCCATTTAAGATTCTTATCTTAACTTCAATACTTTTCATTTAGAATGTAAAGAAAAGTGGGAGTTAAAATAAACAAATCAACGTAAAATATCAACAGTTGAAAAAAATATTCAGGTAGTAATAGTAGTTAATGTGTATTTAGAATTTGAGTTATGATTATTGATGTTATAACTTAAGAATGCCAGCTAAATTGTATCTAATTACATTATTCATAAGAGATTCATTAACTCATTTTAAAGTTATTGTTTTTTGACTACTTAAAGATATTTTAGTCCATAATGTTATGTTAGGACTTTCTGTTGCGATTTTCTTTAAAGAACAATAAATGCTCTTATTGATTTAAGCACATTAAAATGAATACTACATTGTTCTCCGAAGAATTCTGAAATATAAGGTATCCGTTTGTGCATACCCATTTACGAAGTTATTGGTGCCAAAAGATTATGCGAACATTATAACTCTATGGGGCGTTTTTGCTATTATTAAGGATTTATTTGGACACATAGATGTTATAATATTATTTCCTATTCTTTGTGCATAATAGACATATGAAAATATAATACAAGATTAATATTCAGATCATTAGTGGGCAAAATTGTTTTTGTCCATTAATTCCTCATTAAATTTATTTATATTAAGTTGTTGGAATTATGATACATGGAAGGGAGTATGTTCATCAAATTGACATATAGCTGTTCTGATCCGTTCTAGTGACTTTGTAGGATAAATATAGTTGAAAATTAATGTGGCCACTCTTTGAATCTATTATGCTAATTTTATATGGTCATTTGTCCAAGTGGGAGAATTTTAATATATTTTAATTGGTGGATTTCATGATTATATAAATATTTTAAATAATAATTAATATAATATCCCACATTAAATAATGACAAATTATTATATAAATATATTTGAATAATTATGGGATTTAAGATATTATTGGAGAAAAATAGAAAACTATTCTATATGTATAACACTAATATGATATCAGAGTCTATTCGATATTAGACTTATCGTTAAGAGGAGACCCCATGAGTGGAATGAGTCTCTGAGGACTCCTACAAACAGGACTCTTAGTATTTCTATCCACTCCAACCTATTTGTACGTTTAATTATCCATCACCAATTACAAACATATCAGAGAGTTGGGATAGGAAAAATCAAAGTTTACCACTTGATTATCGATTCGAATTATTTATCGAATGATTGAATTATTTTAATCAAGTTATTTTAAAGAATCAAGGAATTAAATTCAATAGTATACTAATTGGTGTAAGGCACACCTAAATTCGTCTTATATAATTTACAAATTTAAATTCAAGATCCTATCATGTTTTAAATTTGGTCTATGAAGTTTTGGCCATGGATGCATCCACTAAACCTTCAAGTTCAATGGCCAAAATGATCCATGCCCTTCTTGTTGCTCTGAGTAGTAGTTACGACTTACGACTAGTAATTCTTTATAAATAAAAAAAAAGTTTTTGTTACTCCCTCTTTAATCATAAGATAGGTATTATAGATTATTTAATAATTAAAAATAATAAAATTTTACTAATTTTTAATAATCTTAAAACTCTAATATTCACTGCGTATTACAAATTGAGCAACATAAACTTATTCCCTCATTAGATCATGAATGCAAGTGAAACATGGACATCATCCTTTGCCTATTTATATGCATATCCAAAGCATTTTAACCATCACTAGACAAATCTACACTGGAGAAGACAATGAATTCCTTGAATGCATCGAATTAAGTACGTAAATACAAAGTGTTTGCTCCTTTCTCTTTATTATTCTAAATATACATGAAACTAAATTAGCATACTTGATGCATGCAACAAAGACAAAACAACCCTTCGCGAAGTACAACATTGGACACGTTCTAGAGTTCATCTCAATTTTAATTATGTCGAAATTCAATTAATCTTTTTATATATCTAGAGTAATCAATCGGGCATGTTCTTGAATCAGTTCTCGATTCAATATTTGTAATGTCGAATTATATGAAATTTATTTAAAATGCTAAGAAATTTCAAAATTAATATGCTTATTACACCTTCCGTCCCATTGAAAATATCTTACTTTCTATTTTGTGATGTCTTAAATTTTTTTTTACCTTCACAAAAAGTCAAAGCTATCTTTGTTTTTCTTTCCATTAGTATCGTTCATTCAATTATTAATCATGTCATATCTCAAATTCAAAATTTAAATTTTAGGGGCAAAAATGGAAAGAGGAGTATTAATATCACAATCAAAATATTATTTTTAAAAAGTTAAATTTTTGAAAAGTGCCGAAAAATTTGGAACGGAGGATGTATTTACAATACATCTTTTCAACTAAAGCGCAGTCATTAATGGTAATTCATATCAGATAAAACTTAGGCCTAACGTGCCAGAGTTAAAGAATTATTGCTTCACTAATTAATTCTTTATGATTAATTTTAATTTAGGGGTAAAGCTAGAAAAGACAGCTTCTCATGCAAACCCTAAGAATAGAAGTATAGTTTTTGTTCCCATAGACAGACACTATGATTACGTACTAGTCATGCTCTTCTTGATCACTTCTCTAATCACTATCATTACCATCATCACATATATGCTTTTTATTCACTTGGGATGCTTCTTGATGCTGGCAAAGAAAGGGACAAAATCCCATAAAAATGCCTCATGTTATGATGTTGATGATAATGAGACACTCCCAACAATTATTATAGGTTTATTATACTTCATTATTATACCACTAATATGTGGTTTCCTCTTAAGTAATTATTCAATTAGAGCAATAAGTAATGATAAAAGATGACAAATGGTTTAATTAAAGAATATTGTGAAAATGCATATAATATTAAACAGAGAAGATTATCAATCATCAATTTCTTTTTGTTTGTGATGTATACTTTTCTGACGTTAATTTGGTAGGTTAAGGAATTTACCCCGCTTTCCTAAATTTTAATTGTTTTCTAAACTTAAGGTTATATTTGCTAACATAATATGCAATTACAAAGTGTAATATATATACTTACAACTACAAGAACACTTCCACCCTCGGACCTTTTTGTGAAAGAAGATGCCAAAGTGTTATGTATTACTACTATTTTATTCCGAGAAATGCAATTAGATTATGCCAAATTCCTCAGCTCCTTTATAGAATTTACATTTTTTTTTCTTGATTAAAGATGATTTATAGTGGATTTCGACCTATTTCTTTGGTAATTTGAATCTATAATCTAGGTCACAAAAGAAATACAATTTTACCATTTGAGCTACACATCATAGTCATTAGACAATGTACTAAAATACGAAAAAAAAATTAGGAAAAAGTACTGGTATTATTTGGACGATTATTGTTCTTGAAATATTATTTATAAAAGTATTGTAGAAATCTGTCTCTTAATGAGATATATATGAAATAAATAGACAACTAAAAAAATATATAAAATAATTATAAAATATTATTAAAAAAAGTAAATATTATTAACTATCCAAACAACAACACTGTCTTTAACATCTTTTCAATTTGGAGATAATCGATGGAGCAATCTAACCACGCTAATCCTACTATCAACTTGTACATAGAATCAAATCAATTGGTCCTATGTGAGACTATAGTGCATCATGAAACTGGAAAGCCATATCATTATGGCAGCTGTGTTGGTAATCCTAGCTTTTGTAATCGATGCATGAAAATTGTTGCATTATAATTATATTGTCGCCAAAATTTTAGCTGAATGATTGATGACCGTGTAGCCAAAGTCGATTGTCGTATGTACTATGAAAAAAAACCGCATAAAGATTAGTACTACTAAAATTTTTGAGGTATGGTTAGGAGTTTTGACCAAGTTCGCATTGAAGATACGTGTTAAGGTCAAATTTTTTTTTTTTTTTTTTTTTCCAAACAGCATGCTTTCATTACTACAAATAAAAGTCAATTATATAAACTTATAGGGTAATTACCCTCAAATCATCCTGGACTTTTCTACTTAACCACAAAAAAAAATTAACTTTCCACCTAACATACTCGGTCTTTAAATATTTGTAGATCTGGTCAACTGGATATATGATAAATCAAATCCTTTTCATCATTAATACTTGGATCATTTTCACTTTGATAATTGCATTATGAAATCATTCTCATGTCATTTTCAACACCACACCAAGTGACAAGGAAGTCCAAAAACTTAAGTCACATACCGCTGTCTCTTACCAATTATTGCAACCCTAACACCGCCCCCTTCCCCCACCCTTCCCAAAAAAAAAAGCGAAGCCTTTCCGGATTTCCTTATTGACTTGACTACTCAACAATTTTACCCAAAAAAAAAAAAAAAAAAAGACTGCTCAACAATTTGATAAAAAGTAACACGTACATGCATATTGCTCAAACTAATAGTGACCATTTTTTGTTATATTTTTTATTGTTATATTTATATTATATTATGTAATGAGTTGACATGTGTATTTTTAATATAAAAAAATTTAAATAAAGAATAAACGTTATCTCATTATATAATGTAATATAAATATAATAAAAAAAAGTATTAGACTTATACACATCTATATATATATATAGAGACAAATAAACATAAGTCTGTCTCTTATACACATCTAGAAATAAACAAAAGACATTGTATATATTACTAGTGTTTTTGCTCCACAACATGATCAATATATATATGATATATATAATAAACAAAAGAGATTTTAAGATATTACTAGTGTTTTTACTCCACAAAATGATCAACATAAAAAACTCATTCATTTATGTACAGTGGTTTGTAAGTGGATGGTTGAGAGAGAGAGAGAGTTTCATTTCAAATTAGTAATCAACTTTTTCTGAAAGAAAACGCAAAAGCAATTATGATAACTGGGCCCAACTGGACAATGTGATGGTCAGCCTGGAGAAGATGTCGGTCTCTTAAGAATGTCCTCAGCATGTTATCCAGTAGGCCCAATAGATCTTCACCTGCTTGTACTTTAAAATTTAGAGTACAAGGAATTTTGGAGAATACTTCTAGCAATTTTGGGACTTATGTATTGTCAAGAAAAACAGAAGCACGGCAAGAATAAATTGAGTTGAATTTTTCACCAATTTTCTTTTTTATTTTTTTTCCTTGTGATGTTATCGGACGAGATAAATTCTTAAATGTTTTGGTAAAGATATGGGCTGAATTTAGAGATTGTGATGAACTAAGAGTGGTATTTAATTAACAAACCAATATGCTTAGAGTTTGCGAACTGTAGGGAATCTTTGGCTCCTCAATTGCGTAAAATCTTGGATGGATCCAATTCATATAATGATATACCTCATATTTTAATTATAAGGTCTATTGGTGGGACTGTGTAATATGGTTGCTCAAAAATTAGTCAGAAATTAACTAAGTCAAATCGAAAAAAAAAATTAACTTGACTTGTTCGACTTTCGACTCGATTTTGATTCAAATTTAAATTAATTGAACGACTTTTCGACTCCATTTTGACATCAACTTCTAAATCAAATTACCGGTCAATACCGAACTATAAATTGACTTATTTGACTAATTTACTAGTCAAACAAGTCGTTCGACTTTGTCGGTCAAAGAAGTCGAACAAATATATGTATATATATATGTGTGTGTATGTTTATTTATATATATGTGGATATACAATATAATAATATATTAATATATTTGTGTACATAATATTTTAATTTTAATATTCTTAATTCTTAATAATTAAATATGTTAATAGTTAATAATATTATTTACTCTTCAAGTTAAATATCTTTTTTTCATATAATTATTGGTGTTATGTGCAATTTATGTATTTATATATTAATGTAAGTGTACAATTTATTAATGGAACACTTTTGTTTCAATAACTAATTAAATGAATTATACTACTAATTTTCTTTTAATACATATAGATACTAGAGTAAAATAATTATATTTATTTAAATATTTATCAAAATATCTATATATAATATATCTATACATACATGTTCTTATGTCCATATACTAATATTTGTATAATTTATAATTGTTATAAAAATATATTTTATATAACGTCTAATTTATATACTTATATAGTTATATTACATAACTTATTAGTATAATATTTTAACCAGTTACTAGTATATTAAATGCATTACTAACTTACTATTAGTATAGATAAAATTAGGTAATCATATATATTCCTATATATTATAGGATATAACTTAACTGGAATTGGTGATTCAATAAGATTTTTCTTTAGGAATTGATTTTGGTAAGTGGTTCTAAATTTGCGACTTTATAAATCAACTTTAATATGTATATATAATATATACACTAAACACATTCATATATTAAGATTTGTGAAAATTGACCAATCACCACTCTTGTTTTTGTTGAATGATAGATTATTAAAATTTTGTTATGTATTTTTTTGTTATCTTCGAACTTGTATTTTGAATTTTGTATTATCTTGTATTTTTATTATGTGATATTTTTAATTTGTGGAATGATGTAGAATTTGAGGGATAATATACTAAATTTTAGTATCAGAATACAGTATGAAAGAATATTAAATATTCGACTTATTCGATTTGTTCGATTAACCGGATGAAGTCGAACTTAAACGACTCGACTTTAATCGACTTTAAATTTATATGACTTGACTTTGATTTTAAAATTTTCAAGTCAAAAGTCAAACAAGTCGAATACCGATCTAATGAACACCCTAACTGTGTATAAGGTCTACATAAAAATTTCAGCATATATACAAATTAAAGTGACAAAGTTAGGACGGACGCATAAATTGAATTTTGGGGGCAAAATTATATTGTTATATTTTTGGAGGGACTAATTTATAATTCTTTTTTCTAAAATATTAACGACAGTAAAATATAATTTTTATGTGGTTCAATTAAATTTTTTTTAAAAATCTCGAAAGATAATTTTGAATATTTTGGGGACAAGGATATATAAACATATATTTAAAAAATACTTTTATAATTTTTGAAAATTTTAAGGGAGCAAAATCTAGTTTTTGTAAGAGTATAATAAAAAATTTGTAAAAGTTTAAGGGAACGAAATATAATTTTCAAATTATTGGGGGTAGTTAGCCCCTTCCCATCCATCACTATATCCGCCCATAGACAAGGTGATAAAATCACTGATATATCATTATATTCGAAAAAGAGGAAATAAAATTTAATCAAATATCTAAAATTTAGAGTTAATCATTCAATATTATTTTGCTACCTAAAATAATTTTGATGAATAATTATAAATTCATGATTTTGTAAAATCATTTTCAAATCCCATCAACTGCGTATACGACCAGAATTGTGGCAGAATCTATCTCCTTTGATTGGTTGTTGAGGATTTAAATGAAATCATATCCTAAAATGGAAAGTGGGGTTGGGAAACCATTATTGTTATCCAATTGTGGCAGTACCTTATCCTAACTGAGTGCCTTGACCATGAGTCGGTTTTATTTTTTAACCCAACATAACCCAATAATATGATAATCCAGTAAAATTCATTTATTTACTTTCTCAACTTATTGAGGTCGGGATACCTGATCAGTATGGGATTGGTTATCACCTTCCTATTGAACCGGTCAAACCAACAATTTCTTATGAAAAACTATGCTATTAACGGCACTTGTCATATAATATGACTATCCTTATTGGGTGTAGCAGGATACATATTGTTAATATAATAGGTGAGCACTTTTACGTATTATCAGTTGCATTTAAATTTTTTAAACCCAACCCAATAATCCGAAAATCCAATAAAATTTACTTATTATTATTATTATTTTTTTTGTATTTTCATTCTTTTCCTAAATCTTTCATATATATTTTTCCCTTTTTATGCTTGAAAATACATCTTATTTACCATATTGTATTTTTTTTCCTTTTTATTCTTGACAGCAATAACTATTTCATTTTTGACAAAAATATTTTTTAATGGACGATCTACAATCATGATTTTTATTTATTTTTTATTAATTTGAATTTTTAACCCAAATAATCTAAAAGTCAGAGTAACCTGCTCGACTAATAAATTGCTTTATTTTGGTTACTATATTAATTGGGTTGTGTTGGGTTTTAATTAATTTACCCAAAAATTCGAAAACTAGAACCTAAAATTACGCCAACTCAAAAACCTAACCTATGAACACTCCTGGAGTAGTTCTTTGCTAGTCACTCTGTATTGGATCATCCATTAAGTAGAGGGGTCCATCTACAAAGCAGGGAATCGATTACTTTATGAATGATCCAAAATTTGCTATTAGTCACTCCACGATATGGAGTGACTAGAAAAGAATTTTCTCCTTAAGGGTGTCCATGGTACTAAGAGAATATTTTAGTAGATTTGGTCTTGTATTCCATATGTGGATTTTGTAATTGTATGAAATTTTGTTTACTTCAATTCAATAGTATAGTAGTTATTTTATATAATTTAATTCACAATACAAAATTTACAAATAAAATAAAAAATCGGTCTTTCTAAATATACTTGGGGGGGTTGGGAAACTCACAATATTAATTATTTTCACAAAAAATACACATGTATGCTCATACATCCATGAGCACGATACACTGCATCTATATTGCAGCAATTTATTTGCACTATTCAAAAAAAAAAAACAACAACATAAAAACATAAGAACATAAATAATTTATTTGTTCGAAGAACACAATAGAAATGCTCATGCATTCGACAGTGTTTGCAGAAATTTATTATTTAGC
Source organism: Cinchona pubescens (assembly GCA_025175665.1). Lineage (NCBI taxonomy): Eukaryota > Viridiplantae > Streptophyta > Magnoliopsida > Gentianales > Rubiaceae > Cinchona > Cinchona pubescens. The sequence goes on from JANKKI010000217.1 coordinate 216,344, forward strand.
GGCATCTTAGGAGGCTTATGGCGGGATTCAAGGGAACACAGAACGTACAGCCAACGGCCTTGTGTATAGCATTCGTAGCACACGGCACTGTTGCAGAACAATATATTGGGCGTTGCAGAAGTTTTCTTAATATGCTTGTCTTCAGCGTACACAACGGGCAGTGCTCCCGTTGCTTCCATCTTTGGCAACCATCAAGGCTGCATGTGTATATACATGTTGAGCTTATTAATATTTAATAGAAGAGTAATTATGAAAATAGGAAAATTCTAATCGTCTTTAAAAGAACTATGCCGCTATGTTTAAAGATTTATACATGTACGATATTGTGTACTTTAAGAGAGTGTATTAATTATACAAGTATTTAAAATTAATAAAATAATTATCTTAACGGAACTGTAGAACTTCTCTCTTAAATTTATGGTTTCGATAATTATTTAGTTTGAACATTAATTTTGATGAAGAGAAGAGAAAGAGAAGAGAAGAGAGACGCGAACAAAAGCACAACCAGAATAGAATTGTTGGCTGAATTCTTCACCATTTTTTGTTTTTTTTTGGTGTGATCTAATAGCTAGGTGAAGTTGAACTTTTGCATGTTTTGGAATGGATTTTTGGCTGAATTTATAAGAGTATCCTGCCTTATCCGGAGGTGGGTCCTTAATAATAATGTCCACATGCTTAGATTTACAATTGTTTACCTTTCAAAGCAAGCCAATTTTGAGGGTAACATTTATTTTGGCAGTCGTTCCGAGACTGAGATCGGGAGATGGCTGTGGATCAGACGTCTGATTTATGACATTTCGAATTAATAGCTTTTACTATAAATGCACAATTCGGACGTCCCCACATTCAACATCCTGAAACACCCATTGAACTACAATAAAATTTATATTAGTTATCGATTAATTATTAAATATTTTAATAATTATTTAATAATTAATTAAAAATTTTATTTAAAAAAATATAATTTTTTATTTTTAATAAAGAGAGTCACTCAATCTAATAGATTATTTCCATTAATTATTAAATTATTAATAAAAAAATAATAGTTATTCGATAACTATCACAAATTTTATCTGCACAATCTTTTGTCTGAATATTTTCTTTTATTATTAATTCTGTCCAATCGTTAAAAAATTTCGTCAATCATTATTAATGACTGGAGCTTTCTCTTTTCGTACTTCTCTACTTATCCAATACATTGCATGGGCATTGAAACGAAGTTGTCACACACAAAACAAACAAATAAATAGTAAAAAATGTCGTTACAAGTTAATATTACTCTAGGATGATCAATCATTTATTCCCGCACTCTCGGTCTGTTCTATTAGGTTGAACATCTGCCTTAGTAAAGTCCACAATGTCCCAGATTAATTAGGTGATTTACTATTAATTAGGTGTCTTATTACATTCGAAAATTGAAATTAGAATAAAATTATAAATTTATTATTAATATAAGTTTGTGTCATTAATTCTCACTTTTTTATTTTTAAACATAAATAAATTTTATTATGTTAATAACTAATCAATTTAAAATCCAAATTACAAACGACTGAAAAATAAAAGGTGTTAAATGTAAAAAAACCTCCTTGAACTTACACTTCAGTTGCACTTTCCCCCCCTAAACTTATGTAATAAGCACTTAACACCCTATATCATACTTCTTTATGATTTGAGACAAAATTGTCCTTACTATTTTAATATTTTTTTTTCATTGGTTTTTCTCTTCTTACAAATTTATTTATTTTCTCTCTCATATTTTTCCTTTTATCTTTTTATTCATTCTTTCTTGCTATTGTTAAATTATTATACTAAAAATAATTGGTTAGTTAAAAGCTCCTTTTTTTTTACATATTTATAAATAATTTATAGATTAAATAATTTTTTTTAATACCAGAAACATATATTAAATAGTATATATAGATTTTATGAGTTTTACAAATGCTATAATTAACAAATAAACAAACTATAAAAAGATAAAATAATTTTTCAAAAATTAAAATATATATTCTAAGTATGCAAACAAAAAAATTTTTGGTGCCATATCATTCACGGGTCATATTTTAGTTGAATTTACCGTAACTCCAAAACTCTTATACTAGGCAACCGTAATATTTTCTTGATGATTTCCTTTTATGAATGTGCGGTTATAGATAAAATGTTGTACATATTTTTTCATTCTATAATTTTATTTGTATACCATAAATTTTAATTTCCTCTAGCTCAAAATTTTTATTTTTATTTATTAATCTTACTATTAGTAGTTAATCACAAACTTTATATTACAACAAGGTATATTTATAGTATTATATTTATTGTATTAAAGGATGATTAATCTATAAATTAAATTATTTAGACACATGTGAAAATTTAGAACTTTAATTAATTAATTATTAAAAGTAAAGTAATTATTTAGTAGTAGCAAGAGAGAAAAAAGAAAAAAAAAAGAAAAAAGAAAAACAAGATAGAGAAAATAAATAAAAGGAAAAAAAAAGAAAAACAATAATAATTAAAATAATGGGGATAGTTTTGTCTCAAAACATAAAAGATGGTGTAAAGTGTTTATTAAATAAGTTGTAGGAGGGCAAACTGTACCTGGAATGTAAGTTCAAGAGGATTTTTTGCATTTAACCCAAAATAAAATGAAAAATTTTCTAAAAATTTTATTCTTATACTGATACTATTCAACCAAACATCTGTACTATAGTACTAATTCTCGTACTCTTAAATCAAACATCCCTCTTAAGTTGAAAATATACTGACATACTTGACAAAACAAAAAGGAGCATTAGATATTCCAGACCTTCGTTGGTGATAAGTTTTATTGTTTTCGTGTAGAACGATTGCATTTTCACATTTACCACAAAAAAAAAAAAAAAAGGTTTTTTGGATGAAGAAAATTTTTAATTATTTAATGGAGCTGCATGTTAGCCTGCAAATTCCGGCAAATTCCCAAAGTGTAAGCGTGTGGGGATATGTAGCACCAAGTGCCAATGTCTGGATAAGGCATACTACACTTTTTAATTTAGCCAAAATATATTCCAAAATACATGCAAGAGTTTTAACTCGCCAACAATAATTTAATCAAAAGCAACAAAAAGACTTGGTGAAGAATTCAGCTAAACCCATCCTACTAGTGATTCTATTGGCCCTAACAATATGCAAGTCTCTCTCTTTTTCCTTTTTAAAAAAAAAAAAAAAAAACTCACCTCTCTATCTTCTACTGACTCAAATTCATAATTATCAATAGTCACAAGAGAAACGTTTTACTACTTAAGACACACTTCATTGTCAATATGTTAATTCTACAATTCCTTCAAAAACTATTCCCTTACACTTTGAAAACTTTTATAATACAATACGTTATACTTTAAAATTTTAAGTTATACAAGCATTTAAAAAAAATGGAATTGTTTAGAACTTTTCTTCTACATAATTCATAATTCAGATACATTGATAGCAGATTTTCTCTATAATTAATTAAGTACTATATCACAGCATTATGGTTGCCGAAGATGGAATCTTGAGTGCAAGCCGTTGAAACGTTTTTGAAAGCCATGTATAGAAAGAAGACTTCTTGCAAGTAGTCGCATAACTTTTAGATATCTATAGGAAGTAATATGATTAATGCACAATGTAGATGTGCTTAATGCATTAATTGCGCAGGTTTTCAATCTATCCCTTTAAAATATGCCAATAAATTGCTCCAACAATGCTGCTCCTTGCGCTCAAGATTTATATAATGTTTGTCAGCATTTGTTTCATTGTATTTTTTTTTTTTTTAAATTTGTTTTTCTTGTGAATTAAAACAAATTTCTCATGTATGATGTGCTCGCATAACGTGTCTTTTGCGTTCAGCTAGAGAATAAAAGAAAATGCTACTACAAACTATGGCCAATATTAATAAAATCCTGACTTTGGTTAATTATTATTTAAAATAATTATTATAATAATTTTTTGAATATATTTAGAAAAAAAAATTATATAATTAAAAATATATTATAAAATAATTATAAAATATTATTTAAAGAATAATATTTTTTTAATGTTTTTTTTTTTTTTTTATGATTGTGCGCGACATAATTCGTAAGCACCGCTTAAAAGACTGGAAAGCCACAATTTTGGGTGGACGCTGGAGCGAGGTGTGAGTGGTCCAACATGTTATTCATGCATGTGCTGTTCCCTTAATTAATAACATAAAATACAGAAATTAATTTTATATTTTCGGTATAATAGACCGATTTAGGTCTTCTATTACATTTTAATGTTATATTTGTATTACAGCACATGCATGAACAACATGCATTATTTTATTCGGGATAATTAAGTGTAATACCACAAAATGTAACAAAAAATCAACGTTGTTACTCCCCTATACGAGTTGCAATTTCTCATACAGTGTGACGACACGACACGAATACAATTCAAAATTAACAGGTATATATACGATCGAAAATTAATCAAATTGTTATCGTGTCAACCCATTAATGACACAACTTAATAGATTGTATCGTGTCAACCAGCAGGTTGACACATTAACCTGTTAAAATTATTGAGTAACCTATTATAGGTGACACGAATCATTCAACCCATTTAACCCGTTAATTATTTAATTATTCTTGACTAATAGTTGAGACATTTTGGTAATTAGTTACAACTTTATGCATATTTTAGAGATTAAATATAAAAGATGTTCATATAAATTCTATAAATTTATTGGATTAGAGGGTTTAAAATACGTTAAATAAGATAGTGGACTTGTTTTGGGTTATAGGGTCGGGTTTATTTGAATGGGTTAGCAGATTATTTATAGGTTTATCATGTCATTTGGGTTAAACTTACTACAATTTGTTGTATTAATGTAAAATCTTGATGGGTCAATCGTGTTGTATCATGTCAACCTGATTATTAATAAGTTATGACACGACATAACACGAATACTTAATAAATTGTATTCGAATTTAAATATTTTAACACAAATCTTATAACATCTAGATGTGTATAAGAGACAGATACTACCCGCTGTCACCCCTATCCCCACATCTCATGCAAGTTGGCAACTACCACAAGAAAGCTGGTGACTTGAAAACAACTGTGTCAACTGCCAAGAGGCTGGTGGATGGTCCATTTTGCCATGACAACTTCGGCAGCATTAACTCCCCCTCCAATGAAACTTAGCAAGCACTTCTAGTCCTTGTCCAACATGTTATTTATCTGATGGATTTTTTGTGATAGCAAATTTGATGGTTCAATTTAAACTGACTACTGAAGATGGGTACTTGCGCAAGTACACTCACAGGAGCGAAAGATGGTGAACTATGCCTGAGCGGGGCGAAGCCAGAGAAACTCTGGTGGAGGCCCGCAGCGATACTGACGTGCTTAAATCGTTCGTCTGACTTGGGTATAGGGGCGAAAGACTAATCGAACCGTCTCTTTCTATTAAATAAAACAAAACGTATTTAAAAATGTTTAAGTCGATCCGATGTTTTATTCTATTTGTAATCTTTATTGTGTAAATTAAATTATATATAATAAATGAAATTAGTTGATACAAATAAGATTTTATAAAATTTTATTTTAACTGCAAAGTCAAGTATTCTAAATATTTTTCCCCTTTATAAAAGTTAAACACAATAGTACACCATTTTTTTTCTTTTTATTTTTTTTTAAACGAATTGTCCAAATCGCTTCAGAATATTAGAAATAATCAGTCCATGCTATCAAATTAAGTTTATATATAGTATAGAAAAGTAATAACTTAATCAAATCTAATTTCTAAGTTTGTATTGCTTATATATCATATCATGCTCAATTGATTGATTAATTTACTTCAAGACCCGCAAAAGATATGCAATGTTCATAGCGGTCAAATAAAGCTCTGCGTTCTACACTAATTAATTTCAAGGACAGAACTTTGTTCATGTTCAGTGTTCTTGTGTTTGCAGCGGTGATTCAGTCCAAATTTCGAACATGCACTATACCATCGTTTGTCTTGTTTTAATTTATATGGATAAATGACTCTAATAGTTCTTGAATTTTTATCAATATTTTTATTTGGTTTCTTAACTTTTAAAAGTATCTATCAAGTCATTAAATTTTTAATTTTTTATAAGTCCGAGACTTTTAAATTTGGTTCTAACTAGTCCCTTAATATGAAATTCAAGTATGGTATGTTTTCGTCGCCTAGAAGGTTTGCTTTATCGTCAATTTGACCCTCCAAATTATAAAAATTATGCAAAATTATTCTATTTTAATAGTTTTGGATAAATACTTAACTATTAATTAGTTAATTGATAGAAAATGACAACTTTGTTTTTGGTAAAAAAAAAAAAACTATGATAGATTAATATTTTAGCACCTTTTATTCAATCCTATATTATGTTCTAATATAACTGTTTTTTATTATCCTTTTATTATGGGTTAATCATCTTATTTGAATCAATAATACGTTTATGAAAAAAAGAGTAACTATGTAAGATTTATGCACCTACTAAAATAAGCAAATAATGAAGGAAAATTTAAAAATTAAAATGGGAATAATTGTTTAGAGTTATCTTATAGTCATTTTTTATTAGACAAATCTAGATAATATATATAATATATTTTGCTCAAAAGATACTAAAATGTTTAAAAAAACACGTAATTTTTATACATTTTTCTTAGAGTTTTTAGCTTATATAGAAATTGTTAAGAAAAAAAAAACATTTTTTTAATACATTTTTTCTTAAAGAATGTGTTGTTATTTTCTCTTAGTCAAATAAGTTAAGTATTTAATGTTTAACCAAAACTATTAAAGAGGGCTAAAAGCCTTATCTTATTTTATAGATTTAGAAAGTGGAAATAGACATTAAACCAAATTATCAAGGACAAAGTAAAAATTACTATATTTGAATTCAACATTCTTGAGAGACCATGTAGAATCCAATTTAAAAATTTAGGATCTTTATAGACACGTTTAAAAATAAAGGGACCCAATATAAATATTAGTAAAAATTCAGAAACTATTGGAATCATTTATCCAATTTAATCAGGATATGCAATATTGGTCAAATCGTTAACTTAGCAGCATTTACACATATATTAGGCAAATATATACTTACTACGTATCTATATGGTGCATAGAAGAAATTTTTCAGTGGACTGGATCTATGATAAATGTTATGGATCATTTGATCTATATTTATTCATATCATCTTAAACGAGTTTATTTTCATGAGTTCATGTGATATGGATAAATATAAACTAATGGATTTATAATACCCTACTATGGTCCGATCTACCTAAAAATTTCTCACTACATAGTATGCACATATATGTAATATGTGATTATTGTAATCCAATATAGAAGCCAAAAGAATAAACAAGAAATTAAAGGAGGCAATTGAAGTTTTTACGCTATAGATTACAAGCAAATACAAATAGCATTTTCTTTTATTCTCTTAAATGAACGCAAAAGGCCAATTATTCAAGCATATCATACAAAAGTAAAGTCACATCCCATGACTCCCAGAAAAAAAAAAAAAGCATAAAAAAACAATAAAATACAAAACAACATCTTATCATAGCATTATTAATTAAAAATTTAGAAAAATTCTACAGTCCCTTTTAGAAAATCATTCCCTTGTATTTTAAATATTTGTGCAGTACAATATCATGTGCTTTAAAAACTTATACTATACAATCTTTTAAAATCAAAAAAATAGTTCTCTAAAAAAAATTGTAGAATTTTCCAAAAATTCTATTTCTGCATCAATTTAATTATCTACATCGGTATATATCGCTTGCACCCCGTCAATTTGGCATAGGTTGTACATCCTCTATGTAGGAATTGAAATATTTCAATTTTAACTCAGATGTGTAGAAGTGGGCAATAAATATAAATAGAGGAAAATAAAAGAGACACAAAATATAGAGCTAAACTTTTAATTACTAAAACTTTAAATACAAGACTGCAGGACTTGCACAAAAAAAATGGGCACTCTCTCACACACACAAAATAGTTATATAAGACTATTTATAGGAGTTCTCAGCTGTTAAGGTCAATGGCCAAATCTCAAGTCTTCAATCTTAAGCAAACCAACTCATTTTTTAATAAATTATTGCAGCCTAAGAAGCCACAAGACAAACCAATCAAAATAAAACTAATACAAACTGAAACAACAAACCCGACTTGAAAGCAATCTCTGCTACTGCCATTAAGAACCGCCAAAACAAACCACTAAATATAAAGACTTCGCAATTAAGCAACTAAAGGCTGTAAATGACTTTGATTAAATTATTTTTCGCTCTATTTCTGCGATCTTGATCACTTGAAGAACTATGATCAAAGGTGCAACTTGAGCTTTGCAGATTTTTTCTGGAAAATATGGTTGTCGTCTCCAGAGTTTCGAGAGCTTGTGTTTTTGCTTCAATCTTTCGATCAACCATATAAAGCTCTGCATTATTAACACTAATTGAGAATAATAGGATAAAAATATACATATAAATTTAGAAAATTAGAAACTATCTCTTTGTACTGTTAAAAGTTTGTACAGAATAATAATAATTTGTACTGTAGAAATATTTAAAATTAACGAGATCGTTTTCTTAATGTAAACGTTAAAACGTCCCATTAAATTAATTATGCATTTTGAGAGAGGGAGAGAGAAAGACTTATTGCTAGGGACAATAGAAACGACGACCATAATGGGTTCGGCTGAATTCTTCACCATGTTTTTTTTTTGGCTGTTTATTGTCTAGTAATTGTTAGATTGAGATATAAAGCTCTTGCCTGTTTTGGAATATTTTGGCTGAATTTATAATTAGTATGCCTTATCCACATGACCCCTTAATAATCATTTCCATATGCTTAGATTACAGTTGATATTGTCCACCACAAGTCGACCAAATTTGAGCTTTTCCATGACAACTTTGCTGGAAATTAAGGCAGATATATGTCAATTCTTGTAATGGTATTAAAATTACGACTAAAGTTGATCGTTATCTATCATCAATTTTTTTTTTTCAATCTAATTATTCAATACAATTAGCTCTTGAGATGGTGTTTGAGGAATCCTTGTAGTCAAATAGTGTCAGTAATATTGTGACCAGAAGTAGGATCCAAAACCTTAAGAGAACGAAGACGAATTTTCTAAAAAATAACTTCTTGAAAAGCATATTCAAGTGTAGGTAATGGAACTTGATGAAGTAATGACGCACAAATGGGTTCAATATCAAAGAACAGTAGAGCATATTTAGATCTTTAATGGGAGATCTCTATAAGAGCAATAATATACTTATTGCATCTCCAGAAGTCTCCCATTAAAGATCTAAAAGTGCCAACTGATCCCATAAATTGCTATTATGAGTAATAAAAGAGTGAATAGACTGGTGTGATCTTGTTTCACATGATACAAAATTGTGAGAAGATGATACTGATTAGCCAGGTCCTTGCTGGTGTTTATCGATGGAAAACGAAATTCCACAAATCTTTGACATAATTGAAATGTCCAAATTGCTGACATAAGGAGGAATAGAAGTATTACGGATCCAAGTAATGATTTGATGATTTTTACTATTCTAATCTTCAAGACGATGAACAAATTTTGCAGATGACTCTTTAGCAATTTGAGTTGGAGCAAGAATAGAACCGTTGATAATTCGCTATAATTTGCGACCTTTAAGAAAACTTTGCATTTTCTGAACCCACAAAACATAATTAGATTAATCTAACATAGTGAAAATGAGATAAGAAATATATGATTGTGCCATAGAGAAACAAAACCAAACAATAAACCAAGAACCAAATTAACAACCAATCAACTTTGAAAGGAAAATCTACTGTCAGAGCAAAATCAGGAAAAACTAAGTCCATAGATGAATTCAAAAGGCCAAAAATTGTGGGGATCCAGGTCAAAACGGAATAAAACAGATCAAACTGGTACAAAAAAAATATTGAATAGTGAATATGGATCCACTAAAAAAGAGAATCAGACCAGAACACGTGGCAAGTTGATGTGACAGAAAAGGTCAAAATGCTGATGTGACAGATGCATGGCAGAATAGTGATGACTTATTGCTGACATGGCTGATGACGTGTCTACTGACTTGGCAATGGCTGACTGCTGGCTTGTGAAAAGCATGTTATGGAAATATGCTTTTTGGATTTTTTTTTATCTTCTTCGACCTCTAGGGGCAAGACCCGAATACCAGTTGGGTCAGTAAATGGGTCGAGCACGTGAGAGTGCATGTATGGGTTTTTGGTCACGAAAAAATTTGAGATCGATCTGGTGTTCAGGAACAATCTGGATGCTTTCTTGGGATGTGGAAGGGACTGGAATCAATCCAATAACTTGAGAAGACTAGGAAACAAAGGTTAAACTACAAAACTAGATTATGGAGGAAATACCACCGGAAAACAAGAAGATTTAGACCCTAAAATTGGACTCGAATACCATGACAAGTGTTGTGAAAGAATTGTCAAATTTATGTATTTCATTGACACAATATATACATTTAAATATGCTAGAGTACAAGATAACATAAGGAAATTCTATCTAATCAAGATTCATGATTAGGAAAAGAAATATACAAGTATCTAATATTTATACAACAAAATATACACTTGACATGTATAATTTAATGTTATAAGTTATACATGTTAACATTATCCTTATTAGTATCACAAAATGACTAGTAGTAGTCTAGTGTCACGGCTCACTACATAAACGAAGAGAGAGAATTGAGAGAAAATATAACTCGTATATTCAATTGCTCAAATCAAATATTCTTTTTATACTTGTAAGAAAATTAAACCTACCAAAATCTACAAGATTCTAGAGAATTCTATACAAGAATATTCCTTCTAGATATTCAATCTACATGATTTTAGAATTACACTATATATTGCATAAACGTGTTGAGAAATCATATTCTAATTAATAAATGCAATATTGATATTTAATGCCACACTAATATCAATCTAACAATAGCTATGTATTTGAATTCAACCGTCAATGTAGTTATATTTTATAAAAGACTCTTAACACTTATTTTTTATTTAGTATTATCCGTAAATTAAGACTGAATTATTCAATTTCGTTAAAAGTTATTCAGTCAAAAAACTTCGAGTTGAATAATGGATAAGAGGACTGAAATTAAGATATAATGGCATTAGTTGGGCAACCAGACGTTTTAACCGGCACTAAATGCTCGCCCATGCGTTGAAGATAATGGTTATGACCCTTTTAATATGAATAGTTTATCGATTTGGACATGAATATTCTTGTGCATGATGCCACCAATTACTTGAGAACAACGACTAATTCATCAGCTAAGATGTTTTGAAAAGTAGTAATTTTCGGTGACAATTTAACCTACATATAATGTCTACGATTATTGTGCTCGACTTTAGAAGCCAAAAGAATAAACAAGAAAAAGAAGGCAACTCACTCTTACCTTAAAGCAAAAGGCACATTATTCAAGAACATTTCTCACATAAGAAAGTCACCTCACACCAGAAAAAAGGAAAATGATAATAAAAATAAAAATAATATCACAGCATTTTTGTTTTGTTGCAGCAATTTATAATCTGCATAGATAAAGATATCCTGATCACCGCGTTAACTTTGGCACAGGAAGGACATCTTATATGGATAAATCTATTGTATAATATTATAGATTTCTTCATTAAAAATTTTTTAGATTATCTCATATCATTTCACATCATCATAAATGAAACAATAATCACTGTCTCTTCATGATACTATATCATAAATAAGAATTATAGGAATCTTTCGAACATCCAATATCTCTGCGGAAGGGCGGACCATATGTGGGAGAAAGGGACAACCACCTCCGAAGATTCTAAAAATTATATTTTCTACTCTTGAAATTTTAAGAAATATTATTATGCTATAATAAAAAATTAAATTTTGTCCTCTTAAAATTACAGAAAATTTATATAACTATTTCGCAAGTATATATTTATAAAGTTCTTATCCTCAAATATTTTGAAATCATATATTATTTTTGTTTAAATTTTTTAAAATTTCAATAGCACCCCCATAAAAATTTAGCTTGACCTTTAAACTTTTCTTTGCAAATGTCTGCCTCATAAATCTAAGTCGTCTATATAATCTTGTCTCCCAAGATTCAAGTCCTGCGTCACTTTTACACATTTGAAATTGCAAGTTTGCTGAAGTTTTGACATGGTTGTCTCTTCAGCGTTTTTACGGCTTTTGCTTCCATCTTCGGCAACCATAATAAAGTTGTGCGTTACACTAATTAATACTACCCTTAAATATCTTTTAAAGCGGGAAGGAGTCAAAAGGTTGAGGTTAGGTGGCAATGCTTTAAATAATATATTGAACATTCATCAAAGTAAGCAATAATTTGTTATTTTATATTAAATAATTTTACATAAAATTTTATGAAATCTGATGATAATTGGGCTAATTTTTCATGAAATAAAAAAGTTAGAGAATGGACAATTTTACTAGATTGAGAAAACCACACACTGTCCCACTTTTATAAAATATTTACTTGAAAATAAGTTTAACCGAAAACTATATATTCATTATATACATTACGGTTGTGTTTGGATCGATAGATTTACAGAATGATTTGAAATCCATTTTTTTGTTGAAGGGACTTGTAAGGTTGAAATAGATGAATTTCAACTCTACCCAAATTAAAAAGTGTGAAATGACGGCGAGAGTCCCTACCTACAAAGATTATTAAAGAAAAGATTATGGTATTTAGTGGACCACAATAATCCAGCAAGCAAGAATTGGATTAATCCAAAGTATTATTATAAAGAGCTAGCTGCAAGCTTTGAAGTAGGTCTCTGTCCAAAGATTTCATATAACTTTTTAATTTGGATAGATTTGAAATTCATTCATTTTGACTTTACAAATTTCTCTAATAAATGGGTGTATTTCAAATTCTTTCCTAAATCCATCGATCCAAACACAAAATAAATTTTTATATCTTCAATATGACACTATTTATAATTTTGAACATCTCATCATTTTTAATCATATGGTTAGACTTCAATAAATTAGTGATCGATATTAAGAAAAAGAGTAAATTTTAAAATTTTAATAGGTGCAATTATAAGATAAAATTAAAATTTTTCTTCACCTATTTTTTAATTTTTCAAAGTACATGGGCTGTAATGCCATATCCCGATTCCACAAGCTTAGATTACAAGTTTCCCTTCTTTTTCTTTAATTTAGTTGTGCCTTCCCCCACTTCCCCCTTTTTTTTTCTTGATTTTAGTTGTGCCTTCCCTGGTTCTCCCTTGGATTACATTAGTGTATAATAAGTTAGGAATATAATAGATGCTGATGGAAAAATTTCTCTTAAAAAAAGGAAGACAGATGAGATTTTGTATTATTGATCCTCTATATCAATTCCCTCTACCAATTTTTATCAGGTGCCATGTGTTCTCTCTTTTAGAAGTAATTGCTATGCCAAATACACATGACGAGTATATAAAAGCTTCTAAGAAGTAGTAAGAGAAAAGGTTGACACATACAATGCGATAGAAGATAAAATAAAAAATTGACTTTGATAAGCATAAAATGAGAAAGAGGAACAGAAAATCTGCTGCATAATGATGGATTTGAGAATATTCGACGCTCAAGTCAGAAATGATATTAGAAATAAAATTCTAAAGGGAGATATTTACACAATCTTTAGGAAGTACGAAGTACTGAATGATTAAACAGAGACTGAGCTAACATTAACTTTATATAGATAGGCTTCATTTACCCATATAGGCTTTGCAATATGTGGTAATACGCGTGAGGAAATTAATTTGATTCAGTAACTTTGCAGTGTGGCTATTCCACTACATATTAACTATTCTTAAGGGAAAATACTTAGATTAATCGATCTTTGACTTACCTATAGATCTTGTCTCTTAATTAAATTTTAAAAAATCTTACTTACATCAACTGATGTCATAGATTCTCTAAAATTTAATCCACACCACAGAATTTACAAGTATTTTGTGAATCAAAAATCAAATTTACCTAAATTTTTGCCATTCTTAAGATGTAAGAATAAAAGTTGAGCCTCTCTGCTTCAAGTGCCTGGTTGGTTAGAAAGAATGGTCGTGTATAAGAGATGCATTGTTGTAGATAAGGCTTAAAAAAAAAAAGATAAATTAAGACTTAAAAGATTAACCATGCAAAATGTACTATAATAAAAAAAAAGTAATTGGTATTTTTATTTTGGAAAATCAAAAGCTCATAATTCAAAAGAATAACACATATTCTTTTATGATATTAACTAAGGAAGAACATGAAAAATTACATCACAATGTTATTTTTTAATAATCTCATTTAAATCCCTCAAATTTCATTTTCTTTTTTTTTTGTTTTGTTTCAATGTAATGGTATACCAAATTGATTTTTCATACTAGGGGTAAAAATGGAATCCAAATTGATTTTCTCACTCTTAAAATGATGTTTTAATCAATTGGGCAGAAATTGTTACAATATGTATAAAGTTAAGGGAGGTTTGTGAAATTTTTGAAAGTTTAGGGGTACGAAATGATATTAGTATAAATTTCAGGAAAGGTTTGTGAAATTATCCCTTAAAAAAAATTACTCTTAATTTATCCCCGTGAGATAAAATTGGTGTTACACAATATAATGGGGTGATATGTATATTTTTAGTATGAATAAATATTAAATAAGGGACAAATATCATTTTATCATATGGTGTAACAAATTGAAGCTGTGGCTTTTCTGATCTAAATAGGATTACTCAATTACGATAAAGTTTATTTAATTTTATATGACCTTCCTTATTCTAATGGATTTCCAATTCACGTCATAGTAATCTTTGATGGACAATGCCACAGCTTCAATTTGTAGAGAGAATGTATTTAAAGAAAATACATTTAAGTAAATTCGATCTTAGATTCGGTATTAGATTTTACTTCTAAATTTTGTAGTCAGAATTAAATGTTATAAAATGTTATTTGCAATAATTGATGTCATTTATTTTATAAAATTTAATACACACCACAAGATTTATAAATGGGGTTGTAGATTAAGTCTATCTAAGGCTCGGTTTGGGGTTGAGTTGCTTTTACTAAAAAAGAACATTTAGATCAAAAAAGCACTTCTAGAGTATTTGGTAAACATCATTCCACAAATTTACGAGTAGAGCTTTTGGTCTTAAAAGCATTTTTAGTTCAACCTAAAAATTGGTACTCTTGAGTTAGTTTTTTCTTTTTCAAAGTAATTAAAGATAAAATTTGACTATTTTATCATTAATTTAAAACTAAATAAATATAAAAATACTCCGAAAAAATTCAAAATCAAGCATTCTTATATATAAAAAGTGCTTATGCAATTTTACTCCCAAACAATAAAATTAAGCATTTACAAAGTACTTTTATTTAATTTATTTATTTTTAATTCTAATGAATAAAGTGTTTTATGATAAACCACCACAATCCCAAACGGATCCCAAGTATTTCCCACATGTACTAATGGTCAGTTTGTAAGAAATTTCAAATTTCAAATTTTCAATTCTAGATTAATTTTACTTGGTCTATACAAAAAAAAAAAAAAAAAAAAGAATTAAATTAAAGATATAGAGTTGTGTAGTTTTTACATTAAACTTTGGAAACATTATCAATGTGCCAAAATAGTAGTCTAGTAGAGGTCATCACATGGACCATCCAACCAATAACTACATATCAGCTTATATAAATATATTGTATAAGATTTAATTCTAATTACAAAATCTATAATTGAGATCCAAAATTGATTTATATTAGTATTTTACCATCTATCAATAGTTCTTTTTTTTTCTTTTTTTTTTTGTTGGGTAAAGTAGCATTTACCATCTCTATGTATTAGTATTTTCCTATCTACTAATATTTTCTCATCAACTAATAATTGTTTGAGATCACTAACCAACACACTTTAAACGAGTTGGTCACTAGAAAACTTATATTTGAGTGTGAGGTCTGAAGTTTTAGCTTCCAACTTTGTGTTGTCAGAATTATTTCCGTCTTAAATCCAAACCAATACCATAGTGTACATTTTTAGTCTAGAGACATTATTCATCTAGTCTTTTTGGCCCAGTTAAACCTTCTCATTCTCTTTAGAAGTAGATAGGAATAGGATATTATATTGTTGAGATCACTAAATTGAAGAAACAGATCAACATCATAGACACTTCTATCAACTGAAATAAAATGAAATAAAATGAAGGTGTCTTGAATGATCACTTCTTGCATGGAAAAAAAAAAAATTTCTTACGCGTCTTGGGGAAAATCTGAAAGAAGTCTCTTGGTCCTCTGCTGATTTGAATCGAGCCTTTAATTTACATTTCCAATGTAATTATAAAAATACAATGTGAAACGATAATTAACCAATATCGTAGGGGCACGACTTTGAAATGCGTTTCAATCCTTTAACCTTTTTGGCTTCGTCATTGACTTTTTTGGCCTATAGGTGGAGACAAATGCCAGTGTTTTTGCATTCCTTGGCTGGTATGCTTTTTGGCCCCCAGAGTGAGCAAATTTTCACACACTGCATTCACATAGATATTTCTATGTTCTCTGTTAATTTCTCAAGTTTTCTAAGTATATATACTTCTATCTTTGATTGAAAATGAAGTATAATTTAAATGATAAAACATTATCTATATAACGTATTGATTGTGGATTCGAGTAACTAAAAAATAAGAAGAGAATTTTTTTTTTTTTTTTAACTTCTGTCTTTAATTGACCATTAAAGTTTCTTTAAAAACCTTAGTCATTCAGGTGACATGATTTATTCAAATAAAGAAAATTCAACTAATAGGACCATGGATTTAAGGTTTTATATGTAACCTTTTATTTTTGAAAGTAATGGCTGCTGTTATCTTGCAATATTTTAGAAAAATTGAGGTTTACCAACTAATTTTTGTAGTTTACTATTATTCAGTGAAACGTTTGATATGTCTAAAGTGGAGGGATATGTCCCTTAAGCCAATGTATTGTGGGTTCTTATACAGATTTCTATCAAGTGTTATAACAAGATTTAAATACACTTGCTTGTAAAATAGTATATAATTTTTTATTCCAAATAAGGTTAGATAATCAACTTTTGTTCAAATTCTTTTTCAATTTCAACTGCTTCTTGGTTCTTAATCTAGTATAATTAAATCACATTTTACGTTGTTATCATGAGTTTTAGAACTTATTATGTTTCTACATGTACTTTGTTGAGAACTCCTTTCTTGTTTCTTAATCTTATGCCACTTGATCCCAGTTATTAGTATTTAATCTTATACGATTTGTTCCCTTTATTAAGTTCTCAATATCGTACGAGTATAACTCCTTCCACTGTGATTAAGCATTTATACTTGGCCTCATTTCTCACTTTATTCATCAAAACCATCGTATTATATTTTAGTTTTTATTCTTTTATGCATAGTTATCACTACTCATGGTTCTTAATTTGGCCAAATCAAATTGGATTTTAAGTTCCTGTCATGAGTTACGAGATTTACTTTATAAGAACTCCTGTTCTGTTTCTTAATCTGATACGATTATTTTTGAAAACTTGCTATCCATTCTCCTTGTTTGAATTTATTATTATTGTTTTTTAATTTTTTATGTTCTTCTTTTTTTTTTTTAGATTTGCACCGAACCACAATTATATCTTTGGTATAAGGTGGAATCTTATACACCATTGAAGATTATGGCTCCGTTTGGATCGCAGATAATTTGCATTATTTGCCAAATAATATTTGATCAGAATATTTGATATTTGATCAACAAATATTGTTTCAAATAATATTTTATGTTATTCATGTTTAATCTTATTCATTATTCACATAATTCATTATTTGAACTATTCATGTCATATTCATTATTTACATGTTCTAAAAAGACATTAATTAATAATTATTTACAGCAATGGAATTGTAATCCTTTTCCTTTTTTTTTTTTTTTTTTGTCTTTCGTATACATTCTTCTCTAGATGTTTTAATTTAGTAACTATTAGAATCATATAAGATTATTGTAACTGTATTTGTTGCAATATTTTGTTAGTAGTCTATGAACATTAATCTTGTGGATATAGAGATAATTCGCCTTTGTACAATTAGATTTGAACCATGAACATATATTTATTGTTAGTTTAGTTTAAATTATTTTGTATGTTTATTCAATTCTGTGCAAAATGTTTTATATATGTGTGTGTGTGGTAGTTCTCTTAATAATGGCATCAAATAATTGGGTACAGATTGTTGATTATCTTTTATTATGGTTTATTTTGGTACTTTTTTTTGGTTTTTATGTAGGGTTGATTTAACTTTATCCCTCTAACATTTAGGGTCACAATCATTTTACTTTCTAACCTTATTTTTAAGGCACTATAGTCGCTAGACTAACGGTCAAAGTTAATAGTATTAGATTTTCAGCCTAAATGATATTTTTATCCTAAAATTATTGATGAGAAAAAATTTTCTAATAACACCCAAAATATTTTATTTTATTTCCGTAAATAGAGTTTGATGAAATATAAAATCTGTTGATGAATGATAAAAAATTATTGAATCATGCCAACAAAATGAAAGAGAGAAAAAAAACGAATCAAGTAAAAATGAGAAAAATATAAGAAGAAGAGAGCATAGGGATATTTTTGTTAAAATGATATTCAATGTTGAGTTACATTTAACGAAAGGATTTAAATATTTAAAAAATAATGTTAAGAATTAAAGTGATAGTGAATATAAACATTAAGAGTGTAAAGTAAAATTAAACCTCTTTGTGTATGTGGAGTTTGATGGAAACAAAGGGAAAGTTGCAATTTTAGGTTTTCATCAAATGTAGTGCGATGAGGATAACTGAAGAATTTTCATAATTATAATTTTTCTATTTGCATTATTTTTTATTTTTAAATAGGGCCACCAAAACGGGACCACCAAATAATAGGTACTATTTATTATTTCCAATCTATGTAATTATTTCAAAATATTATTTCTTTAAATGTATCCAAATAATTATTCTATTATTCTAAAATTTAACATTATTTCTAAAAACCACTAAAGTTATTATTCACCAAATAACACTCTATGATTTGTAGTTTAAACGGACCCTAACTAACATAAGATTGCATCTTTTAAAATTTAGCAAGGGTAATAATTAGGGATAACGAATTGCAATTTAGTTGATAAAACACTTTTTTATAACTTATAGGTCATGTGTTCGATTAACTAAAGGGTCACTAAGGAATAAGAGATATGAGTTTTACAGAATGGAAAATTTTTTTTTTTTTTTTTGGGAGGCCAAGGGGGCAACGAAATGTAATTTAGTTGATAATACACTTTTTTTTTTTTTTTTTTTTTAAGTTATAGGTTATGTGTATGATTCACTAAGGGGTCACTAAGGAGTAAGGGATATGAGTTTTACAGAATAGAAAAAAGTTTTTTTTTACACATGTAGATGTGTATAAGAGACAGGGATTAGAAATACTGTAATCAAAATCTTGAGAATAACACATCTAGAAGTTATCTTGAATAATTGTGTATAAGAGACATGATTATAGTTTGGCCTTATACACAATCATAGTATTTATACAAGACAGATATGGAAGGTGCATCTCCAGATACAGGAAATTAAATAATTCAAAAATAAGACTTACAATATCACTTTATTTAAAAAAAAAAAAAAATTACATTTTTCACTTATTTTGGAAACCAAATTCTGATTCTTGGGAATGCTGGATGCTTCAAAATTGTAGATCTGCTGAAATTTAATTCCTTCGAAGCCTTGCTTCTATCAACTAATTAATTAACCTTCTTGCAATCCAACCTGATCTCTCCATTAGTGCCTGTCAATGGACTGATATTTCCCATATTTATCATGGATTGCACAAAGTTTTGGAAGAAGGTAGTCTGACTACTACTATAGGTATTCACTATGGATATTGTGGCAGCACCACTTGTTGAGAATAACTCTTGATCTGATTGAAGAAGCCCTTCGTTGTTTTGTAGGTTAGAGAAATAATTGTTATCGAAGGTGGTATTAGGCGTTGTAAAATCAAGATTGTTCAAAGTGCTTCCATTCCCATTCTGTGGACAATTCTGGCGCAATGTGGCCAAGTATGTTGAGTTTAGTGTTGGATCAGGGTTTCCGGTGCCACTGAAATTGTAAAGGCGATTAGAGAATAATCGACACTGAGCACGTCCGAACGTGTGAGCCCCTATAAAGAACGGGATAGTAAAGACAGTTAAAAACTGGACAATGAAGTGCAGGTTAAGTAATAAGATGCTTTTTCAATGATTTATTGGTCATGAGTTCGAATAAATAAGGAGGTAGGGGAGGTGTGAGTTTAAGGAGGGAAAAAAAAAACAAGAAATTTTTGATGAATCTTATACTAGGTTGTAATGTAGGTATAGTTTAGTTAGTTACCAGATAAAGCTACAAGATCAGTTATGTTGAGGCCAACAGCTGAAAACCTTGCAGTGATGTTGCTCAAACTTTCAAATGGAGAAGGAATGGAGGTATTGGCTCCTGCTTGATTTGCTCGTCCTGCTGTCCCTTCTACCAAGTAGCACATTCCATGAAGGACCCCCAGCCTGCACATTTCAAAGAATACTAGTTTAAGAAATAAAAGAAACAAAGCGTCCTTATCTTAATAAGGGTTCGCTAATTTTGATATTTTGCAATGCAAATGAAGTGTATTTAGGTACGTATGAATCAGAGCACATCTTGTAGACGCAGGAAGTGTTTACAGTAACTATATATGGTAACGCCTATTGACAAATGGCTCTTTTTTTGTTTGCAAGAATTTGGGCTAAATCACAAGAGTGAGTGAGTAGTTACGAATATTGGATACCAAGAAACAGCTGATTCTGAAGCAAGGGCAAGAATATCTGCACAGGACACAACACCAGGACAAGAATTTTCGACAGCGGTCTTAATGTTGTCAACAACATCAAACCCTCGAGCAGAATTTGTATTAGGACCTGCATCTTTCTCACTCCTTAAAGTTCCATTGTTGTCCAATAAAATCGAACCATCACATCGAACCTGATGACAAACAAACAAACAAATTTGAGTACGTACATAGACTAATCGATCAATTTCGAAACCAACTTCAGAATTGAAAGAAAATTTTACATCAACAAAACAGTCGTGGAAATGAAGTCGGATGAGGCTTGCGCCGATTCGCGGATCGGATTGTAAGGCTTGCTGAATGACAGTTTGGACAATGGAGGATACATTTGGACAGGTTGTGGAGTAAAATGTTGCATTCAGCTGTGCATTTGATACATTCAAAAGTATAGCTAGGAAAAAGGTGGTTATGGGTGCAAAGAGTGAATGAAAAGAAACCATTTTGATTTTCTCTCTTTTTGACTAGCTAGTTAGAGGATAGCAAACAATGTTGTGATGAATTTTCTTAGTGCAATTACTCACCAAGGATCTAGGCATTATATAGATTAAGTGTACAGTCTTTTTACCACTATGATAGAAAATGACATTGGTAAACAATGGTTGAAAATGTCTAAGATCTTTCTGTTGTTAATTAATCTTACAATCATAGTCATTAAAAGAAAAGCATAAATTTAAGGATGTATCCTTGTTCTTCAACCTACCAATTCTTGTGATGCCTTATCTTACATCGATTATGAGAGGAAACATTATATTATTTATAATAATTTAAATTTTAGATTACTAACAATTTGATTTAAATATTTTAAATTTATTATTTCCTTTCAAAAGTTATTCGGTCAACCTAGACTCAAGTTGTTACAGTTGATATTGGAGCGAATCTCGTGTTGTCTCTACACAAGGTGAAACTGGATCAGTGGTATTGAACTATGCTACGTAGTGTATGCGAGTCCAATGCCCCGTCCCACATTGATTGTGAGGGAATATTATACTATTTATAACGATTTGGGTTCTAAACATTTTGAATCAGTTATTTTCATGCAAAAATTATTAGGTTAGCCCAAACTCGATGTTACACCCAAAAAAAAAAAGAACACTAGTGCATTTTCAACGCAGAATCATTATGAAAAGGTACTAGCTTAGTCCAAGAGGAAGTTGATAACTTGATATAATATGGTAATACATCTATATAAACTATAAAGTGACAAAATTATTTATGTGTTATTAAATTCGTAAAAAAAGAAATAAAATGTGACTAAATATCTAAATTAAGAAATTTATAATTAATACTATAATTTTGTCACGTATATTGATTTATTGACTATAATCGTATAAATAATTTCCCCATAAAATGGTACAGCTAGGGTGAATTGGTAGACTCTTTCTCATTTACGTTGCTACCGTATTTCCAGAATCCAAGGTGATTGCTTGACATCTAATATGGCATTCCAACTTCAAGGTTTACTCGGTATTGATATTTTCTAGGGAAATTTATATATAGATTCGGTTTACAGGTAGGTAATATAAATCGATTTTGATTCACATTCATGCACATCACCCTGAAAAAATTTAGCTGTTTTTAATAAATTAGAGTGATATAGATAAGTATTGACCAACTATTACATCCTCCCTACTATGCACCGGATCCATATAAGAATTGTTTTAAATTTTCTAAATTTTCTAACCCACACATATGTATGTACCAAATACCAATTTTATCCTTAGTAATATATTAGTAGTGTGAGGATTATATAATTAAAAAATATTAATGTAAAAAGATATTTTAGTTAATTTAACTTAACATTAAAGTAATTTAATACATATCTTAATTCTTATACACATAAAGTGTGTACCGAGAGAGTGTGTCTCTTATACACATCTAAATTTCAATAATTGACTAATGGGGTTAACCACATCAGCTTGGAGAAAAGAACGTGTAAACAACTTTGATGGCTGATATGGCTTTAGGGCTTAGACTAGTTCTCTTAAGCCAATTATTTCCAACACTAATAAGTTGGAAATATTTAGTTAAACCACATCTATAATTTTATTTGTAAATTTTTTAATGTAAATTAAATATTATAAAATTTATGATATTCCATATGTATAGCACATTTTAAAAATTTGATTTTACATAATAAATATTCTAGAGATAAAGTCCAAAATTATGAACTCTACAGTAATACAACTGAATAAATTATACAACAAAAATTCAAGAGTTTGCTACCAGCTTGTGTTAACCTATAAAATAGTTTGGCGTGTGCCAGCAAAACATTACCTCGCTAAGGAATTATCCCTTCGAACCTTCGTACGAAAGACGCTCTAGAATGAAGAGACACGCCAATTTGTGGGTCATTCCCTCTGAACTGTAAAAGATTCCTTTGATGCTGTCAGGTCTTATACACATCTAATGTGTTTATTGATTAGACAAAAAAA
Source organism: Cinchona pubescens (assembly GCA_025175665.1). Lineage (NCBI taxonomy): Eukaryota > Viridiplantae > Streptophyta > Magnoliopsida > Gentianales > Rubiaceae > Cinchona > Cinchona pubescens. Next base: position 239,673 of record JANKKI010000217.1, read on the forward strand.
AAATTCGCAATCTTTGTTTACAATGAATAAGATTTTGCGAATCATTTCTTGTCTAATTAATTTTAAAATAAAAATTCATGTATTTTCAGACATAGTTGTTGGTCCATCATAGAGCAAATTAAAACTCGAGTGTTAATTAATTGCTTAACAGCAAACAACATGTTGTCTGCTTCTGATTTCTATTAATTAAATGAGATCCCATTAATTGAACTGTCCCATTAAATTATATCTTATAAATATATAAGATGATATATATAATTTTTTTTACAAGTTATACAAAATCTTAATATATGAACATCAGAAAATATATATATTTTTTAAAATCATCCCTCCTACTATCCTTAATAACTCGAATCGATGACCTTCTACTACTAATAATTCGAACCCATGACCAATAGGTCATAAAAAAAGTGTCTTATCACTTAAACTGCACTTCATTATCTGAACATCAAAAGATATATTATATATAAATATTTCAACAAATACTTAAGTATATATATAATTATTTAACTCTATTGTCTTTGTGTATTAAAAAGAATTTAGTAATCTATTTAATTAGTTTTTAAAACAAAAGTATTACATTAATAAATTGTATGCTTATACTAATGTATAAGTACATAAATTGTACAATAGCGTGAAGTATTAAATTTACATTAATAATTCCAACAATTATATAAAGAAAAGATATTTAAGTATTAAAAAATAATATTATCAATTATTAACATATTTAATTATTAAGAATTAAAAATACTTATGGCTAAAATATTATATATATATATATATATAATTAATATATTATTATAATATATGTTAAAATATCAAAAGAAATATAATTGTAAATCCTCTTTATAAAAATATCAAAAGAAATATAATTGTAAATCCAATATAATTGTAAATCCTCTATATATATATATATATATATATATATATATATGTATGTATGTATGTATATAACATTGTTTAACTTATTTGACCGGTATTTGACCAATAAAGTCGAACGATTTGTTCAATTGATAAACCAAAATTAAACCAATCAATCAATTTGTAAATTGGTATTCGACTGGTAGTTTAATTTAGAAGTTAAAATTAAAGTGGAGTCGAGCAATCGCTTAGTTAATTATACTTGAAATCAAAATTGAATCGAAAATTGAACAAATTAAATCAATCTTTTTAGACTAGACTTGACTTGACTTGATTATTCAATTTAACTGACTTTTAAACACCCTTAATTATCCTTATTATTATTATTATCACCAAATGAAAAGGGGAGATTCTTACATGGATCGAATCCATAGTATAGTGATATGGACCCCTTGGTCCATGGCATAGTGCCCATAGATCCCTTAGTCCATATTGCTCCACATCACCCCACATCAGTTAAATGGATGATGTGGAGCAGCATGGACCAAGGGATCCATGGCACTATGCCATAAACCCGGTCCATGCAAGAATTTGCCAACGAAAAGTAGTAGTCTAGTATACACATAACACGACTGGAAAATCATGTTCTAATCAACAAATTTAAGATTGGAATTTAGTGTTACATTAGTGTCAAATTTCAATGTCTATGTACTTAAATTCAGGAAAATTATACAGTTTCATTAATAGAATCATTCCACTAAATTTAAAAACTTGTACAATATAAATTTTTTGAAATATAATAGCATGATTTCTTTAGCAAAATTGTAAGTTTTCCTTAAATTTAATCGTTAATTTTCATGCAATCATATCACTGTATTTTAATTGTTTAGTTTACAAACTCAATGTGTACTATTATTGTAATAAAAAATTCATCACTATTCATTCCGTATTGTAAAATAAATATTTTATACTGTTAAATAATTAAAAGTATTAAATCATAATATTACTTTTCACCTATATCAACGATTGTCATACCCACCCACCCACTATTATAATAGACCGTAGAAGCCAAAAGAATGAACAAGAAAAGAAAACCAACTCACTCTTAACTGAAAGCAAAAGGCACATTATTCAGAACATCGATCAAACAGAAGAAAATCACACATCACATCACACCAGAAAAAGAAAAAAAAAATAACAGCACAGAATTTTTTGTTTTGTTGCAGCAATTTATAATCTGCATGGGTAAAGAGATTCCATCACCGCGTTAACTTTGGCACTGGAAGGACATCAGCAACTCTGTAGTCTGTATCACTTTTACACATTTGAACATCACAAGTTTGTCAATATTTTACGAAATCAAAAAATTACAGAATAGACAATTTTAGATTAAGAAAACCACAAGTACAATGTCCCACTTTTATAAAATATTTACTTGAAAAATAAGTTTAAAATGAAAATAATATGTTCATTTTATAAATTAAACTTCAAAGTTTTTAAAATTTTTAAATCTTTAATTGACACTATTTATATTTTTTAATCATATAATTTAAGGACTTAATAAGTTAGTGGGTCAATATAAAGAAAGAGAGAAATTAAAATTCTAATGAGTGCAATTACATGTTAAAATTAAAAATTTTAAAAATTTTCTTCAACTACTTTGTAATCTTTCAAAGCTTAACTTGCATGTGGTTCCAACCCTGATATCAAGATAGTGTTTAAATTATGCATTTTTAGAAGAAAGGAAGGAAAAAAAAAAAAGACAACACAATTATTAAACTGAGAGATAAAACTGTTGAATAGTTTTTGGTTCAATTTATAATAGTATGTGTATCGGTACAGGGGCTGTAATTCCATATCCACAATATTACCGGAAGAACCAGAAATGAGAGAATGGTAAATTAGCAAATTCACCTAACCATATGCTTCAAAATTCTACAAAAATATTCAATATAACTATTTAATGAAAGAATGTTAACTCACTACAAAAAATTTGACCATTTGTGATTGTATTATTTTGTATAACACAAATGCAATTACTTTGTAATACTAGATGTGTACAAGATAAAATAATTTCAAGTCACAAATAATTGTTATGATACATATTTGCAAGTCACAAATACTTTTTGTAACTTTGAAAATGGTGACTATCATTTGAGAGTCACAAAACTAAATGCGAGTCACATTTAAGTTTTGTAACTTTTAAATGATAGTCATCGTCTATAAAATTACAAAAGTTTTTTGTAATTTGCAAATGAATGTCACACGATTATTTGTGATTTGAAATTATTAATTTTTGTGACTTTTAGTGTCACAAAGTGATTATATTTGTGACTTGTAAAATAATGTAAGTCAAAAATAACCATTTTTCTTGTAGTGACTCATTGATTTTTGGTACTTGATGACATAAAATAGGATTCAAGTCAAATTAAAAGGATCAACAAGCACATACATACGCTTAATGTGTTATACTTTTAAAAACGAGAAGAAAACTAACTCAAACAACTCATTTTGGAGGATATGGAATAGGAACAAAGTCGAGGTATATAATTATCGTTCTTGAAAATGATTTCGTATTTCACGAAGTCGTGATTCACCGGTTAAAACCAGATTATCTCGAGCACATTGTAAAAATATGATCATTAAATCAAGGTTTACTAGTAAACTGTCACAACTTGATGCTTCTCAATCTAGCTTAAACACATTACAAATAAATAATCATTATATGTCATTGGAATTCAAGGTGAACTCTCTCCCTTCAATTTCTTTATTTTAGTTCGGCCCTCCTTTAGATTTTATTAGATGGTACGTGAAATATTGTAGAATCCTGTAAATTAGAAATATGATAGATATTGTTTAGAGGGGTGGGAAAGGAAGAGAGATGAGGCTGTGTGATTGAATTTATTTCGGATTCGCATATCATGTTATTTTCATTCATTTCGAATTTTCATATATTATTTCTTATATCAATCTCTATTTTACCCTCCAAATGGTTGCAATATATCTTTTAATCTAGATACACATGGAGTATATATAAAATAAGAGTGAAGATTATCATAAACGGTAGAATAGAAGATAAAATAGCAATTGAATTAGATAAGGTCGAAATGAGAAAGAGGAAAGAAAAATATTCTGTGTAAGGAGAAATTAAAATCCTTTATTACACTTTTTAATATCGATCGCTCAAGTCAGAAATGATCTGGAGAAATAAAATTCTGAAAGGAGATGCACAACATTTTGGGTAGTACGAAGTTTTTAATGAATAAACAGGGATCAGCCAACATTAACTGTGTATTGATAGGGTTGAGCATCATAGTGGACCCAGAAGGGCTTTGAGGATTATGGCTGGGTCTAGAAGGCCTTTTTAGTTGTTGGGCCTGAACCCACTGAGGAAATTAATTTGATTCATTAACTGTGTAGTATATAGCTATTACACACATTAATTATTCTTAATATGTGAGATTAAATGGTTAATGATGCAATGAGGTGGATAAGATTTAACGATATATACTCTTAATTTATCCTCATGAAATAAAGTTTATTTAATTAATCTATGACTTTTCTTAGATATTCTAATGGATTCCCCACTTCACATTATAGTAATCTATCAAGGACAATGTCACTTCAACTTGTAGAGAGAATGTACTAATAGTCCGTAGGAAATTTCTAAAGTTCAATTGTGGATCAATTTTACTTGGTCAATAAATTTTTTTAAAAAAAAATGGGTTCATTCAATAAGATATTGAGCTGTCTAGTTGTTCCCAAAATCAAAATAGCATATTCAAAATATTATTTAAAATAATTACTGGAATAATTTTTTGAAGAATGATATCTATGACATAAAATGTGATTGTAAAATGTATTTAAATAAAAATTATAAAATATTATTTGAAAATAATAAATATGAATAACAGTGTAATACGAAGCAACGAATTAAAAATAGTAGTCTTTAGCAGTACAAGATTTCAATATCATTTAAGTCTTTTTTAATAAACCAAAAAAAAAACAAAAAACAAAAACATTGCTGTAGGTGAATAAATAAAAAAGAGATTTTCAAGTTGAAACTCTTGCAATATGTGTTGCATGCCACATTAGGCCAAACATTTTAATCATAATATTAGTAGTACAAGATTTCACTATCTTTAGATACCAGAAAGAATAAAAAAGACCAAAGACTTACTTTAGCATACACATTTTTTTTAAAATTACATTTTTCACTTATTCTGCTAAGCAAATTCCGATTCTTGGGAATGCTTCAAAATTGTAACTTGGTGAAATTTAATTCCTTAGAAGCTTTGCTTCCATCAACTAATTAATTAACCTTCTTGCAATCCAACCTGATCTCTCCATTAGTACCTGTCAATGGACTGATATTTCCCATATTTATCATGGATTGTACAAAGCTTTGGAAGAAGGCAGTCTGACTACCACTAAAAGGTGTTCACTATGGATATTGTGGCAGCACCACTTGTTGAGAATAATTCTTGATCTGATTGAAGAAGCCCTTCATTGTTTTGTAGGTTAGAGAAATAATTGTTATCGAAGGTATTAGGCGTTGTAAAATCAAGATTGTTCAAAGTGCTTCCATTCCCATTCTGTGGACAATTCTGGCGCAATGTGGCCAAGTATGTTGTGTTTAGTGTTGGATCAGGATTTCCAGTGCCACTGAAATTGTAAAGGCGATTTTAGAATAATCGACACTGTGCACGTCCGAATGTGTGAGCCCCTGCAAAGAACATAGTAAAGAAAGTTTAAAATTGGACAGTGAAGTACAGTTTGAGAAGTAAAACATATCTTGATGATCTATTAGTCATGGATTCGAGTCAATAACGTGTATTTATCTTGTAATAGGTTGTAATGTAGGTATAAAGTTTAGTTAATTACCAGATAATGCTACAAGATCAGTTATGTTGAGGCCAACAGCTGAAAACTTTGCAGTGATGTTGCTTAAACTTTCGAATGGAGAAGGAATGGAGGTATTAGCTCCTGCTTGATTTGCTGTCCTGCTGTCCCTTCTACCAAGTAGCTCTTATACACATCTAGATGTGTATAAGAGACAGCCCTTCGGTTTTATACACATAACTGCAAACCTTTCAATCCTGTCTCTTATAACACATCGCTAGATTTGGACATTTTGAAGCACAAATAAAGTGTATTTAGGTACGTAAGAGTCGTAGCACAATTTGCAGGGGTAGGAAAGGTTTGCAGTAACTATATATGGTAATGCCTATTGACAAATGGCTTTTTTTGCTCGCAAGCATTGGGCAAAATCAAAAGATTGAGTGAGAAGTTAGGAATATTGGATACCAGAGAAACAGCTGATTCAGAAGCAAGGGCAAGAATATCTGCACAGGATACAACGCCAGGACAAGAATTTTCGACAGCAGTCTTAATGTTGTCAACAACATCAAAACCTCGAGCAGAATTTGTATTAGGAGAGCTGCATCTTTCTCACTCCTTAAAGTTCCATTGTTGTCCAATAAAATCGAACCATCACATCCCTGATGACAAACAAACAAACAAATTTGAGTACGTACATAGACTAATCGATCAATTTCGAAACCAACTTCAGAATTGAAAGAAAATTTTACATCAACAAAACATCGTGGAAATGAAGTCGGATGACATCTTGCGCCGATTCGCGGATCGGACTGTAAGGCTTGCTGAACACAGTTTGGACAATGGAGGATACACATGACATGTTGTGGAGTAAAATGTTGCGTTCAGCTGTGCATTTGATACATTCAAAAGTATAGCTAGGAAAAAGGTGGTTATGGGTGCAAAGAGTGAATGAAAAGAAACCATTTTGATTTTCTCTCTTTTTGACTAGCTAGTTAGAGGATAGCAAACAATGTTGAGATGAATTTGCTTAGTGCAATTAATCACTAAGGATCTAGGCATTATATAGATTAAGTGTACAGTCTTTTTACCTCCCTGAGGCCTGGGGTATTAGAGAATGACAATGGTAAACAATGGTTGAAAATAGCTAACATCTTTTTGTTATTAATTAAACATCATAGTCATTAAAATAAATGGTAAACTCACGGATGCTTACCTATTCTTCAACCCACCAACTCGCTTGTGACACCCTGTCCTACATCGATTATAGGAAGAAATATTGTATTTTTTTATAACAATTTAAATTCTGAATTACTAACAATTTTATTTAACTATTTTGAATTCGTTGTTTCTATTCAAAAATTATTAGGTTATACCAGAACGAATTTTGTGTGATCTGTGCATGGGATGAGATTGGATCAGTAATGTTGGGTTGTGCTACTTAGTGCATGGAACATGTTATTGGGCCCAACTTGGGATTTGCAAGGACACAAAACCTCAAAAGGGGTAATTATAATGCCCCGTCTCACATCTATTGTAGGAGAAGATATTGTATTATTTATAAAAATTTGGATTTTGGGTTATAACAACTTGACTTAAACACTTTAAAAACCTATTCTTGATACTTTGGTTCCACTCAAAAGTTATTAGGCCAGTTCAAACCTGAAGTGCTACAGTTGGTATCAGATCGAAATTTGTGCGATCTCTGCACAGAATGAGACTAGAATGGTAGTATTAGACAATAGTACTTAATGTATGTGACATGTTATCAAATCCCCATGTGGACTTTGCGAGAACGCAAAATTTTAAGAAGGCTGTGATTGTAACACACCATTCCACATTGATTGTGGGTGGAAATATTGTATTACTTATAACAATTTGAGTTTTGGATTATTAACAACTTGAATTAAGTATTTTAAACTCGTTGTTTCTACTCAAAAGTTGTTAGGCTAACCCAAATTCAGACACAAACCCAATGTTACACTAAAAAAAAACACTAGCATTTTCAATGCAGAATTCTTTTAACAAAGTGCGAGCTTGAATATGATGTATTATTAGTCCACATGGGAAATTGATTATAATATGGTGGTACATCTAGATATAAATTATAAAGTGACAAATTTATTAATATGTCATTAAATAAGTCATAAAATAAAAAGAATAAAATTTAATCAAGTATTTAAATTAAGGAGCTCATCATCAATATTATGATTTTATCACGTATATAAATTTTTGAATAATAATCTTGTAACCAATTTTTGTATAAAATAGTACAACTAAGGTGAGTAGCCAGACTCCGTCATTTACGTTTCTATCGTATTTCCAGAATCCAGGGTGATTGCTTGACATCTAATATGGTACTCCAACTTCAAGGTTTAGTCGGTATTGACATTTTCTAAAGGTACCAATTTTATCCTTAATACTATATTAATGACATGAGAATTATATAGTTAAAAAATATTAACTTAGAAAGGTAATTTAATTAATTTGATCTATCTTTTTATTAAATTAATATAATTTAATAATTATTTTAATTCTTGTACACATCAACCCAATCAACGAATAAAATAAAACCGAAGGAGTATGAAAAAGAAAAAAGAAATTTCAATCATTGACTAATGGTGTTAACAACTTGATGGCTAATATGCAGAAAAGAACTTTGAAAATTCAGTGAGGCCACTTATTTCCACCCCATAATAAATTATATAACGAAAAATCAAAGTTGTTAGTTTGGTGTGTGCCGGTAAAAGATTGCGTCGCTAAGGAATTTTCCCATCAAGACTCGTACAAAAGATGCTCTAGAGTGAAGGAAAAAAATAGGATTTGTGGGTCATTCCCCCTCTCAACTGTAGAAGATTCCTTGGATTTGTCAGGCAATTTGTCAAAGATAAAAATGTCTTTGGTTGTCTAAAAATTTTAAATTAATTAATAAATTTTAAGAAAATTTTATAATTCTTTTTAAAAATTTATTTTTTTAATTTTAAAAATTCATACAGTATAAATTTTTAAAACACATGATATTTTACTGTATAATCATTTAAAATATAAGGAAATAATTTCTTAAAAGAGACTGTAAAACTTTTCTAAATTTTATAAATGATTCTATTTTAAATGGTTTTGAAATAAAAGTTTATGGTATTATACACGTCTCTAAGTTGTTTGTACGTCATACAACAAATTAAAACTAGAGTGTTAATTAATTGCTTAACTGCAGATCAATGCTGTCTGCTTCTGATTTCTATTCTCGGCATGTGTACTGATGAATGAGACTTGTTAATTGAACGAGTCCTCAAAGATGTTACAGAACATACCGAATTATCAGCATTTCTAACGTCAATTATTGACATGGACATGACCCTTTTACGCACTAAATAAATCTAGGAACCCTTTTTATTTAAAAAATAATAATTGGAATTTATAACTGCAGAAGCTATGGTACAGTTTTGAATATAATTCAATTTAAAAGTTGCCTAGCTCCAAAAACATTTCCATTTTCCTAGATTTTCCTATTAATGATTCTATACAAAATTTAGAAAAATTCTTTACTACTCACTTCGCATTACGTTATTACAGACTGTTAGATGATTGAAAAATAATGAGATTCAGTTACTTTTCAGTTATTTCAACGATAATCATACAAAGTGAAGAGTCAAAGCATTTATTCAGAAAAATTCAATGTTGTAGCATACATGTTATCACTTTCAACTATACAAATTCAGTGTGACAGTCCAATATAATCTACAAGAGATGGGCATTTTGTCATTCAGATTAGCTGAGCGTAATGATTTGGTTGAGACCAGTTGGTGAGATTAGTTGATGTTAATTAACCATAATCTTTGAAATAAAGTGACCATTGATTGACAATAATTACTAAACTGTGTGGAAAACACAATCTCTACCAAATTGTCAACCTTTATTGTAGCATTCAACTGTTTTAGTTAAGATGTTCCAATTATTCTCAGCAAATGGGCTTGCATGAAAGTAAGTTAGATGCACTAAGGAAATTTGATGTATAAATAATTGGAGTGTTTTTATGCAAAGTAAAAAATACAAAATGATAAATAAAAGTTACTAATATGTTATAAGATTCGCAAAAGTTAGAACAAAATCTGACTAAATATCTAAAATCAGAAATAAAATTTTATCACATAAACTAATTTAAATAAAAAATAATTTTGAAACGTGCCTTTCTAAAATATTTTTCAAATAATTAATGCTACTTTTCAGAGTTCAACAATCAAACACTTCTTTATTTGTTGGGCGGGTATAAAGAATCGATAACAAAGCCTCTTTATCAAAGACTAGTCCACTTGATATATATATATGTGTCGACTAGTGTTTAATCTAGTGGTACCACTAGACCTTGGAATTGGAAGTCGGAGGGAAGAAGCCTAAGAATTCAAGTTGGAAATGGACAAGGCTGCCTTATAAATTATGACTAGGACAATTTTCAGAATGACAGTTTAAATTGGCCGAAAAGCACCAAAAAACAAAGGAAAAACCATTATATTAGTCCCTCACATTACGCATTTGTATTTATTTAGTCTCTCACTTTTAAAATGATAATTTTTAATCCCTTATATTACACATTTGTATTTATTTAGTCATTCACTTTTGAAATGATGATTTTTAGTCCCTGCCAAATGTAAAATGTTGAATTTTGGTCCTTGGAGAAATCAAATCTCAAACATTTTGGCCTAAATTTGTCATGACATCACGTATATAAAACGTTGAATTTTGGTCCCTGAATCAAATCTCGAGTATTTTTTGCCTAAATTTGTCATGTATTGTTCACATGACATATTTTTCTAGAACAAATTTATAAATTCATTCTGAGTAGAATGTTTTATGAGTGTAAAAGATATGAAGTAAGTGATTGATTAGCAATTTGTTTGTATTTAAGATTATTTCAATATCTAACTTGTGGTATTTTTTTTTGCAAAATTTATAATCCAATCCGATGCTCGAGTTTGTGTTGGAAAGGAAAAACGAGTTATTAAATTTTACTCAAAATATATGTCATGTGAACAACACACAATTAATGCAGACCAAAAAGTGCTTGGGATTTAGTCTAAGTACCGAAATTCGACATTTTATATTTGTGAGGGACTAAAAATCATCATTTTAAAAGTGAGGGACTAAATAAATACAAATGGATAATGTAAGGGACTTAAAATCATCATCAATTTTAAAAGTAAGGGACTAAATAAATACAAATGAATAATGTGAAGGACTAATAAAATAGTTTTCCCAAAAACAAAACAGAGAAAGAGAGAAAAAACTCCAATGACTTTGGTGTACGTATAGGAATCAAGTAGGACAGACAATTTCTTACATAAACTGATAATACGATATAAATACAATACAAATTAATAGGTTATGATATAATCTGAATTTTTATCAGGTCATTATTAGATTAGCTAGTTTATGATATGAAATTAAACAACTTTGATTGGGTCAACTTATAAGTTGATACGATAACTCGTTAACTTACTTGATACGTAAAAGATCTAATTATAAAATTTATAATTTCCTAATCTAACTATTAAATAAATAATGCTCCGCAAGTATACGGGATCAATAATATATAGTTGAACCCACAAGGATTGGTTTAACAATTACCGGTTATTTGATTCAAACGCTATTTGAAGAAATCACTATGGAAAAAATTTGACTAAATTAATTTGTTAAAAGAGCTAAAATTATAACTAATTTACAAAAGTAAAAAATTACTCTAACCATTAATCTACGAAAGCAATTAAAGAAAGCATTAAATTTGAAAGTAAAGAAAACTATGTAATTCTAGAGAGTGTTAAACGATAAAAGAATCATAAAACGAGAATTAAATAACATAAGAAAATTTTAAGAAGGTTTAAAAATGCTTCTCTAACGAAGAATTGCAAGTTCTTAGTACGAGATTGTCAATTTTGAACTTTCTCTTCAATCCTTCTTAAAAATAAAGAAAACTCTAGTTTAAATTTTCATGAAATTCTATTCTATGTCTAATTTGACTAATAGCTGGTTTGTTGTGGTCAATTCCCCTCATAATGCGGTATTTATGGGGTTACATTAGGGTTTAAACCCCTGAGATGTTAAAAATACGTTAAAACTTGATAAGGAGTCTAATTGGATTGAGAAAACTTTCAAAACAAGCAATTCATGTCATCAGCTGCTCGGCGTACGCACATGCGCAGCCATTTTTTTGTGCATGTGCTCAATTTCCGGTAGCTACAACTCATTTTTTCTCGGCTACCGCCTCGCGCACATGTGCATTCTACACTCTACTTTAATTTCAACCTCGACTTTGACCATGATACAGGATGAATTTGGTAAAACTTAAAACATAAAAGTTGTAGATTTATGTCTTGCATTTTCAAAACATATTGAATCACCTCAATTGGAGTTCAGACAAGAAAATTATGCTCAATCTACCAAACTATATTAGAATCGCTCATCGCTGGTGCACATTTTTAACTTTGTAATTTTGAATGAGATGCTTATAGAATCCTTAAAAACTCGAAACATGAAAGTTGTAGAACTCTTCCTTAGCTTTCCAAATCATTCAAAGTCACAGTAATTAGAGCTCAAACAAGAGAGTTATACTTGATCTTCCAAACTATATCCGATTGCTCCATGCCAGTGAACGCTTTCCTCCAATATTATGATCCATTTCAACTCATTCTTCACTCAAACCCTACAATGTAACTCAAAATAAACTATTTTAGCTCATAATTACTCAATTCTTGTTCAAATTACATTAAAAACAGAAGTAAAGGACACATAAAATATATGACATTTACGAACTTATTATTACTGAATTAACAGATTTTGTTAAAGTGTTATTTCGATTATAATTTAATATAGCATACTTTAAAATTGTGAATAATAAATTTACTATAAAATTATTAAATCAAGCATAATAGTTATTTTAAATATTATCTAAAATATTTAAATAGTTTAATTATTTTTCCAAATTACTATGAGAACAAGGTGCTATTAATAATTGTTCAAGTTATTAAATAATTAAAATTTGACATTTTAATTAGGTAGCAAGTTAATTGTTAAATAAGCTTATATATCTATGTTAGGAGTAAACGAGTCAGACACAAACACAAATGGGTCAGAGATGAATACGACACAATAAAGAACAGGTTCCACACGATATGAACACGACACGATAAGAAATGGGTTACACGACAAGATAATGGACATGTCATGACCCATTGCCACCTCTTGAATCAGGGTCTATGCTCTCGAGAAATCTAAAATGACGTACATCTTCTTTCTTTCTTTTTTTTTCTCAAATGGCAATAATCTAACCTACTTCTATCTATCTAAATCTAACTAAAATGACGTACATCTTTTTTCTTTTTCTTTTTTTCAAATAGCAATAATCTAACCAACTTCTATCTATCTAAATCTAAGGGAAAACGAAGGCCCAACTAGACCAAAAGACAAAGAACCTAACCAACTGGACCAAGGGACAGAAAATCTAACATCTATCCTATGAATGCAACAGGATTCGAATTCCCAATCTCACACTCAAACAAAGTGTTTGATGGTCAACTCACCTAATGTAAATTGGCTCTAAAATGACATACATCACTTAACTTTGATAACCGTTGACATGAATAACTCCTTTTTTGTCACATGTCCAAATATTGCTGATGTGGACAAGTTATTGTTATGTGTGGAGTTATTATTTATTTAAAAAATATATAAATATTAATTTATTATCTTAAAAGATTAGATCATTGTTTATTTAAAATATTTAAATAATCAAAAAAAATTTCACTTTTTATTAGGTGGTTTTATTCTTATCCTTCGTACTCAAATGAATCTAAGATAATTTGAAATTAACCAATCAATGATAATAATTGCTACTCTAAATCATAACTAATTTCCTTGCCAACTTTGTCAAACTAATGTCTATCTTATTTTTTTCTTTTTTCTTATTTAAAAAAAAAAAAAAATTTCTAAACAAACCTTATAGTAGTATATAATCCTCGCTCAGTTACTTATAAGCATCTAAACTTCCAAATTATTATTATTTTTTTGTTGCTACCACATTAAATTCACATACAAATAATTAGATGGTTCAATTATTATTTTTCTATTCCACTAATTTATTAATTAGTTTGATAATTAGTATTAACCGGTTCGAGTCTCTTATGGTAATTTCTCTTTCTATTCATCTACTAATATTTTTTAAATTTTATTTTATTTTCAAGTTTCACAAGCAGCATTTTTATGCAATTTAATTGTATGGTACGTTATCTAATTTTGTTTTATTTAACATCTTCTAATTTTATTTTATTATTCTATTTTATATTTATCTATTATAATATGTTTTCTTTTCTTTTTTACTTTCGAATCTAAAACAATTTCTTTCAAGGCTCTATTTTAAATAATACAATAATCCCCTTTGAAAAAATGTACTAAAAACATGAACACCCTAATTCAAAACCATTCACATCATTTAATTTTTAGGATTAAACTCTTAAAATTAGGGGCCGGGTGAGTACTGTCCCCCAATAATGACATCGACTCGTTAAACATTCTCTTGAGGACACTATATTTATTACCTTTACGAATGTTGTCGAGTCAAAAAGCTAACGTACGTAGTTTGATAACCAACAAATTTACGTTATTTGGTGGGATTTGTTATAATTCTTCTAATCTGTTAAAAAATTGGTGTTTGAGCCAATTCAGATCAATGAATTCTTTTACTTGGCAAATGAATCACCTAATGTTCCTAACTTATTAATCTAGTAATTAATCCTGTAATAGAAGTCCACATACAAAGAAATTTCAACTCAGATTCTTAAGAAATAGTCAAAAACTTGCACTATATTTTGTATATATATATATATATATATAACTAAGTAACTAACATACTTGAAGTCTTGGGTTCATACGCACAAAAAATAGGATTGAATACTTTCAAAAAATTCATTTGTTGCTCAAATGACCGCCATACTATTTTATTAGTCCAATATTGGTCCTCAACTTTGAATTGTCAATTTGGTCCTTCAGACTTTTTTTATTGGGACAATTTAGTCCCTCCAGGGAGCGACATCATAATTATTAAAATCTTCATTAAATTGGATATCATATGAGGGCAATTTGGTCATTCAATACCTTTAAAAAATCCAACACAAGTCTCTGTTCAATTAAAATAGAAAAAAAACAGTTAATGAAAAATTAAGAAACTAAATTGGGACAAACTAAGGAAATACATCGAGAAAAAAATGCAGCAATAGTTTGGCCCTGACTTGGAGTCTCCATTTTTCTAAACGAACGAATTTTGTTTTTCATTCTTACAAAAATTAGATTTTGTTTTCTTTCAAAAATTATACTAAAAAATTGTGAGTAATATAAATTTTTATGCTTCTTGTGTACATCACTGTCCCTAATTCTCTAACTTTGGACAATTTACTCGTCAGAGAACACAAGAAGACTGGAAAATCAACCACAGGAAAGAATCGAGAGCAATTGAATCAATTACCTTTTATTAATTGGTTGCAATATTTCGTCCAAAGATTCTTCCCTTACATATGGTGGGCTAATGGGCTATTAGCCACCACATTATGGATTGGTGTTACTTGCGCTAACATTGATGATCCATAGAAATGGGCTAAAACTTAAATATGGGACAGTTACATAGATAATCCATGGAAATGTGCTAAAACTTAAATAGGGGCTCTTCTCAAAGACCTAAACATTGTACTGATTTGATTTTAACCCAGAGCAACAGCCACTTTACCCGAAACACAAGAAATGAGGGACGGCGTGGGGGCAAAAAAAGTAAATTCTTACATGAACACAAAGTCTGCATAACTCACTGTGAAATTCATACAAGACGAGACAAATAGAATTTGTGGTATGTGGTTCATCGACTTTGATCCATATAAAAGGAAAATACTTATATAGATCCAATTTTTTATTCCACTTATAGACTCTGTGGTCAAAATTTAATCTTATAAAATTTTGCTTACATCAACTTATGTCATAGATTTCATAATATTTAATTCACAACACAAGATCTATAAATGAAGTCAAAAATCTGATCTACCTAAATCGTTCCTGTATAAAAATATTTCGGGCAAAAGAGTTCAAGATTCCTCTTCCTTAAATATTAAAGTAGGCAAACACTTCACTAACCTAACATCTGGATTCCCGGTGACCAGTCACCTCCAAAAGTCCAAATGCGAGGCATTTTCTTCTAAACCATATGACCCAATCAACAACAACGCAAGACTTTCTTTTTGTACGTAACCTATCGTTTGCATGTGGCGTGGACTAAAGGCAACACCAGACAAAATGTGATCTGTTCTAGTATGTATTAAATTTTTTTTAAATTAATCGAATTCATAATAGGTATTATAGATTTTTTGTATTAATTTATTCATATTATTTCAATTTATTAAAATGATTATTTCAAGAGTGATATAGGTAAATTAGAATCAAGAGTTCTATAGTATTTACTTGAATCCGATTCACTTAAAAATTTTCTATATGTACTCTATGTCATCGTCTTCTTTTTCTTGTTCTTCTTCTTTCTTTTCTTTTTTTTTTAAAAAGTACTAATAAAAAAATTTGGGGGTGTGGAATATCTAGATCCATTTCACTTAAAAATTTTCTATATGTACCCTATGTCATCGTTTTATTTTTTTTTTTTTTTGTACTGATAAAAAAGTTTTGGGGTGTGGAGTGGCTTACGGATCGCCTGATAATAAATGAGTAACAATAGGGAGAATCGAACTCTTTAGCATGTTATTTTTTGTTGGATAAATTATTTTGTAGATTTTTCTGTTTTCTCTTAACATTGTTTTATTTAATTATCAATGTTTCGTCCTAAATCCGATTATTATTCTAATAATTATGAATATGTTCTTTGTTTACCTACCATACCATCAATTTTCGAAGGGATGACTTATCAGC
This sequence comes from Cinchona pubescens, assembly GCA_025175665.1. Taxonomy (NCBI): domain Eukaryota; kingdom Viridiplantae; phylum Streptophyta; class Magnoliopsida; order Gentianales; family Rubiaceae; genus Cinchona; species Cinchona pubescens. Next base: position 256,317 of record JANKKI010000217.1, read on the forward strand.
AATATGACTTATCTTTCTTTATCTCGTTTAACACGAAATAATTAAATAATCTTGACGTGAACTTGATTGCTAATTAGAGTTTATTGGAATGAATACATTATCTAATTCTCTTCTATTTGATGTTCCAAATGTATCCAATTCATGAGTGTCACTCCCCACCATTGCCATTAATTGGGTGAACCGGCATTTCCTAGATTTTTTTTCATTGTCCAATTGAATTCTTAATAAGATATAGTTGCATTATCGTGGAAGTCATAATATGAACTTGATTGTTAGCCAGGACTAGCTAGCTATGTTGATCTTGAACAGTTTCTTTAACGCCTCCGATCCAAGCAATAAACAGATCAAATAAAGGGAAAAAAGGATTATAGGAATTTATTTATGGTTTCGGGATATTAAAAATACGGGTTAATTATATTTACTTCCCTTTAAGTTTGGTCAAATTTACGAAACAAATCCCGAGTTTGACAAAATAACACAAAATTTAATTGTGTTTTTGCATTGGTTTGTACTTTGTAAGGTTATCTGGAGTTATTTTAGAACCTTCTTGTAAATTTTGTTTATATAGTTGGGGGTTTATACGGTAAATTTGAGTTGACTAATGGTAAGGGTGTTTTTGTTATGTATTTATTAAAAGTAAGGGATATTTGTTATTTAATCAAATTTGATATTTGTTTCGTAATTTGGCCAAACATGAATGGAGGTAAATGTAATTAGCTCTTAAAAGTATTACCATCTTATATAGCCTCATCTCTGAGAATTTTGAGGAAACTTAATTGCTGAAATGATAGCATGGAAATGAAGGAAATATCAGGGAGTTTTCTAGTGATGTATATGATATGTGTTAAACAAATTGAGAGCAAATTATTGGACACTAACACGTAAAAGATTGATTTTTTTTCTATAAAGAGAAAGATTATAACGTAGATCATGAATTTAGCTTAACCAAGGATTTTTATTTTTTATTTTTTTGGAGTGCTTCACCGAAGGAATTAATCCTCATGGTATATAATTGGTAAAGATTAATTAATCCATTCTATATCTAAATAAGCAGCTACCATGAATAATGTCATGAGCTGATTAGAAGTGGTTAGTCTACAATTCAAATTCAATAACCTGTAGATCCTCAAAAATATAGGGTTTATCTTTCATGTATTATCGGTGTAGAAATTTTTTATACTATCGAGTGTTAATGCATGTTACGTATGTAAAAGTGATATTTAAAATTTAAATAATATATGCATGACATATATCTACACTGATGATGTATAAAAGATTAATCAAAAAATATATACCATATATTGAACAAAGAAAAAAATATCCCTGTTTGATAGTACAGAATAAAAATGTGTAATAATCTCTCTTGCATATCTATAGAGAATCCTTGATGTTCATAAAAAATAAAGAAGATACGGAATTTATTATATTTAATTCATTGGATTTGATTAGGTTTAGGTATAAAACGAAATAAAATGTTTGACCAATTAAGCATGCGATTAGCACCTCTAAATGCCTAATTAGCTTGCTAACTTTGGTATGAGGTGAGAAATTTCCTGGCATTTGCTGGTCTCCGTTAACTTAATTAAATCCCAAGAAGTTGAGATGTATTTGCATATTGCGGCTCTTTCTCTCTCTCTCTTTTGCATAACCTCAATACAAGTTCGAAGTGATTAATTTATATGCACAACTACTTGAACCACTATCATTTGTCGAATTGATGAATTGAAAGGTTTAATAAGATAAAACTTTACAGTGCATTCCTCCCTTTCAAAAGTGAGTGAAGTGGTTGATGTGTTTGTCCAAGTCTCCAAGAGAACATTAAATATTGACAAATACTCAGGTAGACCCGATTTTTGACCCTACTTGTACATTCTTTAGTGTGGATTAAATTTTAGAGAATCTATGACATCAGCTGATGTAATCAAGATTTTTTAATATTTAATCATGATCACAGGATCTACAGATAGAAGTAAAGATCGAATCTACTTAAGTATTTTTCTTAAATATGTACTTCAAAGATGCCAAAGGCCAGTGTCTACTCTATATTTGCACGAGACAAATAGACAATATATGCGTTTGAGTTCTCATTTACTAGCTAACATTTTGACTTATTAGAAAGTTAAAAGCCACTTCTAGAGTAATACTTGCATGATATTTTTAACTAGTCACTGAATTATCTTCACCATTTACTCAACATTTTTGCTGAAAAATTCTTTGGTACTTACTCTGCAATGCAAAATATTGTAAATCGTTAAATGATTGAGAAATAATAGAATTCCCCACTCTCAATTATATTAACGACTGTCAATACTTACTCTACATTGTAGAGTGAATAATCAAAATTTATTCTATTTTGTTTCTAGCTATACTCCATATTAGGTCACGAAATGTAATTCATGTGGTAAGAAGTTTTCCTTCTTATTTATTAATTATTCAAGTCATCAAAAAAATAGATAAAAAACAACTGTAATTTTTTTTTTTTTAAATTAGGATGTCAAAAATATAAACATGTCTCAGTCCCAACAGCTCACATTACAAGGTCATTTTAGGAGAACCCTATTGAAAAAGATGAATGGAATCTCAATCAGGTGGTGATTAGTAGATACAAGAAAATGATTAATTAGTATAAATGGTTGTCATTGACCGGTTGGACTGGTCATGAGTCATGACCGTCGGATCAAAGATGAATGCAATAATTAGAATATTATAAAGCACGAAAAATTTTATTTTGAAGGGACAATATGATTCCAGCTCCCAGCTCGCCTTCTTGGACCAAGTCCGAGTTCCAAACTCCCAATGCATCATCTCAAGATTCATATATGGATCCATCGCATCGAAAAGGAAAAGAAAAATTCCAAGCTGCGTTTGCATCGATAAATTTAGCCAAAATGGTTTAAAATTTATTTTTTTAGATATTAATAATGTTGAAATAAATAAATTTTAAATATACTTAAATTATAAAATTATAAAATAAAAAATTCAAATAATTTTTAAATTTAGATGAATTTAAAATTCATTCGAAATTCATTCACATTGTGTTTGGATAGAGAGATTTAGATATATTGTGATATGAAATTCTAATATATATAATATATCCAAATGTATTAATACATTTAGTTGTGGATATGAAATCCACCAACAAGTGAAATTTGTGATTTTAATAGTTAAATGAATGGATTTAATTACAATTATTAATCAAAATTAGATGCCATTTAAAATCCACCTAATTCACATGTATTCATTTTAAAGAATTCAATTTAAATTCATCTGTCCAAACACAATATTATTTTAATTTTACAAATCTCTTTGATAAATAAATGAATTTCGAATTCTTTCTTAAATTCATCGATACAAACGCAACATGGAATTCGAATAAACAGCAAGTTGTCAAAACATTTCCAGCTAATTATAGTACGTAATACATAAATTGGGGGTTGATATAATCACTTTCTTTTTCACCATTAAAATTTATCGTGATGTAACAAACACGATACTTGTTTAGTGAAGGTAGAAGTGGCATACTATCACTAATCAAACTAATCATATATTCGAGGCAAATATTTAGGTAGATCCGCTATTTGACTTCACTTGTAGACCCTGTGATGTGAATTAAATTTTAGAAAATTTATGACATCAGTTGATGTAAACAAGATTCTTTAAAATTTAATCTTAATCATAAAATCTACCGATGGAACTAAAGATCGGATCTACCTAAATATTTTTTTATATTCAATTCTTCATTGATCAAAATTAGATATTTTTTTTCGAGTGGTGTAATCACCAATAAAACTACATTTATTGCAAGGATTATTCTTCTGGCACGACAATATAGAAAATTCTTTGCACGAACTGGTGGGGAACTCTGGATTCATAACACATCATCTCTAGCGATGTCATTCATGTTTGAAATTTTTATTTTTATTTTTATACATGTGATATACATCTAAATTCACTTATATAAAAGAAAAAGTTCCTACATTGTTTTAATGTGTGGAAACGAATCCTTTCTCCAACTTGATTTGAATATGTAACACACTGGATTCATCAATGTGATATATGATTGAGAAAAATAAGTGGTACACATCTAAGAATGGATACAAACTTGATTTATTTAAAGGGGGAAAAAATAAGTGTGTTTGCTTTGTGCTGTGTATAATGGGTTAAATTATATATATATATCTAGATCACTTTGAGAAGTTGGAGTTATTTGAGATATAGTACTCAAGAGTTTAGTGGCCAACCACTATTGTTGCTCTGATAATAGGATTTGTTTTGTTCTCAAGCCTTCTCAACTGTTTTCTTTACAAATAGATTTGTCATACAATTGCTCGAATTTTGTAAATCCGTCAAAAAAATTTATGTTATTTTGTAGAAGAATCTTGTCAAGTTTCTTTGAGGCTGTATTTCAACATAGAAGAATATATTGTATCCAGTTTTCGAGTGATACAAAAGGATTTTATTTCATCATTATCGCATTAGCAAGGAGGTCAAGGATAAGGAAAATGCACAACAAAGTAATGTGTACTGAAAGCTACTTGCACATTAATCACGCCATTTATCTCTATGCAAATTGTTTTACGCATAATTATGACTTGAACCAATTTCGCTTCCCCCCCCCCCCCCTTTGTAGGAGAATCACCCGAGTCCAGTGCGAGACCTTCCCCGGATCCCTCCCATTCAACTAATTCCCACTTTACATTCCCAATTTACTTCTAATTTTTCAAATTCGTCCAATTTCAGCCGAATTTTCAACAAAATCACCAAAAATTAACGGGATCTAAAATTACAACTAGGAGTGCAAATTGAGAATTGAGTATATAAGTTGGAGAGTACAAGGTAGAATTAATTCTTCTCACTTTTATCACTGAGAATTAAGAAAAAGAAAATTAGACCTATAGTCAAAACTCGCATCTCTAACATGGTGGTTTTTTCCCTTAAGAAAATATATATATATTTAAAATAAGTCCTTTTAAAAATTAGATTTTACCCTGCCCCCAAATTTTTATGTAAAATACAAAATAACCCCTCCCAACAACTGAATATGTATATGTTCACCCCCTCACTGCTCAATTCTTGATCCACAATGAACATGTGTGATGTTTTGCCATTTAGTATTTAAAGAGGTTTGCCACATGGTTGTAGTGGTTGCAAGCATGATGGAAGACTGGATTTTGCTTGATTTACATAAACTCTATAGAGTCTAAACTAAACTTTTGAGAATGCAAAGGGAAAAGTAATTCGTTTGCATACAAAATTTTGTAACTCCGATACCGCAAGTCCGCAACATCTAGGTTTGATTTTTGTTTTGGAATTTGTATTCTGCGTCGCTCGGTTTTATAAACTATGTGGAGCTAATCATGGGGGCTTCATTACTTAATCATCTAATACAAGGGCCAAGAACAAAGTAGTTTAATTATTAATGGTCACTTGTTTATGCGTAGTAGTGGACATATATGGCAGCGATTATACATGATCAGATTTATGGTCCTATCTATGAATTTTATAGTTTAAACAAGAATCAAAATATCATCATTTCACGACTTATATTAGTATGTATCACATAATTTATGTGACTTTTGTTTAGATCACAATCTTCACATATAAGCTCGTGAATCATGTCTAAGTAAAAATTTTCCAATAGCAGCAATATAAATAATTTGATTTCCAAGCTAGGGTTTGTGGGTGTGATTATTGTAAACACAATTGCTCCCTCACACGTATAGATAACAAAAAAAAAACATACACTTTCAAATATAATTTTCCTTTCTCGCCCACACAACAAAAACATTTTTTCTTCTCTAATACATATATACTTTTACATATTCTATTCCTTTATTTTTATACATAAACACATACTTGCACATACTAACTCTCTCTCAAGCACACACGCAATTTTATAATAGTAAATTATTAACAGTATTAAAAGAAAAATAAACTTAATATAAGAATTAAATATAATATAGAACAAAATACTTCAATTTAGTTACTCAATTTCAGTTGATTATCAGAAAGATATTTAAAATTTCAGCATTCAAATTTTATATTTTGATTTTCAGTTTTATCAAATGCCCCTTAAATCCTGTCTTAATTCCACTTATAGCTTATTGTAGACTTTGGACTTCATATAGAAGATTGAGTCAACTAAAGTACACGTCTTGAACATGATTTTTTTATTCGTTACTATGTATTTACCAAATTAGTTTAAAATAGATCCGAATAAGCTTCATAAATATCATATGACTACTTAATATTTGTTATATATACTATTTTAATCTCACTTCCTTCAATAAAAAAGACCGCATTCCATTTATAACATTTTCGAAAAAAATTATAATTTTATACTTTTTTCCATGAAATAAGAAATATTCAAAAAAATCAAATCTAAATTAAATTAGTACTACGTAAAACACATCTAATGACATCCTAACAAAAGCTTAGGAAGGTTTGAATAAGTCTGACCAACATAAACTGTTACCAAATGCTAATATTTTCATGAAAAATTCCTAGATAGATTCTGTGTAGGACTGCACTTATAATATTATCACTCAATGGGGTTCCTTTCTATAAACCTGTGTTTCCCATGGATTTTTTGTTCCCAAAATTCTACCTTGCATGAATGGCGCACGTTATTCATGCACAAATTTCTACCAAGACACTAATAGCTATAGCCGTAAAACTCTTACAGAAAGGACAACATATTAAACAAAAGTCTTTAACCCATAATCACTAAATTATTAAACAAAATCACAAATAGAAATATGAATAAAAACACTGCAAAGAAGAAGCAAAATATCTCTCTCCAATTCTCAAACAAACAACATATCAAATTATCAACATTCACATATTCTAAATCAAAACTTGTCAGGGGAAAACAATTTTCCTTTGGACAAGTCCAAGCAAATCATATCTTCATCAAATCAGCCACTAAACTTGTTGCCATTACTTAACTGCAACTATTGCATTATCTGTTTGGTCCAAGAGGCTGCTTATAGATCTTGCTTTCACTGCACCAATCTTCATCCTCTTCTTCGGAACAACCATTAAAGGCTTCTTCTCAGCAACACCCTCATGATCGCCACAATCTTCATCATTGTCTTGTTTCTCCACCGAAGTAGGAATTGTTGGTGGTGCAATTTCATCCTTCTCATTTGCACCAATCTTATTAGTATGATTATTGGTCATGGCACGATTGCGAACACAGCTAGTCATACTTCTTAGCCTTCCTTTACCTAAATGATGTTCACACAAAGAATAACCTACAAGGGTCTGTTGACAACACCTCCATCCTCGCCCGTTTACACGACTGCACCGCGATCCCTCCATGATAACGCTGCCTCTCTTGCTGCTCTTCTTCTTCACACTACTACTAGATGACGTCGTAATAGTATTCTTGATCATCTCTTCTTCCACATGCACATGATCAACATTTTGGTCCAAACATTTCTTGTTCAACGTTTTGGACTTCATTTTAGGCTTTAATATCATTGTTTCTTTGCCTTCAGAATTCATTCTCTCAAAATTCCCTTTTCTTTTCTTTAGTGGAACATATTTATCTTCTTCACACCACCTCTCATCAACTATGCATAAATGTAAAAAATTTAGGCCTATTTACAAAGTAACCATATAACCAAATGGTGCAATATTCTTGATATGTCACGTATAAAAATTTACCTGGGGAAGTAGGAGATATAGATGACGGTTGGGGAACCAATTGCATAGACAATTCTACTTGCATGATTTCTTTCCTGAAAACAAGAAAAATCCCAAAAGATCGATCCAAAAAGACAGAAGAAATTGAGCAAGAAAATAGCAAACAATTTTTCCCACAGTGAAATCACAAAAGAACGAGTGATGCATTGTATTGTATGGCTGGGGGACCAGTATTTTATGCTAATAACATGCACCACATGGGTACACATTTTTTTTTTTCTCTTTAATTTGTTTTGCCTGTATATTACACATAGGAAAAAAAATAAGTAAAAGAGAATAGAGAAAGATAGATTAGATGGCGATGGGATGGGAAGGTATGGTGGCTAGCCAAAGCTGATATAAAAACACTCAAAACAGTGTTTCCACTTACAGTATATATGAATTCTTTTTGAGTTACTGAGTTAAATCAAGTTATTACAAGTTTCTCACCTTTTCACCTTTTTACTACAAGAAAGAAGAATTCATGAAAGATAGTGAAACAACGTTAAGTAATTACTTTTCTTTTTTATTCTTAATTAATTACCTTGTATCATTACCACTCTTCTCAGCTTCTTCCTCTTTCCATTTCTCATAATCTTCAATCTCCTGTAGAAATAGAAAGTCAAAAATGAATAAATAAATAAGAATCCTATGCATCATATATAGTTGCACCTGGTGCAACATTTCTCGATGCAGATTAATTTACTGCTTTTTAATTAACCACATTGAAAATTCAATGCACTTTTATCAATTATACACACTACTATATATAGAGATCTTTATACCTTTTGCTTCATCTTCTCTTCTGTATGGCCAGTGAAAAAATCCCATCTCGGATTTCCACTTGGGATCATCATTTCTTGATGACTTGTGGCCGCCTGCAGAAAGGGCTGATTTTGGGGATCGGACTTTGTATGATGGTAGTTTTTAGCCTCTTCTTGCACTGCATAAAGATTCTCATGGGAGTTTGATTGAATTTGTGGTTGCACCACCGGTAACCGGTTGTGTTGGGGATCTGAAAGGGCTCCCGAAGGAATAGATGATGGAGGAAAACGCTTCCTGATCCTCATGATTTTGGATACATGAATGGTGGTTTAAGACTCCAGAAGAGTATAAGAAATTTTCAATTTTTTTGGTAAGAAAGACTAAAAACAGTACTAGACCAAGATAAGTATGGAAAGACTTGATTTCCCAGGTATGGTCCTTTGGGACAGGCAGAGGTAAAAGAGTGCAAAAGTTGTCAAATTCTAAAAATAATAATCTGAATTTGGTTGTGTTGTTTGTTTCTCTCTCTAACTTTTATTTGTTGCACCACCCAACACAACAGAACACCACACACAAGATGGATATAGCATAATATTACATTACACTACACTAGAAAAGAAAGAAGGTTAGTTTTGGTTTTGGTAAATTGCAATTCAGTCCTTGGACTTTATTTCCATATTCACTTTGGTCCTTTTTCTATTCAACTTGGTATGTTTAGTCCTTCATTATCTAAATAATTTGTGCAACCAAGGACAATTCGTTCAATTCCAATATGTTTGGAAAAGAACAAGCCATTTTAAAAATAAAAAAAAATGGATCACATTTTATCAATAGTCATTAAACTACCGACTTCATAAAAAATGAGATCACTCAACTAATTTTTTCAAAAAATGGTTACTGTGTTATTAAATGTGTAGATTCAGAGTCATTCAATTCACTATTTAAGTCGCTACAACAAACAAATAGTGATTCTTTTGGTAGTAAATTTGTCAAAATACTTTAAAAAACAATAGTTAAAGACGTGTTAGAACAAAATAGAAAAAGTTTGGACATTTAGTTACAATTTTAAAAATTCTGTCTAGTCTTCTTCTCCATTGGTTAAAAGAAAAAGCTACAGGTTGTGGGTGGTTTAGGATAGTGGTTGTGTGGGGTTAGAAAGGTTGGGGATTTCCAGGTATAGGGTAAGGTGCTAAGAAATGAAGAATTTGGGGTCAGGAGGGTTGGGGAGATAGTAGGGAGGGTGGTGCAATATAGCAGTGGTAGCATTGAGGAGAAGTGGATCTAGGGGTAGGGAAGTGGCAAGCAGGCATGGTTTTGGTGGGGTTGAAAGACTAGGGAGGCAGCGAAGAGGGAGGATGCATGAGGTATGATCTAGAAATGGGGAGACTTGGGAAGTAGACGGGTGGTAGGGAGTTAGAAAGGTGGTAGAGAACAGGATGTGGTAAAGGATGGGGAGAAGGTTTAATCTAGAGGTTAAGGTGTTAAGGTAGGGGTGAATCTAGGGATGAGAGGACTAGAAAGGTAGCGGAGAATAGGATGAGGTATGATTTAGAAGGGGGTGCAGAAGGGATAGATCTGAGGGTGGGAGGGACTGGGTAGTTAGTAGAGGTAGTGGGGAGCTAGAAAGGCAGCAAGGACGAGGAGGTGGGCGGGAATGCTAGAAAGTGTGATCTAAAGTTTGGAGTGCTGAGGTGGAGATGAATCTAGGAGCGGGTAGGACTGAGAAGGTGGCTGATGAGGGTAAGAGGTTGGGCAAGTAGTGGAAATAAGGAACGAGGTGTGACCTAGAGGTAAGTGTGCTAAGGAAGGGTGCATTTAGGAAGGGTAGACTTAGAAAGTGATGAACAAGATGTCCTGAGTAGGGGCAGAAAAAGTGGTGGGGATAGAGATACGGGGCAAAAGGGTAGTGGCAAAATTGTAGAGTTTATTACTTTCTTTTGTTTTGGACTTTCTCGATAATGCTTGGATTAAAGAGGGAAAAAAAACACAAATATTGTCACTTCAATATATTTGGACAATTTAACCTTCAAAAGTCACTTTCGTCCATCAACCCATCACCCAAATGGATAGAATTATCCTGAATCTATACACTTATTAGTTCAGTAATTATTTTTACGAAAAAATAATTAACCTCATTTTAGACAAGCAAGAGTTTAATGACTATTATTGCAAATTTCTCAAAAAAAATTAAAGAAAAGAAAAAGTGGATGATAATATGCTAACTGTAGCTTTTAATTAAGTTAATAAGCATGTCGACTTATTTCCCATCTTGATTAGCATTCCTCTTAGAAATTAAGCAGTAACACAATCCTTGAAAGCACAAGCAACCATGCATGTGTTTTTACTTGGTTCTCACCCGGTACAGATGCAAAGTTGAGATTTGAGGAGGAAGACTCGTAAAAGTAACTTTATACTACATTTTATGAAATTTTAAGGGAGCAAAGTATAATTTCATAAAGATATGGTAAAAATTTTTATTTTTTAAAAAAAAATTACAAACTTTTAATTCTTAGGGTACGGTTACCCCACGGTTTTTTTCATCCGCCACTGATGGAATTTCTCATTCACTTCATTTTTAAAGTGAATTTGGAAAAAGGCTTGTAAAACCCTCTTTATAATCCCTCCAATAACATGTCACCATAGTTCATATCATTTCCAAGTTTTTTGTTTGAAATGTTTTAGCCTCCAAATAGAGTTTTCAATTGTCCTTGATTAAATACAAACAACGAGGTATTCCTGAGTAAGATTCGTAAAAATATGAGGGGCCAGAATTGCAACCTACCCTTTTTGGTTTATTTATGAATGGCACACGTGTGACTGTTTAGACAGAGAAGTGAGGCACCTGTGACCCGAGTGGGAAGAATTGGTGACCGGCAACCGGAATCAAGAGGAAAAGAGGACAGGTACGGAAGGTGGACAAGGGTGGATAGAAAGAGAGTCCAAAATTTACAAAATGATGAGGAGGGTTAGGGGTTGTTTTAACGTTTATGCCTTTTAGAAAAAAAGGTGGGTTCCACTTCTAACAACGACCAAGATGCTCAGTTATTGTATATTTGAGAAAGATCCATATAAGAATTTTCGGTATATTTGTGTGTATGCTCATTAAATACTACTACTATTAAATTCTTGGATACAGCTAATGTTTAATTTGGTTATTACATGTAGACCTATGAGGTTCGGTCAAATACCAATAAAACCCCTTGAAGTTTACAAAGATATTATTATAGGCTCATGATATAAATGACAATCATACCTTTTATATTGTTTAGGTAAACCATTTATTAGAAGAAATTTCAAAATATAAACAAATGTAATGAAAATGGGAGAAAAAAATACTGATTCTTTTTTCTTTTTCCTAAAGAATGACCATTCATTATTATTATTATTATTTTGTGGAGAGGAATGGAGAAAGGATTAGAAGGAGGGAAATTTGATAGATATAAGAACTTTATTATGACCCCCTCCCCCGGTTTTGCATGTGTACTTCTCCTTTACCACTAACTATTTCTCCTATTAGATGTAATTTATTTATTAAAATATTCATGATATAATATTATGGAGCCAATAAACTTAAGAATCTCCGTTTCATACGTTGAACAATTGGTTTGTGTTATTGATTTTTGAGTATGTTCACCATTATGTGTACCTCATGCATGGAATTAATTTCTCCAATATTGTGCAGCATCTTGTGCAACTCTTATGTACGTACATGTTTGCATGTGCATTATTTTTTTTGTCTAGGTATATGCATGATGTGCGTGTATATATGCACAAAATAGAAGGTGTTTAAACTTCATATGTTGTGCTTCTCAGTTCTCCTCATGCCTGTATATGTTTCATGATTTTAGTTTGATGTAAGAGAATATGAGGAGGTGTAGGTTTTGCGACACTGGATTTTGGTTCCTTATTAAAAAAGAATCTAAGCTTGGAACTTCATATCATCTCAAAAGGTATATGATAATTTGAGTAGACCTGAGACACCTAAAAGTAATTAACCGTTTCATCTACAAAAAATCATAAAAATGTCCAGAGATTTAATGTGTATATGACATAGAATAATTGTACTATTTCATAATTCAACTCAAATTTTGAAAAATGTCCATAAATCAATTATATTCTACTTTTAGTTTCATATTCACTTAACTTATTCGAATATGCACCACTAGTATGGTGATTACAAGGTAGTTTCTTCATTTTAAACATTTCAATACAAGTTGCTGGAATTCATTTGAACAATGAAGCGTTCAAATTGAAAAGTATATATTCAAAGTAATGGATATAAACTTGGTGGGTGGCATACAGAAAGGTTCGTATATCAAAACCAAAATATATTGTTTATGTAGTTTTGTGACTCTCGTTATATTTGAAAGACTATTTACGTTTAGAGAACTTTGAAAAGGGTGATAAAAATATTTATAGTGGAATGGTAGGTAAGACCTTGTTGCAAGAAAGAGCCAAATTAATTCATTTTGGACTTTAATTTTCTTATATTTAACATGTAGATAGTTGTCCATCAAAAGCATGAAAAATTTTCTTTTTTGTAACATGTTCTAATAAGAATTTCAGAAGAAATGTTGCGTTTGGATTGAAGAATTTTGATGAAAATTTTGAAATTTATAAATTTATTGGAGTAATTTTAAGGGTCAAACCGATGAATTAAATTTACTTAAAATAAAAAGCATAAAATGACTGATTTCAAATACTTTTAATTTTGGTAAATTTATAATTCACTCATTGTATCTTTACAAATAAATCCAAGAAATGGGTAAATTTAAAATCATTTATCAAATTTATCGAAATGCCAAAAAGTGGGAGGAAAGAGACACAAGTTGTGAGTAGTGGTCAAGCTTTTCTAAGTGTCCTGTCTAAAAATACCATCATCACCAAGGGCAAGTCTTGGGGCTTAACTCTACTTTGCACTCTTAACTTGTATTAGATTCTTATTTTGATTAAAATACTCTATTTTATTTTGGACACTTTGAACCTCGAACTGTCTAGTTCTTCCTATTTAAATCAACAATCCAACTTCGTCAACAAAATTAACGAATTTAGAGCGTTTGATCACAAATTTTTTTAAGAGCATATATTAAGTCTTTACCAATTAAGACCAAATAGTAGTCCGTAATGTACTTCTACATAAGACCAAATAGTAGTCAGTAATGTTCTTCTAACTAGTCAAGGCTATGAACTAGTGGGCGGGGTAGAGTTTTGATGTGGAGACGCCGTAGTGCAAATTTTTCAATGCTTTAAGGGGCAAAATGCATATACCTTAAAATTACTATATAGTATTCCTAATTTTTTCAAAATGTAGGGGGCTGTCGCCCCTGCATGGCCCTTACTAGTTACACCCTTTCCATGAACAAAACAAGGTAGAAAAGCACACTAAGCACACCAATATAATGACAAATAAAAGGTATACAAATTAATCGCAAATGAACAAAACATTCTTTCTGTTTTTAGGGTTTACATCTCCATTAATAGAAATTGTGGATCACACGCCCTAGATTTGTTAATTTTGTTGATTAAGTTGTTTTTCAGACTTAATAGGAAGGATTACACAGTTTGGAGTGCAAAGTGTCTAAAATAAAAACTTAGGGTGTAAAGTGACAATTTAGTACAAATTAGGGGTACAAAGTAGAGTTGAACTTAAATTTTACCTACTTACTCCGCATTAGAATTTTTCTATTACCAACTAAAGGGTTTACACAAATATTTTCTAGCATTAATTTTATTTGGCGAAGAAATGATGTCAAGCTTTTAATTATTTCCTTTATTTAGATCATAGTAGGGGTGTTCATCGGCCGGTATTTTGGTAATTCGGTAAAAAAATTTCGGTATTTCGGTATTTTGGTGCAAGAAAATCAAAACCAAATCCGAACTAAACTCTTTTTCGGTTGATTGGTTAACCAAATTTTTTTTTTCGGTTTATCCGATTAACCAAAGTTCACTAGTTAATTTAAAATTAAGTATAAACAACATTAAATATTAAACTAATCAAATTAATAAACAAAAACTTAAAACTACTAAAACTAACACTAGAAACTAAAGTGTTGAATGAATGGAACATAAAATTGGATTACTAAAAAATTAAAAATTAAAACTAATAAAATTAAAAGTTCGGTAATTCGGTAATCCGATATTTTATTTTCAATAACCAAATCCGAACCATGTAACCAATCCTTTCTATTCGGTTTATCCAAAAACCGAAAACCAAACTAAATTGGTTAGGCTGGTTTGTTCGGTTAAACCAAACTATAAACACCCCTAGATCATAGTATAGAACTTTTACTTGTGTTTTTGAACCAGTCAATTCTATCCACAAAATAAGATCAATAACAGATGTAGTCTTCAATGTGCTTCCTTCAAATGTGGGATTTGAATTTAAATTTTGATCCTCCAATCTATTTTCAAGATGATCCGAGTTTGTTTCATCGTCCTTTGAACTAGTCAGTTCCTACCCAACTAGATCCTTATCTTCTAAGATTCATAGTTGGAACTGGCGGCTCCTCCACTTGGACCACCACCTCAGACCCCTCTTGCACATTCTCTTGAATTGTTGATTCTAATAGGGTTTCTCGAGATTGCCCTGGAAATTGATTTTCCTCTGGATCCTTTTCCTTTGATACGCTTGAAGGTCAAGTATCTTGGTTCGTTATTGGCATCCATTGGACTTTTTGCTTATTCTTTTGTTGAGACTTCTTTGAGATGATTTGATCTTGGCTATCGGTTGATTTCTCTGAACTTGGAATTTGCCCAATTCAGCATCATTCCATTTTCCAGCCATACAATCTGCATAACTGCGACATATCTTGTGATAATTTTGTGCAATAGCTTGGTAGATCCTCATAGCAAATTTTTTGCCATCTACCATTGTCTCCCACACCAATCCACAAAACGTGATGGCAAAGTTGCAAGAAGATCAACTTCTACACAAATCTTTGCAGTATTAGGACAAGTGAAGTTTTCAGTTACCATATCTAATTTGAGAAGAGTGCCCATTGCTCGTGCAAAACTAAAACCCTTCTAATGTAATCCAAATGGGCACACTGGCAGGTTCAATCACTGGTGTAAAGAGAGGATGTCACTTGAGAACATGCATGAAAAAACTATTTATAAACCATGTTCTTTTGAGCTAATCTCGAAGAAAATCCTCCTTTAATGAAAAACGGATCAAAATATATGATCCAATTGATAATACAGAGGGTGGGTCTGTGATCAAGAAATCCAATAATGAATTCACCCATAAAGTCCATTGTTTGAAAATTCTTCCACACTGTCTCCATGTTTGGCTTTCCTCGAGGGAAATTCCCCACAATAGTGAATCAAAAAGGGGCTGCAAGCTTCTAAACCTCTGCTTCCGTGAAGAAGATTGCTGGTTCTCTCTTGTGGGACTGAACTAGTTTCTTCAATGGTTGATCTGGTTGAAGAACTTTGTCTTGTTACTTACTAAGTAACACATCAGTGAAGGAGTGAGTTTGCCCTTCAACCTTCTCGGCCATTGCCGAGGAGTAAGAGTAAAAAGAGTTTTTTAGAGAGAGAAAATCTTAGAGATAAGGAGGAGAAACATTAATAGTTGGATCTGAATGATTGTAGTTTATAACTTATTAGCAGACTAAAAAATGCTGGGTCTTGGACGATATTTATTATTGCTTTGTTTTATATCTTGCTCGACCGTTGATTGATGCTTGAAGTTGAAGTGCCCAGGATAAAGCCCAATTAATGGCTAAGAATTTCTTGGCATGCTAGAATCAAATTAGTGAAATCCTTACGGTAATTACATTCAATCGATCAGACTAGAGAATATAATCTTTAGGAAAACTTCAATAGCTCGTATCAAAATTTTGCCATTCTCTTGCTCCATTTGCTTATTTTTCTAATAACAATAATTAAATTCTTACACCTCTTAAACTTGTACACGATTCTAACTTTACATTCTATATTTTCTTTTGGACACTTGATATCCTGAATTATCTAATTCTTCCCACTTCAGTCCAAAATCTAATTTCGTTAATAAAACTAATAGATTTAGGGTACGTAAACAATGAACGCTTTTAAGTTAAAATTGTCCATTAACGGCATGTGTTATTCACGTGCTCTAAAATAGTTAGTTTTGTTAACGGAATTAGATTTTAGACTGAAATGAGAAGAGACAATTCGGGATGCAAAGTGTCTACAAAAAGTATAGGGTATAAAGTGAGAATCGTATATAAATTTGGGAGTGCAAAGTGAAGTTAGGCCATTAACAAAAATCTGTGACCACTAAATTGCTTCAATTCCATCTCATGAAAAAGTACACCTTAATTAATTATTAGGTAATCTTATTGAGAAAATCAAAAGGTAAAAAAGATTTTTTTTTTTTTTTCGTTGTGATTCCAAAGAATTTTAGCTCAGTTTATTCCCTTGTACAGTCTAATTCAACTTATTGCCCCAAAAGATGGATTCGGAAAAAGGCATTACAATATCCTTTGCTTGAAAGAATTTCTATTCGTGGGTGGTACCACATTTTATGTTGCAAAATGTTGAAGCTCACTGAATTGGGGATCTTACTTTCCTATGGATATACGTCCATTTCATGGCTTACATGTTGTGGACCTCGCGAAATTGATAATTCTGATAAACTAATTAAGCATCTTAATCTTAATAATTTGTGGATGAGTAAAAGCAGCAGTGCTTTTCAACAACAGCTCAAACACTGATTACTCTTGTCTTTGAAGATTCCACAAAGAAGGATTAAATAGAACGGTAGAGAAGTAAAGGTTATGTTTTAGATACATACGAAATAAATTTATTTAATTGAAAAAATGTTATTTAGGATATATTACAAGGAAACCTTGTGGTTTGGCTAATATTTATGGTTTGCAAACTTATAATCCGTTCCCTTGTAATTTGAATTAAAGTGAAATCATTAAAGTATTCCGTTAAATAACTATTAGGGTACTGAAAACTTTTGATATCAAGAGTTATTTTAGTCATTTAATCTTTAACTAAGATTAATTTTAATATAAAATACAATCCTTCCTTCCTAGCAGAGGGGATTTATGGGCAGTGAAGAGATACTAGTGTATGTTTGAATTTTTCGTACAAATCTGTTAGTTTTTAACTTTTTATTTATTTTATAAAAATCCAAATCACAAGATGACACATTAAACAAGCGATGAATCCTTGTAATTTACCCTATCTTTTAGGAAGTAAGGGATTATCATATAAGTATTGTCATGTAACTTTTTCTTAATTAATGAAATTAGAGTGTATAATAATGATGAGTTTTTGGAGTACCAAGTATAAATTATGGAACTAATTAATAATATAAACAACCTAGACATTATTAATCACTCTAATTGATTGTTCATGAATGAGGGCAATTTATTTGCCAAAGCCAGGTTAATTGCTTATTTCTTGGCTGATAAATTTGTGGAAGGCATTGCAGGTTATCTTTGTAGCAACTCCTTGTTTATATTCACAGCCCCAATAACATCCCCTCTCAACAAAAAAAAAAAAATAAAAATAAAAGAGAAAAACCAACATACCAAAAAATGCCAAAGATAGAAAAATCATGAAAAAGAAATAAAAGATACAAGAAGGAAAAAAATTCTACGTGGAATCGGAGTTACCAGAAGAAGAAGGAAAAAAAAAAAGGACATTTCTGAAATCATTTTTTCCCCCAAGGGGTCAGAGGAGATTGGTATGTATTGAACCACGTTATTGACAACACACTGCCAAATATTATGACAATTGGCTAAGTATTCCCTCAATTTTGAGATATTCTCATTAAAGCTGTGGGCTTCCACTTATTTATAGTACAAAAAGGTGACAGTTAAATCATATCATGAATGTGTCCGAAAATAATTACTTATATTTAGAACTCGTTTGGATATCAAATTTAGTGAAGAAAAATGAAAACAAAAACAATGAAAAAATGACTTCTTTCTGTTTTTTTTTGTTCCTTTCATGTATTTTGCATAGCACACTCAAGTTTAAATTAGTCAAATTTGTAGTTCCAGTTTAAAGTTGAGATAATTGAAACTGGAAGTCTAAATTAAAAGTAGTGATTTCCTTTTTAGTGATAATAAAGTATTTTTCTTACTTGATGTTAAAGAACATGAGATTTCATTTTAAAATTAATTGGTGATAACTGAAGTAGCTCAAAATTTTATTAATTAGTTCAGAATCTTTTTAGCTAGTCGATGTGGGATTTTTATACTTTAACACCTTTAACACCCCTTCTCACACGTGATTTGGGTCGGACATGAAACTCTATTACATGTGGATCAAATGTAAGAGAGCCCTCACACGTGATTTGAATTGGATATGGAACCTTGTTACACGTGGGTCAGATATAAGATAGCCCGTTGGAAGGAGCGGGACAGAACCCTATTACACATGGGGATGGATAGGAAAACACTTGAAAGTTAGCTCGGATATCATGTTAAATAGACATACGAATTTCTATCTTAAAACTAATTGGTGATAAGTAGAGTGGTTCAATAACTTATTAATTAGATCAGTATATTTTTAATCAGTCGATATGAAATTTTTATACTTTAACACTTTTAACACTTGATTTTAAAATATGACATGACATCTTTTTTTTCTGGTTAATTTGGAAAAATCGCCAAAATAGTCCCTCAACTTTTGCATTTTAGCCAGAATAGTCCTTCAACTTTTTTTTTAGCCAGAATAGTCCTTTAACTTTTATTTTTTAGCCAAAAAGTCCTTTTATGGTGTAGTCACCATAAATTTTTTTTATTTATAAATTTCACAAGAAAGAATTATCTTGGCTAAAAAAATAAAAGTTGGAGGACCATTCTTGCTACAAAAAAAGTTAAGAAACTATTTTGACTAAAATAAAAAAGTTTAAGGACTATTTCAGCGATTTTCCCGATTAATTTTCAAGCTCTCGATCGAGTTTTTTAGATTTCCGTAACCACTAACTATAGCATGGGCAACTTTAAGTTAACAAAAATTAATCAAATCTGGGCCATGACAATTACGTTCAATACTTGTATTCTGTGTGTTAACTTATTCATCATTTTTGTGTATATATATATATATATATATATATATATATGTGGCATGTCCAGATGTATTGGCTAAAGAAAATATCTAGATAGACTTAATTTTTTGTCCCATCTATAGAGTTTGTGATCAGAATTAAATTTTAAAAAATTTTATTTACATCAGTTGATGTCATAAATTTTCTAAAATTTAATCCACGTTATAAATTATACAAATAGAATCAAAAACTAAATTTACATAAATATTACAAATCTATTAAGCCTCGTTCTCCGAGCACGCTAACTGCTCTCCCTGGCATGAATCATGAACCAAAATACTATGTGGCCGCCTGGCCGATATTGTCCCCAAGTAAAATGCACATATCTCCTGCGTAAATTATATGCTAATTTCATATATCACATTTTATATATTTAACGTATATAATCTTTTACAGTAATACTTATATAGCAATCAAAGGATAAAATACAAAAACCTCCTTTGTGGTTTGTCAGTTAGGTACTTTACCTTCATAAGTTGTCAAATGTATATCGAGCCCCTTGCAGTTTTTTTTTTTTTTTTTTCGTAAAATAGATGGAATCCATTAAAATTAATATTGATATGTAAAACATCATATATGATCTTAACTAATTCAAGTATTTGAAAAATTTTGGAATCAAATTAAAAATAAAAAAATTTTGATCTCAAATTAAAAATTAAAAACTTACAATTTAAAATTTAAAACCCTTCTCCTTTCCCTACCTCAAAACCCCTCACCACCACCATCCCTTGTAATTATTTAGGGAATAATATATGATTTTTTACCATCTGTCTCTTATACACAACCAACTGTTTATTGTCCCCTTCCCCTATCCCTTCACCTCTTGATCTCTTTCACCCCATTCCCCACCAGCGACCACCCTTCTCCTTCTCTCTTCATGGCTGCAATCTCCACTCCCTACCACACCCCAGAGATCTGTTGTTGTTCTTGATTCCGTTGTTGCTGTTGAAGCCCGTTGCCCTCAAAATTCATCTAATTATAAATCCTAACTTGTTGTCTCGTTATCCCAAATTGTTGCTGCATTTGGCTCATCCTCGACATCGATAGGGAAGAAGGGGGTAAATGGTGGCTTGTGGCTGTGGGAAGAAAGGGGTAAGGGTAGATGGTGGCAAGTGGTTATAAGAAGGAGGAGGTAGGAGTAGATTGCGGCTACTGGTCGCGAGAAAGAATAGGTGGGGTTAGAGGGTGGTTGGTGATTGCAAGAAGGAAGAGGTGGGGTTAGATGGTGGTTAAGAGATGAAGGGGTTGGGAATTGATGGTGGTTGATGGTTGCGGGAGGGAATGGGTAAGGGTTGATGGCAGCTGGTGGCTGCGGGAAGAAAGAGGTGAGGGTAGATGGCGACTGATGGTTAGAGAAGAGAATGGGTGGGGTTAGATGGTGGTTAGGAGATAGAGAGGATAGGGGTAAATGGTGGTTGGTGGTATTTAGGGCCAAATTATGTGTAAGGAAGAGAAGGGTTGGGGGTATAGGTAGATGGTGGCTAGGGTTGGGAGAGAGATGAGGTGGGGGTCGATGGCGATTTGTGGTTGCGAGAAGGAATGGGTGGGATTAAATGGTGGTTGGGAGAGGAAAAGGGTGGGGTCAAATAGTGGGCTGGTAGTTAGAGAAAGGGGTAGGGTTATAGGGGAGAGGAGGTGTGTGATTGGATGGGGAGAGGATGAGGTGGTTTGGTTACTATAGAGATGGTGGTGGCTAAGGTGGGGGAGCAGAAGAGGTGGGGAATGTTAAGGTGGTGATGATGGTGGCTGTGGTGGGGCAATGGAGGAAAATAAGGGGTGACAACTGTGGGAGAATGGATGGGAATATTAGGGATTTTCTAGGGTAAAAAAGTAAATTCACGTGTTAAAATTTTTTGTTAAATTATTCCAAATGTGGTATTAGCGCGTAAAAATCAAACTCAGTATGTTTTGACAGATTCTCTTAATTTTACAAAAAGAAAAAATTTTACCTTTTAATAACTACAAAGTATTAAAGTACCTATTTGACAAATTATTGGGAAATTTTTTTGCATTTTATCTTAAATCCAAGTATATGTATCAAGTATTCAGAGAATAAGATATGGTATATGAGATGGAAGTTCTTTAGCATAAAAGATGTGGAGTAGCATAGAGTAGTAAAAAATTAACTGTGTTTTGTAGTGAATCAAAACTCGAAGATTTGGTGTAAGATGTGGAGTTTTCTTTGACAATTGGCATTTAAGGACAGAGTTAAAGCTGGAATTGTTGGTTGCCGTCCACTCCAACATTTTCTATTGTTATACTATTTAATACTAGTATTCACTAGCCATTCGAAAGTGACAAGACAACAAAATCCCTGTTTGGAGAGAGCTTTCTTAAGTCTTAATCAAACTATAAAATGCTAATAATTGTTGCCCAAGTCCTAAAATATGCTGCTTGTATAACGGTGTTAAAGGTCTTAAATTAAACTTCGGACCAACTATTCAGTTTTTTTTTAATTAACACTTTTTTGGTCACTGTGACCATCGTATACTCCAGTATTAATTTGGTGAATGCCAGGTCAGTTAAGCATTAAGATACAACATCAATTAAAATATTGGATACGAAAACACATATTATATATTCGGAAATTTTTTTTACTTTTCATTTCGTATTGCGAAATGAATATTACGAAATGAATATTACAAATTGTTGGATTATTCAAAAGTAGAAAAATCTCACTATTTTTCAGTCATTTCAACAATTATTATACTCACTCACATAATGGAATGAATAAACAAAACTTACTCCATATACTCATATTGGAGAGAGGATGTCAAGCCCTTAAATAATGAAATACCCCACACACCCTACCAAATTCACTTCACATTATAGAAAGTGCATACTTCCAAATTCACTTTACAACTAACGATGTAAGGGAAATATAGATTTGTGCAAGCTCTTCAGTTCAGTAGTGCTGTGGATCACCAGTTCATCAGTTTACTATCGGTCGAATGCTGTCATTTTCTTACTTCCTAGCTAGTTTATGTAATTCTGTAATTTATTAACATTGTTGACTTGATATATGAATATTAGAGTTGTCAGTGTTAATTTTGGCATCATTAGTACAAGAAACCGAAGTTCAACAATGGATCAGTATCTTGAAGCACAACACACCACTCTAGCAGTTGATATTCAAGTTCTTAGTAGTGGTAATAAGAAAAGTTTGCGTTCAGATCCATATATGGATATAACTCTATTTACGATGGCGCATTGGATTATATTGGTGTTTGTAGTTACCTAATTGTTTAGATAACCTTCAAATTGCAAATCGATTTATATGTTTCAATACTACTTACTGCAAACGAAACTATATATATGGTATATTTTTAATAAGGTGACCTATTGGACAAGGGTGGGGAGGGACAGCCACCCCAAAATGTTCAAAATTATATTTTTCTCCATTAAATTTTTTTTAAATTATTATTATACTATTATAAAAATTAGACTTCTCCTTAAAAAATTTTAAAGAATCTATAAAAAATTATTTTCTATATATGTATTTATATAGTCTTGTTTTCCAAGAGTTTCAAAAAATATACTATTTTTTTGACTTTTTTTTTTAAAAAAAATTTAATAACATCCTTGAAAAAAATTGGACTTTATTCCCTAAATTTTTACAAAAATAATAAAACTGTCTCCCCAAACATATCTATGCATAATTTTTACCTCTTCAAAATTTAACTTCTGTTTCGGCTCTTATTATTAGGTATTTATATATGTACATATAGCACGTATGAGAAAATACCAAATACCGTAACTATGTCTAAAGCTCTCAGTCGTTGTAAGGAAAGAAATCCATTTACCTTTTCCAACAGTCATGAAACTCTACAAATCAAATAGGGAAAAAATAATGTGCTCACTACCTTTTTTCTCCCTCAAGATTTGGAGAAAGTGCTCTAAAAACTTAATGCTTCATAGTCATCTTCTTTCTTCAGTATTCTTGTCTCTCCTAACACAGACTAGCTATAGCCTATTAGCATCTGGGAGTAGCTTTTACCAACATGAGCACTTAAAAAGAACCTGCAAAAGATATGTGAAAGGGAAAAAGTTCATTAAGTTGTGTCCTAAAAATGTATAATATACAAAACCAATAGATATTGAGGCAAAATGCATACAATTTTGCTCTTCAAATCCTATTTTTGTATTCTCTTTGCTTGTCACAATGCATAGAATGACCATTTGGAATGATTTGAGTATATTTCAAACCTCATAGACATTTGAAAATGGCTCTATTTGGACGGAAATTTTTCATTATTCTCCAAATAATGTATTAAAATCATTTCATATCAAATTTTCCAATTATCCTTTTATCTCACATATATCACATCCAAAAAGTTGGTTCAGTAATTATTCCAATAATATTCTAAATTTTATCTTGAATATATTCCAAGTTTTCTATAAGAAAGGTAGCATGATGCTTACTGATTTTTTGGTCTGATGTCTAAGATCAACACTGTCATTTGATGCCTTTAGTTTAATTGAATCGTTCACATATCTTTGCCCAGGTCCATCCAAACATAAGAATCATTAATGACAGGTGAAATTGCTATCTTTTGATCCCTCTGTGGCCTTCCAACAAGAGAATCAAATAATGGATTTTCGGCTGATGTAAACACTGAATTAGACAGCTTTTGATCATTGACAGTCCCTTGTCTTGCAACAACATGGCCACTAACTTTCTTTGTTTCTTGAAATTCCTTAACCTGCAGCTGATGGCAATCTGTTTCTTTGCTGCTTTCCTGACCATCATTTGTAAAAGATTGTTCGATATCAATGGAGAAACATGCATCACTTAACTGAAAACTTGGCGGTGCAGTATCGTCTGACATCGGAAAAATTTGCTGATCTAAGATGTTGTTGTGATTGACTTGGAAAATTTTCTATATTCTGAATGCCTGCAATATTTCCTTGTAATACCAATGCCATCAATTCGTGGCGCTTACTATGATCAGCATCTGTTCTTCCATTAAAGGCTAAATGTTTGGCCATCTGTGGAAACAATTTCAGAATTTGCAACTTAGCTCGCGAATCCATGACAGCACAAGAAATGTGGACATCAAATTCACATAAGCCACATCGATAAAGCCACCCATGATCACTAGGCCTGTCACACAAATCACACTGGAATTTGTATGGTGGAGAAAATTCAAGTTTGAGTGTGTGAGGATGGACTGGAAGTTTGACAGATAGAGGAATTGCAAAGCACAACATATGGTAGAAATTACCACACATTGCGCAATTGTAATAAAATCCAGCTATAGGCTCTTGACAGGCCTCACATTCAATGAATTCTTCAGCAGATAAAGGCATGGCAAGGAGGGTAAGATGATGATTTGGATCAGCAGGGTGCTGAACCTTTTGTGGCATGTTGTAGCATACCTGATGAAGATAAAAGGGACATGTTCTGCACTTGTAACAATACTTGTCGGGCTGCAATATATAACGTTTGCAGCCAAAACAGATGCAGTTTCCTTTAGGTTGTAGCATTGTATGTTCGAGAAGATGAACATCTTCATGGCTGAAATGTTGTATTAGAAGCTTCTGCAGAGGCTTCTCCATCTTTCTTTTCTCAAAAAGTAAGATTTTCTTAGCACTTTAGCTAAGGATTTTATATCATAATGTTGTTAGTAGATTTTTTTTAATACATGTGTTTTAATCAGGTTTAACTTTAGCCCTTGTCATGAATTTTGAAGCTTAAGGGAAATGGGACATCATTCTTTATTTTATTTTATTATTATTATTATTATTTTGGTTTCTATAGCTCTCTATGTCTTCACAAGCCATTTGTCAGTCTTTGAGGTAGTTTACCACATTAGGTACCAAGAAGAGATGTCACAAACAGAAGAGAACAGAAAATATAAGCTTCCTGACTTCATTAGGCCGGCGTGCCAACTGAAAATTAAATACAAGAAGAATTTCTCAGTTCTGACAACTAATAACAGGATCTGTCTATAAGTTTAATTCATTTGACATAGGATATTCCTCAACAGTTGTTCAAAATGTCTCAAGTTTCACTTTTTTTCCTATTCTTGTTAGTAGGCTTTTGTTGTCTGTTTATTGTGTCAACTGAGATTTCATTCAGCCATCCAACATCCACTACTAATGTCATTTTTTCCCTTTGTTATGCTAATGTGAGTGCATGTTTGTCTGTTGTTACAATGTTACAGAGTTCCTATCTGGTTGAGGAAAATTCTTCTCACAAAAGACAGGTGCAGGACTCAGAAAAACCTTTTCTGCTTCAATGCTTATCGATTGTTCGAAGAAGTAAATATCAGAAAAAACTTGGCATATATCTCTGCCTGGTCAATAACAAAGTGATGATTCATATCATCTGAGCACCCCCAGTACAAACAATTAAAAATGGTTGAACAAAAACCACTTTCTGAAATCTCATGTGCACTAAAATATTGTACATTATATGATTGACAGAAAAATTATATTGTGAAAGCCTTTTAAAGAAGAATTATTTGTTGCTTTCTCTCATGTTAAAAATAAGTGAATTTGCAATTCAGGACAAGCATCCCATTAATATCCAAGTCCCACAGTAACATTGAATTCTCAATTGGCAAAGGGCTTTTGAACTCTGGTAAACATGCAAGTGCAAGAAAGCCAGCTTCTTGGTTATAGATGTTTAGGATGGCTCCAAATGCTTAAGGCTGAAACTAGACAAACTTGCTGAGATTAACTGAAAGATGTCATCAACTGTGCAAGTTGCTGAGCCATCTGCATCTGAAACTGAAGCTCTAGCAGTTCAGCTGCAGGATCTGATGGAGTTTGAGCCAACTGATCAGGCTGATTTCCACTGGCTTGACAACCATTCTGGCTAATTTCAGATTGATCAGAATCAATCATCCCCTTGATAAAGACCTAAATTCACCTCTGAAGTAGCACAGCCAGTATGCACGCGAAAATTGTACTCAGACTTCTCAAGACAACAGTATATTTGACCAATTCTTGGAATTCACCACCTCTTCTGCAGCCAGTATGCACGTGAAAATGGTACTCAGGCTTCTTAAGACAACAGTATATATATGCCCAATTCTTGGAATTCACCACCTCTTCTGTGCATATTTTACAAAATCCAGACAAAATCCAGGAGCACCCTTTTGATTTGACATGCCATTGCCAACACTAACTACAAGTTCATGTTGATATGAAGGTCAATTTCACAAAGCGCGCAACAACACGAAAATGAACTTCCAATTTCTCCACAAGCAGTGCAGACAAAGGAACCACTGCAGTCAGGAGACTCAAGATCAGAGATGTAGAGGATGAGCTGTAACGCCTCTGGTCTGGGCCGGTTGACCCCTGCTATTTATTATATTCAATATTATTTCTCTTTCCACTTGCGATGTGGGACGGGATATTACATGAACAGGATGTTTAACATAACGAAGATGCATATTTACACAATGTTTATGAAAGCAAAAAACTGCATGCAAGCCTAAATTGAACCATGGCAAAGAGTTGGGCAACCTTGGCAACAGCATTGTTGCCCTTCTCAACTTTATAGATGTTCAGATTATGTGCATTGGCTGAAATTCTTGCTTCTTCTCTTCTTCAATTAATTCCCTTTTTCTTCTTAACAAATAAATATGGCAGTATAGAGTAATTAAGTAAATCTGACGAAGTTTTGGGAGTGATCGATGGGCAAATTGGTGTTGTAAGTCGAGGTCAAGTCTTCAAGATGCTATTTCAGTTTTGTGGCATAACGCATAATGCAATGGGCTTTTCTTTTTTCTTTTTTTGACTAGACAAGAATTTTATAAGGAAAAAGATTTACAAAGCCACAAATTTAAGATTACCGGTCAAAGTAATCCACATATCAAATTATATTCAATCATCAATTTTAATTTTAAATATGTGATCAAATTTTGTTTTTTTTTACCAGATAATATAGATGCACTGAATTTATGATTATAGCATTTCATTAATTTAAGTTCTGAAAAGTGAAAACTATTGGCCATTGACTTTCAGAAACTTCACAGAATGGTTGTGCGTGCACTTTACATCACAAATTTACATTTAGGCCCCATTAGAGATAATATAATAAATTTGATGGAGGAAGAAAAATGGGGAAAAAAAAAAGATCTTGACTTTTTCCTCGTCATGATATGAAGTTCAAAACCAGAAGGGCTTTAGCTATAGTTGAAAATAAGATATTTGAGACGGAAAAAAAAGATATTTGATAGGTAATCTGCATTTTGTATGTAATTAGTCGTTTCTTATCACCTCAAAGGAAAAAAAATAGTTTGTTATTATGGCTTATGATCATATTCCTCCTTGTTTTTATTGAAACTCAAGCAATAAAAAATGGTTGTCCAAATATTTCGTCTTCCTCCTCCTAGAATTAAAATAAAAGTTCTAAAATAGGGCTTTTTAAATTTTTTTTTTTTTTTTTTGGAGCAATAGGGCTTCTTAACTTATATAATAGCTACGCTTTTGGTCAAGAACTCATCATTAACATTTTATATAAATCACATAAAGATTAATTACTCCTATAAAGTAATTATAATTTGAATTTTATCCAGAAAAGAACGGCATACCAAATAAAAAAAAAATGGTTGGACCAAGAAAAATATCAAACGTAAGAGATCACACCACAATTTTGACTTTTTTTTTTTTTGAAACACAATTTTGATTTATTCATCCAATCATCACTATCATCTCTAAATGCATTTTACGGAAACCACTGGAGTAAATATATATATTGATCATAGAAATCACATATACCTATAACTAGTAACTACACTAGAAGAATGTCAGACCAGTTACCTACTGACTAGGATAGCATGTCAAAAACTAATAGATTAAGAAAATTAAAGCAAGAACTATTACATTAATTTGTTGACTATATAATAAACAACGACATATATTAGTTTTTAAACAATTTTGGATCGTTTATTACATATTTAGTGTTATAATTCGTGTTATATCATATGATAAAGTGACATTAATTCTTTATTTAATACTTATTCATTCGTAAAAAACAAATGTCACTTAATTATATGGTATAACATTAAAATTTATAAGAGATGACTCAAAGTCGTTTTGAAGTCTAAATCTTTAATACGTAGTTAGTACTATATCATTTTGGGCGGCATTTTTTCTTTATTGTCTGCAAACTTCTATATTAGTTGATACCATCATACAATCCTGGCCAGGAAGGAATTAATATGGATGGGACAATAATAGAGCTGAATCAAAAGGGCCATGAGCACCCATTGATCTTCTTCAGAAAACTCAAGGCGACTAGCGAAGGGAAAATTCAGTGCCAGGGTTGTTGCCATGAGATTCCTTTGAACTCTGGAAACTATAGTTGTACTCAATGTAATTACTTCCTTCACGATGTGTGTGCTACGATTCCGCGATATCTAAGACACCCTATCGATAAAATCCATCCACTTATACTCGTTTTCGATCCACCAAATTACCGAGAGGACATATGCCATGGCTGCGGTTATCAGTTTTCAAGATTTGCATATCTCTGTAACCCATGTAATGTGATTATCGGTATTAGTTGCGCTTTGCCAGAGAATTAAAACTGCTGAACATCAAGCGCAGTCATATACATCCCTTAACGCTACTTCCTAAACGTGCTTTGTTAAAATGTGATGCTTGTGGTACTAAACGTAACGGTGTCTCGTATATTTGCACCAAATGTCTCTTTTTGGTCGACCGAGGTTGCTCGTTTAGTCCTTTGTCTATCTGAATCACAACACACGATCATCTCCTCAACCTTACTACTTTGCAAATGATGAAAATCGATCTAGAAAAGTAGCTAAGATGTGTAACATCTGCTCCCAAGATGTGATGATGAAGTACTGGTCTTATCAATGTCCGGACTGTAACTATGTTGCCCATGTTGACTGTGGAATCATGTTAAAGGAAAGTACCTGGTTAGCTTTCTTATTTTCTCTCCTCTCAGTACTTGTGGACGGACGAGTATAAACAAGTCGAGTAGAGCCTAGCTGAAAATGACGATGAACCTTAATTTTAAATAATTGAACATAGTTACGATAGTCATGATATGTTGGAAATGCGGTACAGGTGTAACAACATATGTATATATTATTTATCTAAATATAATGTATGTTTAAAGTAGGTTTAATCTGTACATTATTTAATGAATGTAAAAAAAAAAAGAAAAATAAATATATACCTATTCTTTAATTGGTTCACTAGGTGTTTTAAAATGCAAATCACCGTATATTTCAACATATAAAAGAATTGTGTTTCGATATGTACGAATCAAAATACAATTTATAAGAGAGATAGGAGTTTCAGGCATAATTATCAAAATCTCGATCCTGGATCGTAGAATCGTATGATCCTACGATCCCACGGCCCCCAAGCTATCCGGATCGTATTAAGAATCGAAAATCTAATAAGATCGTAGTAGGATCGTAGGATCGTTGGATCGGATCGTAGGATTGTTCAATCCTAAGAGATCCTACGATCCTACCAAAGCAGGCATTTTTTTTTTATCCTTCAATTTGTTTTGGGCTTTGCTTGTTTTCTAGTTTAAGAGGCTTGGGTTGGGTATCGTTTTACATAGGCCCAACACATTGTTGGAAAGAAAACCTTCCACTCTACGCTCGCTCAGATCCATACGCTAATAGTAGAAGAAACCAAATACCTCCGATTATGGGTTCTAAGAATCTGTCTTCGACTTCCTCTCAAAAGTCCAAACTCCAAACCAAACTCCAAAGTTCAAAACTCCCAGTCCAAAACTCCAAGTCCAAATCAAAGACTCCAAACTCCAAACTCCAAACTCCAAAGACTCCAGACCAAAATACATCAAAACAGATCAGAGAGACGGGCAGCGGCGGCGATAGAAGACCCTCGATGCCTCAACGCCACCGACGCGACGCCGCTCCGATTCACACCGATTCAGGTAATGGAAATCATCTCCTTCTCACTGCTATCTTTACTAGTGAAATTTCAGAGGCAGTTATATGCAATTTTAATTTTTTTTTAAAACAAAAATCTTTTACAGTTTTCTTTTGGAAAAATCTCAACCTGTTTGGGATAATTTTTTAGATTTCTAATCTAATTCTAAAGATGTATACAACTGATCCTTACTTGAGGATTCATGGTTTTGATGGTTTTGTTTTGAAAATTTTCCCTAAATTTTACAGTCGATTTATACCAATCTTATTATCAGAACCTACCAAAAATCCAAATCTCTAAATTATAAATTACTTGGTACTATTAATTAATACTATATGGTTTGAGGTGAATATGTTGTGTACTTACTACTGCTGCTTAAGACTCTGCCAAATATTCGTGTAGATAGAGTGGGTTGGAGTAGTAGAATCATAATGGTACTGGAAATCATTAGAAGGCAATAGCCCTCAATTGATCTTCAAAAATTTGAAGACTTCAATCGATCACTCTACCTCTGTCATAAGGAGGTATTATTCTTATTTTTTGTTGGGTGTTTTTATTTTCTCGGGTTGTTAAGCTGCTTTTTTTTTTTTTTACCATTTTTCTTATGCCTTACTTAACTCTTAATTATCATTAGTTTCTTGAAATAAATTCTATAATTTTTTTACTTTTTCTATAATCTAATTTTTTTTCTTGCAATTTAGTCTATTTCAGAATTATCATTGTTTTTTTGTTTCAGATGTAATTTGTGAAGTGTTAAATTGTATTCAATGTTGTTTACTCACTGTTGGATTTATTTTGATTGAAAATTGAAACTAACTTAATATGATCAATTATCAAGATAAATAAAGTAAACATATGATTGCTTACCGCTACTTTGGCCGTATTGTTCATTTCTATATTGTATGCTACTTAATATAAATGAAATCTTTTTATGTTTTGTTATTGGTAATATACCTTTATAAAATTTTCCAATTAGCTTGTATATTATTTTATTCATTTTTTTTGTTTTTTTATTACTTTAACAGAGAAATGTATTTCTATCACAATGTCGGCTTCAAAAAGAGGGAAAGACAAGAAGAAAAATGCAAGTGCTAGTCGGACTGATCCTGGATGGGCCCATGAGCTGGATATTGATCCTATTTTCAAGAAAGTGCAATGTAAGTATTGCAAAGTCATTCGATCGGGTGGTATTTTTAGGCTTAAACACCAGCATTTAATTTAGCTTGCACCCACCAAAATGTTGAACCATGCCCTCAAGTTCTTGATGATGTTGCAAGAAATATTTGACTTACTTAGTGCCAATTTTGAAGAATCAAGGAAAAAGAAGAAAAAATTCTATGATGTAGGGGATGTTTCACAAGAACATGAAAAAGAAGTGGAGAAAATGTTTGACATGGTAATACGGGTTGATGCCCAGGGTATGTAGAACTTGGTCACAAACGTAGGGTTTATATGCACAAGCGAAAGGTTGGTTATAACCTCAAGTGCTCAATCTTGAAGCCTCAACTAGATTTCTAGTCTAGACAAGACTAAAGAGAATCTAAAATTCTAATTCACTCGTATGAGAGGAAAAAGAAAAACTGAAATCTTATTGCCAAAAGACATTAGACAATTGTGTACAAGACCCCTCTATTTATAGTTGAGGGTGGAGGATTCTAGGACTAAATTATTCAATGTGGGATAGCTAGCTTTAATAGTTAATGGATCTTACACCCATTAGCCTTTAAACCCAATTCTTGTACACTTAACTAATGGCGAAATACATGGCCCAAAACAAATAATTACGTCTTGAAACCAAATTAAACACACTAACACTTAAAACAATTGGGCTCAAAATAAAAGACTAGACAACTAAATAAAAGAATATTCCATGGCGAAATAATGAGGCTAAATTTGACCCTTGACTTCTCATCCTAGGCTTGATCTTCAATGACTTGGACGTCCATTACTAAGAACATCTTAGACTCTTTAGTGGACTTCATCTCCAAAAGGTTTGTGAGCTCTTCTTGATCTTCAACAACTTCAACTAAGCCCAACATAGCTTCATTGAGGTTCTTAGCTCTTGATCTCGTAATTGGACCTTGTGGAACTTGAAGTGCGGATTCCGTGAGCCTATATCGAGCCTTTGTGGACAATTGATCACCATCAAGTCCTTGGGATGTATCACATGGGAAAAGGGTCAATGGATGAATTTGTTGTTAGAGGTAGGGGGCAAGGGTCAATTCAGGACAAACTACTATAAATGAAAAGTGGAGGAAACAAGAAAGGGATCAAATTTGTCAACTTATGGCCCGTTGGTTTTACACAAGTGCACTTCCTTTCTATGCAGTAAATAACGCTTTATTTTCCCTAGTTATTAAAAAGATGGGAGAATTTGGACAAAGGATGAAACCACCTTCTTATCATGAAATGAGAGTCTCATTTTTTAAAAAGAAGTGCAAGAGACATTAAACATTCTTCAGAAATACAAAGAACAATGGAAAAAGACTGGTTGTAGTATTATATCAGATGACCTTTACGGATAACAGGAAGCGATCGAAGCCAATTTTCATGTAAATAGTCCAGCAGGAACTGTATTTCTACACTCTGTTGATACTACTGATGTTTCTAAAACTGCTAAACATTTATTTGATTTGTTAGATGATGTTGTGGATAAAGTTGGCGAGGATAATGTCGTCCAAATTGTTACTGACAATGCTTCAAATTATAAAGCAGCTGGAAAATTGTTGATGGAAAAAAGACCAAAAGATTGTTTTGGACCCCTTGTGCTGCACATTGCATAGACTTGATGTTAGAAGACTTAGAGAAGAATGATGTGATCCATAAAGTTACAATAGCCAAAGCAAGGAAGGTTGTTTCTTACATATATTCATGGGATACAGTTGTTAATTGGATGAAACAGTTCACAAAGGGTAAGGAACTTATTCGACCTAGAGTTACACAATTTGCCACTGCATACTTGACTATGAGAAGGCTTAGTGAGCAAAGAGGTGCCTTATATAACTTTTTCACATCTGATAAGTGGATATAAGTGTGTATGCAAGAAGAAAAAAAGGGAAAGAGATTTATGATATTGTTTTTGACAATCAATGGTTTTGGGCAAACTTGGATATGTGTTTAAAGGTTGTTTCACCTCTTATAAAAGTGCTTAGAATGGTGGATTCTGATGACAAACCTGTAATGGCTTTTCTTTACAAGGCAATAGACCATGCTAAGAAACATTAAAGTGAATGTGAATAATGTCAACAAAGAAGGTAGTTTTTTTAATAGATTTTTTTCAATCATAGTTAGAGTTGTAATTATTTTTATCTTCTTGTGTATATGCTATATATGCTTATGATTTCCAATTATATTTATGCAACTCATTGTGATTGTTGTTGTAGATATGAGAAAGTATTTGAAATCATAGACAAAAGATGGGAAGATCAACTTGGTCAACCTTTACATGCTGCGGGTTACTTTTTGAATCCTCAATTTCAGTATAGTCCAGACTTTCAATCAGAAGTGAATGAGTTATTTCTTTATGTAAATCTCTGTTTCTTCACTCGTATGAATCCTTTTGATTGTGCCCTTTGTGACTTTTGACTATGATACGACGTGGTGAATAAATATTCGCTACTTTAGCATGTTTTTTATGGTCATGATTGATTTTACCTTTTGGGCATGATTGGAAAAGCAGTTTATTCATTACTAAATAATATGTGTGCGAAAGAAAACTATTCTGCTGCAACCTTCACATGTATTTACTAGTATTTCAACCAATTATGTTTCCTTTTGGGTTGAAATATGATAGTGATGCATGGTGAATTGAGGAAATCAAATACGACCTTAGAGAAATTGGGAATACTTTGATTGGTGTAACAACATGAGTCTGAGGCACAACAAGACACGATATATTTTCTTTATGGGTTGAAACCATTATGTTATCCCTAATAGGTACATGTTTGAGCTCCCAAGTATAGGTGTACTCATAGGTCGCACGACTCATTTTCTTGTATAAAAGTGGTGATTTTTGGAGAGACTGATGAGATATTTGATGGGTCTACCTATCATGTACGAGTGGGAGAATGTAAAAATAAATGGGTGGGTTACCCATGATGGGTTGATCCTACCTAATTTCTATTTATTAAAAAGAAAAAGAGAAGGAATGACTCATCACAACCATGAAGGAAGTGGCACCATCTTGGAATAGGTGGCATTGCCACAAGCCTCTAGCTAACCACCTCTTGCTTCTTCATACCCAAGAAGATAGAGACCTAATAGATTGGCCTCTGTAAAAAAAGCTCTTTGAAAGAGCTTGAGGGATGAGCTTTCATTTTCGTCTCTCCAATATCGATCTCTCTCAAAAATCATAGATAAGATTTGGGTCGTGAAAATGATGTATTCTTTGTTTGTGATTAAACACCGAATTCCACTGTGATCGTAAAGCTCCAAATAAGAGGTAACCTTTCTTACAAAAATTAATGAATTAGAACTAAAAGGGTATGTATCATAAGAAGTGTAGCTCAATTTGAATAAATTCATTTATGATAGAAAACAAAATGCAGTAAATGATTTTTATTTCATATTGTGTACATTGTCTATTGATGGCATTGAATGTTGTTCTCAGGCTAATGGTCAAAGGTGAAACAAACTACAGCACAGACGATTATGATCGCTATGATAGCGACGTCATATCCTCTCATCATCAACAAGTGAATCATATATCTTCTTAAAATATAATCAAGAAGTCTTGAATTCAGAAAACTGTGAGATTTTGAAACCAAGAATCTGAACATGAAAGATGTGACTGTTGTTGCAAACCATTCTTTGATTAATGTTATAGTTGCGATGATGGTTGCTTTATTGTCCATGAATCATGTGGAAATTTGCCATACAAGTTACGACATATTCTTCACCCTCGACATCCCCTTTTGCTCCACGAAAGAGTTCCTTATCTAAATGGAGTCTTTAGGTGTATTGCCTGCGCTAATCTTTGCAGTGGCTTTGCTTACATCTGCGGAAAGTGTACCTTCACTCTTGATGTTGGATGTGGTACGCAAAAGAACCCTTCTAAACACGAAGCTCATGAACACCTCCTCACTTTTGGTGCTGAAACAACTTCTCAGGAATGCAAGGCATGTGGTCATGATTGTGTTGGTTATTTTACATTGGGATGTAAAAACTGTGATTACAGACTACATATTGATTGTGATTTGGCTCCAAAAGTAATTTGGAACGATTGCCACCGACATCCTTTCACCCTTACTTACTTTCCAATCCAAGAGGATTTCTGGACGATGATGGTTCAGATGAATTTTATTGCGTGATTTGCAAAAAGGAGAGAAATCTAAATCATTGGTTCTACTATTGTGCCAAATGCAGGTTATTTGTTCATGTGGCATGCGAAAGAGGACCGTATTTGCATATGAAATTCGAGAAATTATATAAACATGATGCCCATCGTCATCCCCTTCAATTTGTGCAAAATTTCATGATGATCCACTATCCTTTATGTGGCTTGTGTGGATATCCTATAGGAAGTCTCGGGTTGAAATGCGACTGTTGCAATTTTTATATCCATTGCTTGTGTGTTGATCCAATTAGACGTGAGCATATATAACTTTTATAGTTAGATGCCTAATCTATGTACAATGTTTTTCAATTTTTGGGTTTTTTTTTTTGGCAGAAAATGTTCAAGATGATAATAAGCCTGATGTAGCCAACATGTCCATACAAGATAAAGCAATCTATTTGATGAGCCATGATGATAATGGGGACATTAGCCTGAAGGACAAAGTATGGTCATGAAGCTCAAACAGGATAGCCACCACCATTTCTTAACTTTGATTTATGTTGCAGTTAGCAACAGCAACAAGAAGAAGGAATCATTATGTTTCCTTTGCAAACTTTCCTTGTCAGGTCCCTCTTACCATTGCCAAACATGCCAATTTTACCTTCACAAATTATGTGCCGAAGCACCAAAAAGTCTGTGTTGCCCAAATCTTGAACACACCTCAACTCTCACCCAACTAGATTGGCCAAATAATGTTTTCAGATGCAAGCTTTGTCGTCGTTTCGGTGAGAATCTTGGCTTCATCTGTGATAGCTGCAAGTACAAGGTGCATGTACATTGTGCTATAGATATATCAAGCAAAGAATCTGAATCGAAATCTGAATTAGAATTACTGGATTGTGATTCGG
This sequence comes from Cinchona pubescens, assembly GCA_025175665.1. NCBI lineage: Eukaryota > Viridiplantae > Streptophyta > Magnoliopsida > Gentianales > Rubiaceae > Cinchona > Cinchona pubescens. The sequence goes on from JANKKI010000217.1 coordinate 292,900, forward strand.
AATAACTGTAAAATTTCTGCCTATGGAGGTTAATTTTAGCCATGTAACAGAGCCATTTTAATCTATACTCAAATGGAAGTTATATTCTATTTACGGAAAGGCTATGTAACTGACTGGATATTCTTACTTAGACCCAATTCAAAATATCACATCAGCCACAAATTAAGAGATTCATAATATTGTTTAAAAATTCGGTCCAAGCAAAAAATTTTCATATCTAACCATGCCTGAACATATACAACTCACAATAGCAAAATACTTTTAGAAGGAATAATGTTGGAGTATCAAATGTTTTCCTTGTATTATGCATGGCTTTTGTTTTAATAAATAAATAAACGTAAACTGCATTTTATGAAGATGAAGGTAATGCAAGTAACTGTACAAGTAAGGTGAGCAATTGCTCAATGACAACCCTATGATCAAGTCAAAATTAAGATAATTTGCAAATCTATAATCTGTCTCTTTATGATTTGAAATTTTTTGTAAAATAGATGGGAATAAAGTTAAAATGTAATAATTTATGTAAAAAGTTAAAAATACTTTTAAACTAGTACTTTTTCACTTATCTGTGTAGGGAGGAAAAGACTGTATTTTATAGTTTAATGCTTAAATTACATATCTAACCTTGATTGAAGAATTTAAATTACTAAAATACCCTTTAAATAAAAAATTTTAACCTCCTTAGTGTTCATTCAACAGAATGTTTAACGTTTTTATTCAACCCCAAACCATAAAAGAATAGATTATAGATTTCCAAATTATTAAATATTTTGTAGATTTGAAAAATATTGATGTTCCTTCTAATTTACCAAATTTATAATTGACAGGTGAACTGGGTGGTCTACTCAAACATTTTTTTTACTCATAAGGGAGCCGAAACCATAATTTGCCCGAAAGAAGAAAGAAAGGGGGACGAAAAAAAAAAATCAAGAAACAACCTCATAATAAGTTTTGTTATATTTATAATGACAAATACTTAAGTAGACTTGACTTTTGATCCCACTTATAGATCTTATAGTGTGAATTAAATATTTAGAGAATCTATGACATTAACTGATGTAAGAAAGATTTTTTAAGATTTAATCCTGATCGTAGGATCTACAGATGAAGCCAAAAAACGGGTATTTTCCTATTTATAATAGTGTTATTACTATAAATACGAAAAAAAAAAAGAAAAGAAGAAAAAAAAAAAAAAACAAAAAACAAAATAAAGGCTGTACTTACTTTCCTCTACTTTCTCATATAACCATTTTACTTGAGAAAATTTCTGTATGAATTAAAATGTATAATATTATTATATATTTTGTAATTTATATTTATTTATATTTTTTAGTTTGTAGATAAAATATTTTAATTTTAATTTTTTAAAAAAATTTAGAGAATGTGGATAAATGTGAACATGATCCATAAAACAATTTTCCATTCCCCTCTGGCCTCTCCTTTTCAGTCTTCCTCTTCCTTCTCTATCACTACTACTAATAATCAACTCTTACCGTCACACACATAAATACAGTCACAAAGAGAGACAACAAATATCATTCTACTCTGCCAAAGTCTTGATCTCATCTCTTGATCCAGTGTACAACCCTGCAAGCATAGGTACAACTGTTTTAAATTGTTATTCCTGTTATAGTTATTTTCTTGCAGAAACTATCTGTTTTAGGCTTTATATTAACTTTTGCCGATTTGGGTTTTTTTTTTTTTTCTTTTTATGCATCTGTATATTTCCACCCCTTTTGTTTTATTTTCTGTAAAAACTTGAACTTTTTAGTTTCATGAGCTCAAGAAAAATAATAATAATAAAAAAAAACCCCATGGGTCTTGATAGTTTCTTTAGCTTGTGATCTTCTTGCAAGATTGCATAAAAGGAAAAATAGGCAATTGATTAAATGGATAAATTGATGATGTAATGCAGCTTGGTGTTGATAAGGGATGCTGAGTATTGGCCCAATTATGGTTTAGTCAATAAGAAGTAATACCAGCGAAAAAGGGTGCTAACTTATTCAAAGAGTTTGAGTTTAAAGGGTGCTAACTTATTCAAAGAGTTTGAGTTTAATTTATGTTTTAGTTTTAGGTTGATAGCCAAGCTTTAAGGTCAAAAAAATGAAGTCTTTAATGTCCTGAACTGTTGTTTTGCATATAAAGGTTTAAGGGCAAAATTTCCCTTGTTCGGGACACCAATGAGTTCTACGCTGGGCTTTCTAGTGTGTAAGAATGCAAAATACCTCATATCTTAGGTCTTACGATATATTTTTTCATTGAATTTTAGCTTAGAGAATAAATAAATAAATCCAAAAGCAGGGCAAATCTGCAGAGAAAACAGCCTTAAAGTTTTTGGACTAGTTGAATAGATAATCAACATTCCATGTAGCCAATGCTTAGCTCAGAGACTTTCTGGTTTTTTGTTTATATCTCACTTTATGTGACATAGTGGCTTCTCATTTGTTGACTGGAGCAATTGGTGTTACCATCTAGAAGTTCTTTTTTTTTTTTAATGCCTTCTGGAAAGTTAATTGTCTTTCTTAGCACCTTTTCCAGAGTTGAGATCAACGTTTTACTCTTCAAGGAGGTTTGCCTTGTAATATTAGATTTAATGTTAAATCTACTGTTATATATCGTAGATTATAGTTTTCTTAGTTAGAGACTGCTTTGATTTTCTTTCTGGTTGTAAGGTTAGAATGGTGTGCAAATTCCCTTTTCTTCCTTTGGGAATATGATGGATTTCACAAAAATGTTCATTGTTTCTTCCAAATAAGCTTTACTCCAATTCTCAGTGACACGGAAGAGATGTTTCCCTCTTCACTTCTTGCTTGGTTTATACATGGTTCGCACTCCTGTTACAGGCTGCTGAATAAGATGGCCCCTGTTTGTCCATTTGTAAAAGCTGCTAGTCCTGATGATGCATCTGTTAAGAAACCTGAGGAAAACCAAAGTGAACAACATGCAGGAAATGAAAGCAAGCCTAAACAAGAATCTGAGGAATCTGCCAACATCTCAGCCAAGTGTCCCTTTGGATATGATTCTGATACGAGCAAACCTAAACAAGAATCTGGGGAATCTGCCAGCATCTTGGCCAAGTGTCCCTTTGGATATGATTCTGATATGAGCAAGCCTAAACAAGAATCTGGGAAATCTGCCAGCATCCCGGCCAAATACATGTCCCTTTGGATATGATTCTAATACATTTAAATTGGGCCCTTTCAGTTGTATGATATGTCAAGCACTTCTTTTTGACTGCAGCAGATGCGTGCCTTGTTCTCATGCGTATTGCAAGTAAGCAATGTGGGAAGACATCATGTTCAAATTTCCTTCCTCATATTATTTTTGCTGCTTGCACAATTGCTATTTATCAGACAATTTCTCAATATTAACAATACCTGGTGCTTCATGAAAAATAGAGCATGTATATCACGCTTCAAGGACTGTCCATTATGTGGTGCTGACATTGAGAAGATAGAACCTGACACAAATCTTCAGAATGGTGTTGATCGTTTCGTTGAAGGTCATGCAAGGATCAAGAGGTCTCAAGTAAACGAGGACAAAGAGGAAGAAGTGGGGCAAAATAAAACAGTGATATACGAGGATGTGTCTCTAGAGCGCGGTGCTTTCTTGTTCCAACAAGCCATGAGGGTGAGTTGTCAAGCACTTTTCAGATATTTTGTTAATGAACTGAGGCAAAAGAAGATTGTGACATACAAGGATTTATCAAGAATTACCTTCCCTGTGCTGTTTCTATATGTTTGTTGTTTTCAGTTATCCTTACCTATTTTATCTGGTGGCTATTTTGTACATAGGCATTTCGTGCAAATAATATAGAAAGTGCAAAATCAAGACTCAGTCTGTGTGCAGATGACATTCGAGAGCAGTTGGAAAGAAAGGGGAACACAGCTGAATTGTGCTCACGGCTAGGTGCAGTTTTGGGGATGCTTGGTGATTGCTGGTCTGTCCTACATCTTTCTTGATTTTTAGATGACAATACTTCGCATGAAATTCTTCGATGGTTTTATGCAGGTTTTTCACTGATGTATTTATATTTAGTTTCAATATGAATCACGGTATTTATGTTGCAGTCGAGCTACTGGGGATGCTGATTCTTCGATCACCTATTTTGAAGAGAGTATAAATTTCCTTTCAAAAGTGCCTAAAGAAGATTTGGAGGTATCTACATCACTTTCCTATTTATGTGCAATGGTGTATTAACTAATGTAATTTGCTTTTTAATATGTCTGATCAAGACGAAGTTACTAAACTAGAGCCTTTAATGTTGTACTTCTCAACTAGCTTTATATGCGGCTTACTACTTCTTTGGTAATTGTGAAACATGCAGGTCACACATACTCTCTCTGTATCACTTAATAAAATTGGAGATCTGAAATATTATGATGGGGATCTGCAAGCAGCCAGATCTTACTATTTTCAGGCTTTGGATGTGCGTCAGAAAGCCATCAAGCATCATTCTAGTGTTCCATCTCAGGTCAGAAAACTAATTTTGGCTCCATAAACTTGTTAGCAAAGCATGAAAACGATATTGCAAATCCTGTTCTTCTTTATCCTTCCTAAAACATGCTTACATGTGTATGTTAACAATCTTCTTGAATGTTTTGTTCTCCACCATTTGGTTATGGGAAAATGGTGAAAAGAATATAGCTTGGAAAGTGGTTTAGTTAAAGAAATTGCTTGAGTTCAATGCTAATCTCTTGCATTTAGTATGTGCATGTTCTTAGGGTGGTACATCTCCTAGCTAATAGTATTATTCAATATAAGCAATATGGTCTTCTAGTTTTTGCATATATCCTGGTTTTGACCATTAGCTATTGGCTTACTTATTAAAGTTCTGATGACTCAAACATCTACTGCCTACAAATAAGACTATGGGTTTGCAAATCCTTGAAATTTCTTGAAAAGTTTGCTCTTCAATAGGCTACTTCACATAAAGATAGAAGGATGGTTTCTTTTTTCTCTGAACTAGTTTTTATAGCCAGTTTGGACACTAAAGTTAGCAGGAAGGTTTCTTTTTTCTCTGAAATAGTTTTATAGTCAGTTTGGTCATCAAACATGTAATGATGACTCATGCTCTTGTTCATAAAGTGTTTGTGTCATGACCATCTGCCTTCCGTGATTTTGGCACTGTAGACAGCGTCGGTTTAGCCTTTTTGGATAAGGTGAATATCCATTAAGGCCATTGGTTAAATGAGAACTGGATCATTGCTTGCACATGTTCAAGTCAAAGACTTCATGAGGAAATTGTGCTTGAGAACTAATCAATGTCTCCTGTAATATTTCTTGATTGTGTCAGTCAACTAGTTAACATTCTGCTAGGTTAGACTTTGAAGAAAACCTTGTTCAAAGAGAAAGCAAAGAATATAGTAGAATTTCAAAGAAAAAGCAAAGAATATAATAGAATAGGAAATAAAGGATAAAGCTTACCTATGACTACTGGAAATGTATTTGGATGAGCTGATCTAGGACATGGGTATAATTTTTTTTTCACTCCTTAGAATCTTTTCTAGGTAGGAGATTTCAAATTTGTACTCACATTTTTTATTTTCTGTATGCGAGAGGACCAAACCTTGTGCACAATAGTGATGATTATTATGTATACAATAACACAGATATGTAGTGCTATGAGAAGAGAGCAAATGAAGGAAGCATAAACTGAAGGTATTATTGAGATGTTGTCCCTCTTGAGCCTTTGAAAATTTGTGCCTTGAGTCACCATGGAATGATGGTGAGGGACAATCTGAACTCTTGATTGCAACGAGTCATCCTGAACTTGGCTAAAGTATTTTTACTTGAACCATGGGAGGAATAGCTACTCTCTAACTCCAACAGGATACAAGGAAAAAGATACCGCAATAGACAAAAACTAGAGTAGTTCCTCTGACACATGATCCTGTAAATGATCTTGTTCTTTGTCTATTGACTAGTCTTCTTGTCGAATACAAACTTTATTATTTTACTTCCTCTGGGGCATGGGAAGAATAGTTCCTTGATGCCTTCTAGAGCGAAAGAAAGATTATAAAGTGGAGAGAAATAAAGAAGAATCAAAGTTATCTCTGTTTTTAAAAAAAAAATAAAAAATAAATCATGATATCCAATATAAATCTTTAATCGGACATCTTGAAAAATGAAGTTGCAAAGGAGTAAAGAAGTACATGGACACATCAATATGACAATATGTACGAAATGGTTGGAGATATTATATTAAGTTGATGAGGAAAGTGGTTATTGGATTGCAGTAAAACTATTTTAGGGATTTATTGTGCTAGACTGTGATTCAATCCAAATCAAAAGTTTGAATATATGCTGAAGAAAACAGAAGAAAAAAGTTTTGAACACACTGGATTTATTGGCATGCTTACTTGCTGATCATTGTCTTGGAGCTAGGTCAGGTTCAGCTGGGAGCTTGTACTGGTTTTATTAGGGAGTGGTATACCAAGCGACTCTTATAATTAAGAGGTTTGACTTGCAAGCCACTGGGAAACTTTGCTGGGGCTGGTCCAACAGTCCACTGATGCTTAATTTAGAGAGGTATTGAGCAAATAAGAGAGCGTAGGAGGCCTAAACGGTGCATTATCATGTTGCACAAGTGATAGCTTGAGTTCTTTGGTTAATTTTTTTATTATGTTCCATAACTTGTGATCTTGAGATTGTATTTCATTGGGGCAGAGAAGACAATGTCTAACTATGCAATGGTGTTATTGTCATTACGAGATTTGTTTATCTGGCCAAAAATTAGGATGACACCTGTAACTGAATGAGAAATGTCTTGCTAGCCTGAAATTTGATGAACAGTTAAAAACGGTATACTGAATTAGAAATAGATAGCACCCCTCTCCCTCCCTCTCCCCACGAAAAGTTAAAAGAAATAAAGAAAAAGGAAAACAAGGGGATGATGGGGTTTGATAAACAAGTGCGTTTTAGTTCTTAAATTAACTTCACAATTGAACTGTCCTTTTTCCTTGAGACCTATGTTCACTAAGAATTCAACAAATTCTCACAAGCCGTGATGCAATGATGTCAAATTTCCTATTATTTAAGGTAGGTAATGGCTTTTTAATGCCTGCTCAGAAATTTTGCTTTATCTAACTATGTTTGCAAAATTTTCATGATCTCAGATTTTAGATGTTGCTGTTTCCATTGCAAAAGTTGCAGACGTGGATAGGAATCTTGGGAATGAGGGTGCAGCTGTTCACTCTTGCGGATTTCAAGAAGCCATAAACTTATTGGAATCTGTAACATTGAGTTCTGAAGAAAATGGCCTAGAACAAAGGGTAAGATTGATCATTGATTACGAATCCACTTGAAATTTTTGGGAGTATAGCTGTTTGCAAACTTTTCGTGAGTGTAGACGTGCATGGAGAACTTGGCTGACTATTCTTTATTGTGACTTTTTTTTTTTTTCCCTTTGTTTTCATGCAGCGCCTCTCAGTGCTTGAGTTTCTCAATAATCAACTCACCAATAAGCCTGATTCTGCTTCCTAAGCTGCTCCATTGCATATGAAAAACAAAAGTCAGGATTATTTTGTGGAGCCTGGTATTGTATATCTGCTGCAAGTTTTGGTTTAGGAAAGTGGATCTCTACAAGTATCACATGTACACGTCTTAAATAAGTGTTAGGTTCTAACTCATACTCATTCTCTACCAGAACTTTCAGCTTGATCAATGTGGTGTGTGTTCTATCCAAATGTGCCATTTATACTGTCCTAGGCACTGAATAAGGAAGAATTGTAGTACTTTCTTAGCTCTATTTGTGTAGCCAAGTGGTACTTGATGTAATTGACATTGAGCCGTGCACCTTAATGAGACTTTACCAAAATGAGTCAACTTGTGCAGGGCTCACAAGATTGGTGTTTGATGTAATGTCTGAATCTCAAACATTTTGGAAGTTGTTAAATGGAGTTGAAAAGTTATATAACACGCAAATTTGTGGCTTCTTTATTCCATTTTGCGGGCTCTACCCTTAGATTTTACACTCACTAGTATCTTCTTTCATGTTCTTCATGGTCTCGACTCTCAGAGTTGTGAGTCTGGAGACCCATCCCCTTCCCCTCAATTGGATTGAGGAAATGTGCATTTCAGATATAGTAATAAAACGATGTCGGAACTGTTATCTGGAAACACAAGGACTTGATACTTTGAACTGATCAAATCTACGAGAAAATGGTTTCTGACAACACACAGTTTTGACATTTTGAATTGATCAATATATTGTAGAACCTGATGCAAACCTAATCATTAATTTAAGAGGAAAATCACAGTTTTTCTTGTATTAGTTCTTCTTGACGAAGTCAGCTCCTTCATATAGTTAACAATATTAAACTATGTTGATCTGGTGAAGGTATTATTATTCTTGCACCCATTTAGAAGTTTAATAGATTCAACAATCCAGAAAATAATTATCCAAAGCCATACTAAGATTACTCGTTCAACAATTCCATCTGTTGAGAAATGGAAGCTAAACTATCTATCCTTAACAATAGGCAGATTGATGAAGAAAACAGGAGAGAAATGGTGGCCTTGGAAACCATCCATGAACATCCACTGCTCCCCAGTGAAGAGCGGAATTTCTGAAGGATAATGAAGTTTTCTGCAAAGGGTGCCTTCAAACAATCTCAGAACATTGTCACAACTCCATTCTGGATCAACCTTGCCAGGCTTCAGAAGTAAAACTACCAAGGTAATCCACTAGTATTAAATTAGGGTCAGTTTTCTGAGGTTCATGGACTGGATGAAAATCTGAGATGGGATGTCTTATTCTCGGACTATAAATCCTGCCTTTTCTTCCACTAGAAATAGCTCATGAGTTGCTTAGTGTGGGATTGTTTTTGCGATTTCAGGCCGTCCAAGTCTAAGATGCAACTTGAAGATGGTACGAATTATCCTATCCAATTCCCAGTGCCAGATGAATCCGTTGATTTGATCAGCCACTTTGTAAAGCAGATGAGTCTTGGAGAAAATGAAAATCCTCAGCTTGAGATAAATCATTTCAGTCATGAACATCATTTAGCACTTTCAACACTAAATGATATTGATGGTTTTGAAATATGTGAAGGCTGCATTCGGCCTATCTCGTCTTCTTTGTTTTATTCTTGTAAGGATTGCAGTTTCTTCATTCACAAATGCTGTGCTGAATTACCTAGTAAAATTCAACATCCATTTCACTCTGAGCATCCACTAATCCTCCTTCACAAAGCGACCAATGAATTCGCGAATTGTGTTCTCGTGCAACGCCTGTCAAAGTACCAGCAATGGCTTTGCCTACAGCTGTGCTTCGTGTGATTTTTATCTCGATGTGTTCTGTAGCTTCCTCTCGGACAGTCTTCTACATGAAGCTCATCAGCATCCCCTCATTGTCAGGCAAGAATCCAAATATGTCGACTGCAATGCATGCAATAAAGCGTCCGAGGGACTTTTATTTGGCTGTGCCACTTGTGACTTCAATCTGGACATCCTCTGTGCTTCATGTCCAGGTACAGTTATGCACAGACATGACAAACATCCTCTGAAGCTCAAGTTCTTGCCTATTCAAACAGATTCAGATAAGTTCTGCTGCCAAATTTGTGAGGAAACACTGTATATCAACGATGCCTGGTTCTATCATTGTGTACATTGCAACAATGTTTTCCATCCGAGATGCATTTATAACGAATACCAATTCATCAAGTTCGGAGGCACCATTGACCTTAAGGGTCACCCTCATCCTTTATCTATGGTTCTCGGAAGAACGGGAAAGACCCTGCATGCTGTAATTGTGGTATAGCCTTTGATGGTATCTCTTTCCAATGCTCTGAATGTAAATATTACATGGGTGATCTTGAGTGTGCGTTTAACCTAGACGGTCTTTGTGCTCAAATATTCAACATAATCGAATATGATAGCCAAAATGAGTAGGATTTTCCATCGGGCACCCTGGACTTGCCATGGTGGTTAGATTATCAGATCAAGATAAAGACAGACTGCAACTTTTGGTTAATTACTAAAAGGTTTAGGCTTTGATGTAAGCCTTGCCACTTGTTTCAACTTTGTTTTATGCCAGTGACTGGCTAGCAGTAGCAATGACTTTTATGCATTTACAGAGACTACCAAATTGTTCTATAATTTATCTTGCCCAAAGCATGAAATTCTTCCCATTCCCATGAGAATGATAAACAAAAGAATCAGTTATCCATACTGGCTATAAAGATGCAATACTTGCACATATCCAGCATCACTATGAAATGTAAACATTATGATATTGTAGCAGAGATTTAAGTAGATTCGAATAAGAGATACATTAATGTCTTCAACTATAAGATACTTCCTTGTGCTCGACATCAAAACAAGAATGCTAACAAATTTTTCTCTAGTCTATGGTTTTATAACCTTAAAGCTTTGATTCAATTGCTGTACAAAATTACCACCTTCACTTTTCCTTCGATTATAATTAGGCAATTTTAACATTGACTACTACCAAATTTCTTGATAAAAGGTTCATCTGGCTAGTGATTATTAGGGGCATGCGCAGTTTTTTGGACTCAACAAACTAGACCTGGGTAGTTGGTTGATCCCCTCTTCCAGCAACCACACGAAATAAGTGGTACCATTTAGGTATAGTCCACTTGAACAGTCAAGTCCTGTACACCCATGTCATGATACAAGTTATGCACATATTGGAGTATTGGGCGATCATCTATTCCCTTCCTCACCTGTGAAAACCAACCAAGACGACAATAAATGAATTTGGTGTCAGGAACAAGCAAAATTTACCTAACCAGATCCTTGCAGAAAGATGTGACCTAATCACATTAAATGGTCAAATTCATCTAACTGTTTGTAGCTGTTCTACAAACATCAGTACCACTGCCATACAAAATGCACCAACATATTTACCTGTAATGAAATTGATCCAATTACATGACCAGGCACCAACTCCCAAAACCGAGCTTGAGAGACTTCCGAAATATTTTCAAGGCCAGTAACCTAAATAATCAAAGAAAAAAATAACTAACTGCAGATACAAAAAAACCTACAGTGGGATCCATTGTCTGCCAAATGTGGTAAAATATAATGAGAAAATAGATAGAACTACCTGTCTCCTGCATTTGCTCAAGGCTGAAGGTGGAATTCTGGGAGGTGTCATTTCGAGCAGGACGCCACCAGTTGCTTTAAAAAGTGGCATGACAAGCATAAAAACTGTAACTGAAACTAGTCCCAAACATAAAACCTCAGCATTTTTAACCCTGCAATCAACAGTTACATCCCAACACATTGAGCAGGTCCACAATAATGCATAATGACAAGAACATATTTTGTATCAAAGGACAGAAAAATTTACCCGAGGGCCAATAGCCAGGATGCCAGGATTAAACCTGCACTGAGAAACAATTGATGTAGAACAGTTTAAGATCAATGACCAGGCAAATAGGGAAGAGAATACAGGGACGAAACCGAGACATACACTAGAAGGATCATATGCATTAAAAAACGTGCACCTATTCTTACAGTATGCATCTCTTACCTACGAATAGAATCAGCAAGAACATGCAGGCAAACTGAGTGGTAATTCATATCTTCAGCATTTCTGTAAACTGCAATCAAGATTTTAATATCAGAAGTTGAATGTGAAACCATATGTATCAGTTTCTAATCGAATCAAAAGCAAGAGATCATGCTTAGCATAAGCACGAGATGTACCAAGATTAATGCGGGCATAGTTCCTAAAGAACCAAACCCCAATGAGATTCACCAGCAAATTGGTCACAGGCCGAGACTATCAAGTAATGCCTGAAGTCGAAGTCAAATAAACATCAGATATGAATAATTAATAAGCCAACCCCTAAATCTGAAAGCTAAAAGCAAGGAGTCATTTCCTAAGTTCAAAAATCACACATTTTCAAAATCACATAATCTCTAACATAGTTCTTTGAGAGCAACAGTAGAAATTTCACTTGCTCCAAATCTCTTTCCTGTCTAATACATCTCCTCATCCTCCTTATCTAGCCATTTCTCTCTCTCTCTCTCTCTTTTTTTCCCCTCCTTTTTGCATATATGTTGAAGTTGACACTACAGTTCTAAAAGGTCTTCTGCATATCTTGAGAATAGCAACTTACTTGTGCTCAGCTTCATCTTGTATAAAAGCATGTAGAGCTTCCACTGCCAAGGAGAATGACAAAAACAGAAGAAACAGCTGTCTACACCAGGAGCACAAAAAGAACATTGCCGTGTTAAACATCATACATGGAAAACAGAATGTCACTGCAAGATATTTCTGCATACACATTAAGCATGCAGAGAAAAAGACTAAATGTTTTCAAAATAAATATACAGGAAGCATGACTATAACACAGATCATGCTTTTAGGCTAAACAAAAAATTTTATACATCAAGAAATAGAATTCCACACAGGAAAAAAGGTTTGGTTATGCAATTACCTAAAAAATCAGACAGATAAGAGAATTATGACATACAAATTGAGAAGAATAAAAATTAACTATGAGAAATCTAGGTCAAGAAGAACAAGAATTTGAGGAAATGATACTGATTGGATTACATTTTTTCTGTTTTCTACTTTGCCTTCTCATATTAGAGGGTTGGTTAGTTTAGATGGCATCCAAGTAAAATGAAAACCTTTCTTTAACATACAGCCTATTCCCATCAGCTAAAATCAGCCGTTCATTTTATCAGAGGTTAATGCACTCTTGATTTTCTATTTCTCTTGGTTTCAGCTTAAATGCAGCAACAAAACTGTATTGAGTACTAACCCCATAGGAATCAAAGTTGCTGTGACAAGTATACTTATCAAAACAATTAAGAAAAAATTCTTTTGAAATTTTCAAACAACTTTTTCATGAACCACTTTCTGGAACTTTTTCATGAACCACTTTCTGTTATTAGCTTTAAATGTTAGGATCCCAGCATCTATATGGCTAAAGCTAATTTAGCGAGCCCTTAAAGGCGATAGTGAACATAATAAGAAAATATGCGGAGAAAACATAAATGGAAAGAGACAAAGATTTACATGGTTCAGTTAATTAGACCTACGTCTACGGGGCAGATGGGAGCAATATTTCATTATATGAAAAGATATGGAGCCTTCGGAGAAATCCTGAAAGCCCAAACAAGAAAAGGAGATATTATCTGAGAACTAGACAGAAAATAAGTTGTATAACTTGAGAAGTTCTCTGTGCTCTGAATGTGTGTCGAAACTATGAATTTGCCTTTGCATTTATAGGCAAAATTGCCAAGAAAACTCCAAACGAAGATGAATCAATTTCCCGAAAATACGGACCAACTTTGCTTGATCAACTAGAAGTAGTAATTGGTGACTTTTAGTAGAGCAAAACCATTTGCATGGTTCTGCCACAAAATGCCAACAAATCTCCACAAATACCAAAAGATTTGGGAAAAACTAAGAAGATTCTTGGCATGGAGATCAAAAAAGATCGAGGAGTTGGAAAATTACTTCTGAGCCAGAAAAAATACTTGGAGAGGTTTGAAATGAAAAATGCTAAACCTGTACGCACTCCTGCTCATTTCAAACTTTTAGCTCGTCAATCACCACAATCAGATTGAAGAGGAGAGGTATATGGTATGCATTCTTATTCTAGTGCAATGGGCAACATTATATACGCAATGGTTTGCACACGTCCAGACATTTCACAAGCAATTAGTGTGGTAAGCAGATACATGTCTGTAAAGCACACAAGCAGGCTGTGAAGTGGATTCTCATATACTTGCACGGGACTTCAATCTTGCTCTTTATCAAGGCTATTCTTTAGACACAGAGGAGGTGGGATTAAGGCGTTTAGACACATGTTTAGAGTTTGGAAGAAATAGTAACACTTTGGTTGGTTTCGTGGACTCGGACTATGCTAGAGATCTTGAGACAACAAGATCACTCACGGGTTATATATTTTGCATTGGGGGCTGTGCTGTTAGCTAGATAGCTAACCTTATAACATGTTTTGAGACAACAAGGCCACTCACAGGTAATATATTTTGCATTGGGGGTTGTGTTATTGGCTAGAAAGCTAACCTTACAACATGTTGTTGGTTTGTCTACTACTGAGGCAGAATATATGACTATCACCGAGACAATCAAAGAAGCCATGTGGTTGAAGGGTTTGTTTGGTAAGTTCAATCTGCATCAAGGTGTTACTACCATTCACTATGATAGTCAAAATGTCATTCACTTGTAAAAATCAGATGCATCATAAATGGATGAAACACATTGATGTGAAATATCACTTCATTCAGGAGACTATTGCTGAGAAAAAGATCTCCATCCAATCAGAAGATCAATACCAAAGACAATCCTGCCGACAAGTTTACGAAATCTCTTCTTCCAATTGCTAAGTTCTAGCACTGCTTCGACTTGTTCAGCATTCATGGTGGATGATTAGGCCCATTGAGGCATATGTGGAGAAGGTAGAACAAGTTTACTATTTTTGTGTCAAAGGCAAAACCCATGTGGGGCATTTTGTGGCAGAACCATGCAAATGGTTTTGCTCTGCCACAAGTCACCTACTACTACTAGTTGATCAAGCAAAGTTGTCTGGCATGGTCCGTATTTTTGGGACATTAATTGATCTTCGTTTGGAGTGTCCTTGGCAATTTTGCCTATAAATACGAAGGCAATTTTGTAATTTCAACACACCAAAAATCAGAGCCAGAGAACTTCTCTAAGTTATAAAACTTGTTTTCGGTACAGTTCTCAATTGTTCGTTTAGAATATCTTTCTTTCTTGTTCAGGATTTCAAGATTTCTCCCAAAGTTTTGTATCTTTTTCACATAGAGTGAAATATTGCTCCCCTTTGCACCTAAAAAAAAGTCTAATTGACTAAACCATGAAATCTTTTTGTCTCTTTCTATTTATATATTCTCCGCATATTCTGTTAGTATTTTCCGTTATTGCCTTCAAGAGCTCGTTAAATTAACTTTAACCATATTCCCAAGGCTAGGATCCTAACGCAAAATTTTCTAGAAGGAAAGTAAATAGGTCCTAATGTTTAGGCATTAAGGTAATAAAAAAGAGACTACTCGTCTCCAAGCAGCAATGTAGCTAGAGATATTTCAACTGTCCTCTATTTCTTTAGTAAAAATTTATAGCTCAAGATATTTTAACTGCCTTCCATTTCTTTAGTAAAATTTCTTCTACTAATATTCCCTAAACTGAGAAAGCTGGACACTTTGAAGGCGCAATTAGATGTTATATTTGCAATATGATAAGAGCATTCCTCAACAATGTCAATATCATAAAGTGAATGTAATCACAACCAAATGTCTGATACTTACAGCATTGGTGAAAGCAGACAAAACCTCCAGCCTCTTATACCTGACATAAAAGACAATTCCTGATCAATTATCCTACCGACTTGTTCAGTTATCAATAGTATAACAAGCAATATCTCAAGGAAACCAAAATGACTTCCATATGGGGAAGATAAAATGTTACCAACCATCAAAAGTTCTCTCACCTGATCAAAGCCACTCTACATTTCAGAGTTACTTATCAGGAAAAGCCCTACATACCTTAACTAATTTTTTCAAGTTGAAAGTGCATTAACACAAGGCCGCAAGGAAACATATTGACTAATCAAGAACGATACTTTTAAGACAAGTTTAAACCGACTATTCAATTAAACAAGCAACATAATATACCAAAGAATTCCAATCTCACCCATATGTATACAAGCGACATAATATACCAAAGAATTCCAATCTCACCCATATGTATACAAGCGATCGGGTTTTCTACGAGAAGTGGCCATAGCAAACAATGAAAAAGTCAGGAGCCCAGGTTCGCAACCAAATGTCAAGTGAAACGCATCAGAAACCAAACCTAAATATCAAACCAACAAAAAAAAATGATCAAAACACCAGAACCTAAATAACAGAATCATAACCAATAAATGTAATTTCAAACCATTACAACTCAGACACCTAAAAATATCTACTATACTTTTTTAGTTTCCAAAACAGACACTGTTTGAACTTAAACTAACATTTCATTCGGCAAAATGACAATCTCATCTCATGTAACATTTCACTTTTCAGCCAAAATAAAAAGGAAAAAAGTTAAAACTTTACTAACACAAAAGTCATGTAACTCAGCATAAGAATATCAAAAATTTCTATTTCATGTAATTAATTAGCAAAAAAAAAAAAAAATGAAAAATATTAAAATCTTCATACCTACTCGGCCGGAGAAAAGTCCAATACACAATTCAGCAGAAGAATAAGCAACATTCAGCGAAATCAACACGAACAATTTCCTTATCTGCTTATTCCCCGATCTCGCACTTCTCAAAACTTTCAAACAAAATAAACGAAAAAATCGAAAATTTCCCATCTAAACCCTTGGATTCATCGGAAGAACTCTCAACTTTATCATACGAATAGAAATTCGGAGGTATATCAATATTCGAAGTCGTCCGCGAAAGAAAAGGCTTCGCGGAATCGCTGATAGAGATAGGCGTGTGCAGCTGCGGCTCCGGAACCGGCGGCGGTTGATGAAACGAAGACTGGCGCGAAAATGCGAATCGGCGATCGGCGGCGCCGGGGAAGGAGAAATCTCCGTTGATTGATCGCGGGGAATCGGAATCTTGTTTTTGGTAATTACACGAAGCGTTTTGATTCTTCCCGTAAGAGAATCTTGACTGCTCCATAATATTAATTATTTTCTTTTTTCTTTAAATTGTAATAAAATAAAATAAATCCGATTCGAATTTAATTTCGATTTGGAAGAAATTTGGAGTCCGACGATGAAGAATTGTGTGTAGGAGGAGAGAGAGGCGGATGAGGTACAGTATAGTAGAAGACCGGCAGTCAAAGTCAACGGAAATACGACAACGGGTCTATAAGGTTGCCTTGCCTACGTTTTAGCTTTAGGTCGTCGAGTTCAAACCTAATCATAGAAAAATCACCAAAATAATCATTAAGTATTTTATTAAAACTCTAATGGTGCTTTCGATTACCCCATTTTATATGTCACCCGGTCAATATTCCATTTTAATTTATACACTCTTTTAAGCAAGTATTTGATTCGTATTCGATGATCGGAATGAAAATCATAAATTCTATTGTCTGTATGCATTTATATAATTTTTTTTTTACTTGTTTGATTTAAATACAGGATGGGTTTCATTATATTGATAAGTTAATAAAGAGGTTTTTAGTTTATAGGTATGAGGGAAAATAATGAAAATTAAGGTTAATGATACCAATAAATATTATTTAGTTAATTATTACGATAATCATTCAATGAGAATGAAACAAATTTATGAACTTATAAATTTAATGAAACCCATTTCTTATTCAAATCAAGTACAAGTAAAAGGGGAATGATATAAAGCTATACTGAGGGTGAAATTTATGATTCCGATTCCGATTTCGATTCCCGAATGTGAACCAAACACCTACTAAATTTGAAACCCATATCATAAGTAGTGAATGAAAGTAAACATTTTCTAACACTTTTATTCCATAAATTGATTATCGTAGTGATTAATCACATAATATCTATGGACCCTTATACCCATAAACCACACCTCCTAAATTTTTTATGGCCCTTATACCCACAAACCACACCTCCTAATTTTTTTTTACACCCTTATTAATATTTGTTAGTATAAAATGTTTATTTTGAAGTCTGTAAATAATTAGAAAGAGTATATAAAAAATTAATTACTCTAATGGATAGTGATAAGGCTGTGCAATAGGTTAAAAAATTGTGAACAAATATCACCACCCTTAATTTATCTAAGATTATTTGTCACTCTTGAGATACCATAGCTATAATGAATAATAAGTTATAATTCTATTTGAACAACTATATTATTTTTAAAATATTATTTGAATAAATAATGTAATAATTTTTTAACTGTAGAATTTTGTTGAGCAACTATTATTTTTAAAATATTATTCAGATTAATACGTGTATAAAATAATTATAAAATATTATTTAAAAATAATAAATAATTACAATATTAGTTGGATAAGTAGCGTCGCAACTTTTGAATTGAAAAATGTATTACATAATATTATGTAAAAAATAATAAATAATTTTCGAGTAGTCACGGACCGTATTACATAATATTATTTAAAAAATAATAAATAATTTTCGAGCTACCCAAATAACAAAAAAAATCAAGAATGTATTACATACGGACCCAAATAACAAAAAAAATTAAAAAATAATAAATAATTTTCGAGTAGTGACGGACCCAAATAACAAAAAAAATTAAAAAATAATAAATAATTTTCGAGTAGTGACGCACCCAAAAAAGATAAAAGAATAATAAATAATTTTCGAGCAGTGACGGATCCAAATAACATAAAAAATTAAAAAATACATCTATTAATAATAAATAATTTTCGAATAGTGACACACCCAAAAAAGATAAAAGATAAAAGAATAATAAATAATTTTCGAGTAGTGATGGACCCAAATAACAAAAAAAAATTAAAAAATAATAAATAAATTTAACACACCAAAAAAGATAAAAGATAAAAGAATAATAAATAATTTTCGAGCAGGACCCAAATAACAAAAAAAAATTAAAAAATAATAAATAATTTTCGAGTAGGGGTATCGAACCTCGTACCTCTCGCATGCAAAGCGAGCGCTCTACCATGTGAGCTACATCCCCGTTCGTCAATTTATTTAGAAAAAACAAAATATTATAAAGATTTTTCGTTTTCTCTCTATACAAGGATTTTCTTCACTATCTGGACTCCAATTGCTGAAGTTTCCCGCCATGGAAGCCATGGAAGTGGACTCCTCATCGAAGAATGGAGGGTTTCTCCTCCAAAGAAAACAATCCCTCTACACATCCCTGGTAAATAAATAAATAAATTAAAAAAGCAAAATAAATATTTCTTCAATTTTAGTTTCCATTATTCCTTTTCTTGATTTCAAGAAAAAAAAAAATTATGCATTATTATTAATAATTGTTTGTTCAGGACTCGTGTTTTGAGATCAAGAAGGAGGAGATGTATAGAGGACAGCAGTTCAGTCAAATATACTATGCTAGACTTTACCTTATGAGAACCCTTCTTTATTCTCTTGTCCCCAACTGGAAACCCCTTCTTCCTGGTATTCTTCCTTTTCCCTTTCTATTTTTTATTTTATTTTTAAATTTTGTGGGATTCCTATATTTTTACTGAAGTTGTTTTTCTAGAGGGTTTTTTTTTTTTTTAATGTTCCAAGTTTTATTCTTTTTTCGGTTCATGTACATATTAAATTGGACCTTGTTGTCAATTATTGGTGCTGGTTTGAGATTCTCAGAATGTATAACCGATTTGAATAAGCTTGCTAAGAAGTAGGCATCATTCGTGTTTGATTGTGTAAGGCTCATAGTTTAATGTAAGATGTGATGTTATTGATGGGGCATTTTTTTTTTTTTTTCTGGATTACTTCATTCAAGAATTAAAAGACAAAAGTCCTCAATTTTGTACTGGGCATTAGCTCGTGTGGTAGAAGTGAGGAGAAACCGTAATGTTAAAAGTTATAAAAAAAAACCTTCATCCGGACAAGCCAAAATTTTCCTTTACTTTTCTGTTTTTTGTTTTATCTTTGTTAAGAAGGCTAGGGGTGGTAGTGGATTATGTTGAAAAGTTCATTGGCTTGCAAAATCATTTGGAAAAAAAAAAAAAAATGAGGATTTAGGGTCTTCTTTTAGGTGGTAGTTTTAGATGGTTTTCTTCCAGGGATTAGATTGCAATTGACCATTGGTTTTTCTTTCGCTGCAGTCTGCACTGTTCTTGGTTTGGAAGAAGGCAAAGAATGCATCATTGTCGGGACCCTTTACAAGCACATGAAGCTAAAACCTTCCATTCTTGAAGAGTACTCTAAGGAGGTATTGTGATCGTTTGTGATTAAAATCTTAAACACTTTTTCTCTTCGTTATTTTTCCTTTTTCTTTCTTTTGTGTAGTAATATGGTTAAGTTCTCTAATGTATTAATTATGTAACTTGTGTTTTCAGAGATCTGCAATCCCACTTGTAAAACCACATAATTTTATTCACCCAGATGATTATTTAGTTTTGGAAGATGAGAGTGGAAGAGTTAAACTTCGTGGAGATGTTCTTTTACCTTCCGTGTATGTGACAGGTCTGTATCATAAAGCTGCTTTACCATTTTCTAGTTTTGGCATCAATAGTCTGATTGCATTTACTATTCTACTTGCTTGCTCCCTTCCTTTTGTCAAATTTTCCATTTTAAGGTTGTTCTTTGGATAATTACTGGAATTTAAGCTAAAGATTAACAACTCATCCTATTAGTTCATAACACTGTTTTGCAATAGGTATTGTGGTTGCGTTGCTTGGAAAAGGAAGTGATGCAGGTTATTTTTGGGTTGAAGACATCTTAGAAGCTGGCCTACCACACCAAGTAGAGAGCGGTCAATTGAATCAGGTAGGAATGCCAGTCTCGTTTACAATTTTTTTTTTATTTAATATTCCACCTAAATAACGAATGATATAGATTATCTATCCTGTAATAACTTTTCTCTCTGTGCAAATATTTGGCAGCTTGGCAGGGAAGTAAGATAGTAGAGTTTGTACCTTAGTTGGATATCAAATGGAACAGTTGGGAGACTGAGTCGAAACTTTCATGAGAAGAGCTATTAGATTGTGCATTCAGTAGGAACTGTTGGTTTGATGCATAATGTAAAGTTCTATGCTTTAAATGTAATAAGGCAACTCAATCACACCAACAAAAAAGTAATATAAGTGTTGAAGAGAACTAGAATTTAAAGAGGTTATTGGAGAACACGTGGGAACATTACCTACTCACTGTGCAAAGTATTTAGAGAAAGTAATATTCCATAATAAAGAATTCTATGAGGGCTTAGTAGATGTTATTGGCATGTCCTAAAAGGAAATAAAGGCATCTGCTTAGCGTTTATGAAGCAGAATGGATATTGGATTGGAATTGTTGCATTTGTATATTTGCTGTTCCTGCTAATAACGTGACACTGCATTTTCTTCTCTGGTCTTCATTGATGTGTTCTCTTTTTCTTTTGTTAGGTAAGTGTCTGCACTGATGGTAAATGGTCTAACATTATTGTAGATGGGACTCTAACCTATAAGACAGGAATACTGCAAAAGTTTCAGGCGCTTTGTGTTAGTGTGGTTATACTAGAGTATATTTAGAACAGTAGAAAGTTTGTCCTGCCAGTACATATCCAATGACTTCTTTTTAGAAGTTAAATATTTTCATGAGATTTAGGCAGGTAGTTTTAGAGTTGTGCAAAACAAATGTTGTTGCTCAGGGTCAACATTTATCCCTGTTGCTCGAAAGCTTCATAAGAAACTCCTTGTTGATGCCAGCAGGTGAAGACAAATATGTGATTTTAGTTTCGGGTTTGGGTGTTGGGAGCAGCTCCTCTAATCCCCTTCAGTTCCGAAAATTAAGCTTTTGGTTGATCATATAACTGGTCATCTTGGAGATGCAAAGGTTTATATATTTTCCCTCAAACTTATCCCTTCTTTATTGCTTTTTTGATCCTTGATGATCCAGCAATTCTTAGTTAAAGTTTTCAAATGAATTTCACAGGAACAAAGTATTGCAGCCAAAATAGTACAAGTAATTATTGCTGGAAATTCTGTTGAAATTCCCTGTGGCCTTCTTAATGGCCAGGTAACTTTATCCATCTTCAGCAAAAAAGCTGTTAAAACTTAAAAGAGCTTCCTTTAACATTTTTTGGGTTTTCTAGACTTGTATATTCTGAACATGGTAGGGAAAAAAAGATACTTGTGTACCTAACACAGTGTTATTGGAAGAAGGCAACAGTTGCAATTTCTTCCTTGAAGGTTATTGACAGCAACAACTGCTATATTTGCGTCTTTCCATTTTATTAACTGCAAGTAGAGGTTAATACTCAAATGAAAAGGAAACTATCTAATCTAGTTTTCTTTACATTAAACATCTATTTGCTACCAGAATTATTTTTGACAAGAGCTTTTTAAGATTGAGAGAAAAAATAAAGAAGTCATTGAAAGTTTGAGTATTTGGGGATGTGATATTGGTATTTGGTAGCTGAAATGGCTTACTGATTGCCATATAAAGTTGATTACCAGATGTTGATATGAAATCTTTAATATTTAGCATGTGGAACTGTGTTCAGTTTATTGTTACAAGGTTTTGTATCTTGTTACCAAAACTTGTCCGTGGACATCTCAATGCCAAACTTTAAATAAAGTAGTCACCTTAGTATTGTTGAAGATGTATCACTTAGTCTCCCTGTCGAAGTCTTTGAGGCAAAGGTCATTCACCTTGCTAGCAAAAATGAGAGAAGTTACCCTTTTGCGTTAGAATATGTAGCATACACCACTTGAACTTACTCTTCTTTAGGGTTAGCATTTGTAGGAAATATATTGCAAATAGCCACTTTAGAATGCTGTTGAGTGTTTTAGCAAGACTATTCTATATGCTCATGACATTTGATGAATATAGTCCATCTGAGTATTATATACTGCTTTAGATGCAAATTATAATATTCAGCTGATAGAAACTTTACAAATGTGTGCAGAACTTAAGTTCTAAGGATCAATCTAGATTGTCGGAGCCAATTAAAGAGCTGGATATTCTGTTGACTCAGGTTGATACTTACGTCTTGATCTAGATTGCAGCGACTGTTTTTTAAATTGTAATCTAAAATTTGTGCAGATTGCTGCAGGTGTACCTGTGGATATTATGCCGGGGCCAAATGACCCTGCCAACTTTTCCTTGCCACAGCAGGTTTGCTTACATTCTATCTGCAATTTATATTTTGGGTACATTGAGCTGGGTGAGGATCTCGAGTCCTATATACTTGTCTTGGTAGAGCTTCCATAGTCAACTATGACCGACAAAATCTTAGTCATTCAGCATTCTGCTATTAGTAGTTGTTTACATTTCATTCATTGTCTTATCTTTCAGCCTCCTAATTGCATAGATGCCTTTTTCCTGGGGCATCAGCTTACAACACATTCAAATCCTGTCATAATCCTCACTCTTTAAAACTTGATGATGTTAGGTAAGAAGAATGTGTATAATTATCTAGAAGTAAGACTAAGTTGAACTAGACAATTGTTAACATATCTTGTCTTCAGTTTGCTTGGAACATCAGGTCAGAACATTGATGATCTTGAGAAGTATTCAGATGCAAAAGGTAAACTTGACTCCATGGAGAGGACATTGAGATGGAGACATCTTGCACCAACAGCACCGAATACACTTGGTAAAAGCTGCATACTTGCTATATTTAGATTTTCTGGTTTTGCTAAATCTTGCATTTGTGTGAATTTGTTCTTTTACTTAGAGCTTTTACGCTGTTATATTTCTGATTAAGCTGTTGGGAGTTACTTTTTTCAGTCAAGAAAAGGAGGATATCAAACAGTACCTTTTACTATTTCTATGTTTTCTCCAATTCTAGAACATGAGATTTATCACATACCTGTTCATGAGATTGTTGTCATGTCCTGATATTTGCACTGAATCTATTGGTATCTTGCAGGATGTTATCCTTTTACTGACAGGGACCCTTTCTTCCTTGAGTCCTGTCCGCATGTTTATTTCATTGGTAATCAGGAGAAATACGAGACTCGCTTAATCAAGGGTACTACATTTTACTATCTTTGGCTTCATTATATCTGTTCTGATTTTGAAACCAAATTTCTTCATTGTAAGCTTGAATTGCAGGAGAAGAGGGACAGATAGTGAGACTCATTTGCATTCCCAGATTTAGTGAAACTGGAGTTGCTGTTGTGGTAAGCTCTCTAATTACAATTTTGCTGATGGCATGCCTTATCCAAAGGTTGCAATGCAGGATATAAAGAAATGAAAGCTATTGTGAATTTGATGTGCATGGTTCAAAATCAATTTCATTGATTGGGTTGAGAATTTAAATTGCTAAAATGTTAATTTCTCTTTTTGGATATACAGTAAGTATATATAAGTTTATACACTGGTGTCAAGATTTCATTGACATGTGAAGAAGTCAAAACATGTGCGCGCAAGTATCTTGCCTCTGCTGTCCCGAAGGGAATCTTTTTAGGCCGAGGATTGCATTAGAGAGCAATATTTTCCTGTCTAACATGCCAATGCTATCTTACTTCTAAGAAAACATGGAATTGAACAAACAATTGAATATCAAAGTGGATTTTTTTTACAAATAATCTTTATTGAAGCTCTGGATTCTGCCTGATACCCTAATCCTATTTGCTGACTTCCTTTGCAGTTGAACATGAGAAATCTGGAATGTCATACTCTCAGTTTTGGAACTCAATTTGGCTAATAATTTTTGAGGTATGTTATCATAATTTGAAGGCTTAAAGATCTTCTAGGTTTATCTTCAAGTTGTTAGTTATTACATTGTTTGCTTTAAACAGTGTATTGTGTTTAATATAAAGGATTTATCAGTGACTTGTTGCAAAGTTTGGTAGTTAAATTGTTTCATGTACTCTGGTTTTTGCAAGTATCTGGATTAACATTTGCAAAAGACACTCTGGCCCGATAATATGGGAGACACAATGTGTTAAGATGTGGATGATGTGGTCATGGATAGGTTTTAATGAAGTCAATATCCCTGGCTTTTGTCCACATCATTATAAATTTTTGTTTTTCCTGAAGGTGTTTCTACCAAAATTTAGTACGCTGAACAATGGAAGCTACCAAACTAATTTGAATATGGTCGGTGCTATTTCTGACTTCCACAGATACTTTTGCTTGGTGCGAGTACTTTTTTGAATGCCCTGGTTATGAATGTTGTGCTCATCTTCTTCCTGCTTGTTTGAGTTGTAAGTCTTGAGACTTAATCCTAGATCCCAAGGTAGCATAACCTTTTTAGGCATACCTGCACAATCACGTTAATCTTTCTTTCTCAATTCTTCATGGTCTGGTTGCTTGGTCCATCTCTATCCTTTTCCATAAGTGTCTGAGGAACCACAAAGCCCTAGATTTGTGTGTTATTCAATTCCTATTTGTTTTAAATCAATTTCACTTTCTGCACCTTTAGTTAGCTCCCTTATTAAACTTTTGTTTGTCACTTTTTTGATTCAGCTTTTGTAGCTCTTCACTCACCATAAATGCAGCTCAAGCAGATTGATTTGTGTGTTATTTATCAATTCCTATTTGTTTTAAACCAACTTCACTTTCTGCACCTTTAGTTAGCTCCCTTATTAAAACTTTTGTTTGTCACTTCTTTGATTCAGCTTTGTTAGCTCTTCCCTCAACATAAAAGCTGCTCAAGCAGATTTTGCCTATAGCCTTGAGCTCTTGAACTAGAGGAACCTATGGCTAGCATATTGGATATTAGTTAAGCAGCTCTATTGTGTTCGTCTATGAGTTTTCTTTAACTGTCTCTTGCTTCTGAGTGGTGTCTTCTGGAATCTCGTATATGTTTCTATAGCAAAGTTGGGTTCCAGTTATTACTTAATTCTATGAAAGCATATTCTATTTCAGTTTACACCAGTAAGACAATCAACATACTTTAATTTCACACATTTAAGATTTTTTTATTTTTTTTTAATTTGGATCTCTTTTTTTCTTATAACAACTAATTTTGTGTAGAAACTTCTGTATCATATTCCTATTATCAAATTATTGAACCACCTTCTTTCTACTTGTTTAGTGTGGGATTTCCTTTGTGCATAATAACTGTCATATTCTGGCTACAGTAAGAGTTTGTTAAGAAAACCAGGAAATAAAATAAGGCGATAAATGAATAAAACAATGGAAATTGGATAGATTTTGTTCTTGTTAAACATTGCCAAGTTTATTGGCAGCAGAAATCCTTAAAATCTGCCTAAAATAACTTGTAATGTCTTGTAAACATTTTACAGGAGAAGTACTGCGCTGTAAAGCAAAGCTTGAGCTTGCAGAAAGTTGTTGAGCAAGTCCTACTAACGCACTGGTTATTTCTGCTTCTTCCCAGCAGATAAAGTCTTGGAGATTTGAAGATAGCCCAAGAGATATAACTGTCAACTTTGAAGTCCTCGTGACGTTTCTCCCTAAGTGGGAAGTTTCGGGACTTCTTGCATGACTATTTTGTTTTATGCTTTTTGCTTGCCGAAGTTAATATTTTAATCCTGTAATTTTAGCTCCAGGGTGATATCGACCTTCTTTTTCTGTTAACCTATAATGGAATTTTTTGGACTGCTAAGATAACATTTTCTATGGTGAACGCAGCGCATGATTTTTATGCTTATTTATGTGAAGGCATTAGCTGTTTTTTGTTCTTTTCGTTACTTTTGTTACTTGTTAGCTGTGCATATGTCATCCTTTGATCTTCTCTACAGGCAACTTCTCATGATTGAGTGCATATATTAAGCTCTGATTTGGATCTACAAGATTAAGACCAGGCCGTCTTTGGTGAAGCAACGGGCTGTGATCGACATCTTTTTTTTTTTTACCTTCTGCTCTATTTCTTTGTTTACTCCTTTTTTTGGTTTAACAAATTAGTATTTGATAACTTCTTTTTTAATTAGCCCTTACTAGTGTATCACGGTTGTCAAAGTTCTGTTTTTGCTCTATAACTGTGATCAACTGCTAAACTACGCATCTTATGGCTTTATTTGGGAGCTAATGACTTGTTCTGATATTAGATTCTGTCCAGTTCGTCTTCTAGATTTGATGAAACTATGAAATTTTAAATATATTCACAACCATGTACAATCGAGACTTAAGAGGTCTTTTAAGGGTTTTTGGCACCATCCGTTTGGAGCGTGGAATACTTGTTTCCCTCTCTTGACTCGGTCTGAGTAGTAACTTCATGAATTTCTTTCTTTCTGCTTTCAATGACAGATTTATGAATTCTTGGCACAGGACAAGAGACTCGATCAAATAGGCAAGATTAACTATTGCCTACTTTGCAATGCCAACCTGGCTAGAAAAAGTGTTAGAAATACATTAATCAGCAAACATGTTTAGATCATGAAAAAAAAGGGTTGTCACTTAACATTTACTACTATAATTTTGGATTGTGGGAATTTAAACGTTGACTTCTTTTTCATGTTAGCGTTAGTTTTCCTTGATCAGGAGCCGGCTTAACAACATTTTATGTTGTTTGGGCGGCATTCTCATTAATTACTAGTAAAAGTCTTATCTGCATAACAATAGATCCTCCTTGAAGACTGCTACAAAAACACTATAAATAAGCTGCTCAGAGAAAGAAAGAAATCATCACTCACAATCAGCCTTTGTTTTTCTACATCTAGTATATAACTAGCTTCCAACTTCTGCAGCTCTCCTTGGTTAGAAATGGCAAAACACGTCACAATCTTCTTGTTCTTTCTAGCTCTCACTTCATGCTACATTGCCAGCTTTGCTTCTGACCCCATGCCTCTGCAAGATTTCTGCGTAGCTGATACAACTGGCTCCGGTAATTAAGAACGCATATTTTATCAAGATTTTTATGCTGTTTAATTAATTACAAGCAATTTCTTGGCTTTAACCGGTTAATGGTGAAAATTTGTGAAAATTTCGATGTATATTTACAAAGACACATTAACAGAGACTATCTATATATAGACTTGACTACAACCTACTTCTACACAGATATACATAGTCAAGTAAGTAGAAATTACCAGAAAACTTTAACGTTTTTTTTTTTGTTTTGATCTTCTAGTGATCGTGAATGGCTTGGCATGCAAGGATCCCTCCCTCGTAAAAGCTGAAGATTTCTTCTTTTGTGGGCTGAGCATGCCTGGAAACACAACAAATTCATTTGGCTCCAAGGTTACTCCAGTATTCGTAAATCAACTTCCAGGACTCAACACTCTTGGTATCTCAATGGCACGCATTGACTACGCACCGTGGGGAATCAACCCTCCTCACACTCATCCTAGAGCTACCGAAATTCTCACAGTTATTGAAGGTTCTCTCCAAGTTGGTTTCGTCACATCCAATCCTGACAATCGCCTTTTCACCAAGGTTCTTCAAAAGGGTGATGTGTTTGTATTTCCCATTGGACTCATTCACTTCCAACGCAATGTGGGAAACACGAATGCCGTTAATTTAAGCTATAGCTGGCTTGAGCAGCCAAGCTCCTGGTGTTATAACCATTGGAAATGCTGTTTTTGGATCGAATCCGCTCATCGATAACGGTGTTCTAGCTAAGGCTTTCCAAATTGATAAGAGCATTGTGGATCAAATCCAGTCAAAGTTCTAGATTAAATAGCAACAAGAAAATGCACTATGATTAATTGATTGATTGATTATAGTCTAGAAGATATTTCAGTGTATGCATGGATATATGTCTGCTTATTAGGTGATGTATTACTTTGGAAAAGTTGTCAATGTGTGTCTTGAATTATTTGTGTTGTGAATAACCCCAGAAATGGAGAATTTATTGTATTGCAAAATTGATTTTCTTGTAATGACATATGTTTTCTTCTGAATTAGTGAATGCTGAATTTATTGGTTTTATTGGTTTAGTTACAACGAGTTATTTTCATGGAATATACTAATCATCAAAAGATCAAATGTTGGCAACCTTCAACAACAGAGAAAACAGAATGCCTTTCACATGAAGATGTCCACTAAAAAGCAAAAGCAAAATCGCATACTTTACATAAAAAAGCAGCTCATTGTATTCATCTTGCCAAGGCAGTTAATGTCAGAGTTGGCTTTCATTTCTTACTGAATTTACGACCACATTGCGTATGCATGCACAAAATAATTCAATTTCACCTTTTCACATATGTGAGTTTCCTTTAATTTAAATTACCAACTACTGAATAATTACAAGAAGTTTATTTGTTTAGAACAATATTTGTGATAGCAAATTATGAACTGCTTTCTTTGTTTAGGTTTTTTTTGTGTATATAATTACCCTTATCACTACAAAAATTACGCGATTAGCAACGTATTTAGCAACGAAAAATAAATGAAAATTCGTTGCTAAATAATTCAGTCACGAATTTAGCAATGAAAAAAATTTCGTGGTAATTATGCTCGTGGGTAACTGGAATAGCAACGAAATCTGATAATTTCGTTGCTAATTAGCAACGAATATTATTCAATGGTAATTAATTCGTTGCAAATTAGAAATGAATATAGAAACGAAGTATTCCACGTATTTAGCCACAAAATTAGTATCAAATTCTCCAACGGAAATTTTGTAACGTATTTAGCCTCGAAATTAGCATCGAAATTTCCATTTAACGTATTTTAGCAACGAAATTTGCTACAAATACCAACAAAATCTGTCTTTCAGAATAAAAATATTATTCTAGTTTCCAACGAATTTAGCAACGAAAATATTTTAAAAATATTGTTTATTTTTCAGAATTAGCAACGAATATACCAACGAATTTTTTATAAAAATATTTAATATTTTAGATTTTTCTTGACCTAATTTTTTATTTTATAGTTAAATTTACTTGTACAAACTTATAAACCCAAAACTGTATAGAAATATAACAAAAGCGCAATATAATTAACAAAATACGATGTTTAACAACCAAAATACAAAGATTCACAAATAAAAATTTTGTTTATAACAAAAGAAAAAGGAAAAAGCTAGGTCGTAGAAGAGCTCGCAGGTAGTAGACGGTCTAGTTGGAGAGGTGAATGATAAAGGGTCCGAGATGTGTATGCCCTGATTAGTATCCAAACTCTTGCCATGTACTTGCATGAAGACCGCCATCATTTCATCCATTCTCTTGCGCATATCCTCCATCTGCTCATCTTTTTTTTTGAAGTGTGTCCTGCATATTATGAATCTGTTCCTTGAGTTGTTCTAACTCGATCTGCCAACAACAGGAGGAGGTGGAGATGGTGGAGGTGGAGCAGATGAACATCTAGTATTGGCACGGACAGAAGATGTATACTCTCTGGCCAATCTACCCATACCAAACACTCTCCCAAACTTAATTCCACCAGCAGCCTTCACCCACATATCTATGTCATTAATAGATGGTTGGGAGGACTCATTGATAAGTGGAGAATCTGTTTGCTCCATTTGAGCAACTCAAAGATTTTGGTACTCATTATAAACAGATTCAGCTCGCGGTCCACTCCAACTTTTATCCTTTTTCTTAAATTAAGCTCACTTTACGAAGAGCATATCAAAGTTGGGAGGATTACCTTCTCTGTCTGTCTGTAAAAAAGAAAAAATAAAATAAAATAAAAAATTTAGCACCCAATCACTTTATAAAAGTTAATACTAAAACTTAATGAGAAAAAAAAAAGAATTTAAATATTTACTAAACATACCATTCGTTTGTGTTCACCATAGTTGACTTTTATACCGGCATATGGAGCCATCTTTGAAAAGCATCTGAAATCCAATTTTCCTTGTTGATTGCTGCCTTTTTTCGGGATTTTGAATCATCCCAGCCGGCTACAATTTGAAGCCAGACTTCCTCAGCCATGAAATCTGGCTTCTTCATATCCTTCTTGGCCTTTGCTATGGTGGCGCGCAAACAATCTCCAACTTTTTTTTTGAAGATCCTAAAGATCTCACAATTGTGCTTGTCTTCCCATGAATAGCAGCGCTACAAAGTTTAGGAAAAAAATAAATAAACAACAATATAGGTAATAGAGGAAAATAAACAAAAAATAATATTTGAATTTTTACCTTAAACTCATTCCACCACAAATCACGTACATTCAATGGTGCAGTCGTCCAGTTGATAAATTTATCATGCCAACGGGACTTGATGATACTATTTAGAGTGAGGACCACTATACCGGAATCCGAAAACCTACAACGATTTGTCGTTGGAAAAAATAGATAATAAAATAGTAATATATAAAATAGATTTAAAACTACTAATATAGTATACTTACACGTCATTGTTAGGTGTAATGTGCTGCCTAACAAATGTTGGCGGCACGACTGCAGTATCAGTGTGCTGCCCCTGCTGAGATTGTAGTATGCGCGGGGTGTCAGATGCACTGGCAATCGAAATACGACTCATGCTAGTCGATCTACTCATAATAGCAACAAAATGGGGGAAATGACACTTACGAAATGTACAATTTTGCACAATTATAGAATTCAATTCTGCAGAATTGCAAAATTCAAATTCTGCAATTTTGCAGAATTCTCTAGTCTGCAATTCTGCAGAGGACTGGATTCTGCATTTCTGCAGAAATGCATTCTGCAGAAATGGATTATGATGTGAATCGATTCTGCGATTCCTGGATTACGTAGTTCCTCAAAATGCATTCTGCGAACTAGATTCTTTTGCAGAAATGCATTCTGCAGTTATGCAGAAATGGATTCTGCAGTTCTGTAGAAATGGACTCTGCAGTTTTGTAAATCTCTGCATAATTGAATTTTTGAATTCTGCAGTTCTACGGAAATGAATTCTGCAGTTATGTTGAACTGAATTCTGCTATAAAAAAAAAAAAAAAAACTCTCTTCTATATACATCAAGATCCTCCAGTTGCTTTCATCTCCAAATCCCAATAAGCTTTATTTTTTTTTTGAAGCCCCAAAAATACACATGGTTTTCTCCATTTTATTAACAATATAAGAGTTGAACAACAATTATATTCAAGATTTAGAAAGAAATGAAAAGTTCCGTGTCAATAGCCTAATTTGAAATCCTCGCCAGTTAAATTTCCATTTTTGTAATGCATGAGGCCTTCAAGACCTTCGGATCATTGAAAGCACCGACACCGACGTTCCTCGAAGCACCACACTGAAACTCCAAGAAATCGCATCATCTTCCCAAAAAAAAATTCAAAAAAAAAAAAAATCAAGATTGATGTCTGCCAATCAGTACATTTTAAGGGGAAAAAGGAAAAGAGAGAAGGAGATGGAAGAGGGGAAACTTATGCAGATCTTCTGAAAATTAAGAGGAGAGGAAAAATTAGAGAGAATTTGGAATTTGGGGGAAGGGGAATTTAGGGTAGATGGGAGGGCTTCTGAAGATTGGGGAAAAAGAAAAATATGAGGAGGAAAGCCAGAAAGATACTGTGAGCAATTTTACACAAAATTTTGTAAAATACATCTTGAATACATTTTTTTTTTTTCAGAATTTTTTTTGTGTAACTTTCTTTTATGTTGTCGTTTAAATTATAAATTTCTAATTTTACATGGTATTTACTCATAAATGTCTCACTAATTATTTTTTAAGGCATTCCTGCTACAGTATCTCTATAAATATGCCATAATAGGGGTATTTTCTTGTAGTGATTACTATGATTTGGATATATAATTGTATTAAAAACTTATACCATGTTCCATATTAAAATAGGTGATAAAACTTATTTTGTTAAATGTGAATGAGTATAGTTTGCAAACAATTAAGAAGTATTACCTTTATATGAATATATTTATTTTTTCTATTGAAATACAATTGATATATATTTACTTTTATGAATAATTAATTGGTAATTAAATTGATAGAATCCTTAATTAAGGTGTATCGAATATATAATTCAAAAGTTATCGAGATAGTTATATGATTTATTATAGTATTGCTTTGAGTTAGTTATATCGAAAATAACTAAAAAATATAGTGAAATAATAATAATGGCATAAAACTTTAACATATAAACCAAATAAAAACAAATAATACACAGTAATACTTCATTGACCACAAAAAACAAAGATGTGTATAAGAGACAGCAATTGGACTTGTAAGGTATTAATAAGATTTACATCTAGATGTGTAAAAATGTAGAAAAAAACAACTCATAGGAATTGTTGTTAAGTATGCACTTATGAGTTGCATATATAAATATATATTAAAAAATTTCATCTACTTATTCCGTAGATGAAATTGCATTTTTTACAAACTATAAATCAACTTAATTTTTTTTTTATGTATGAATAGGTATACAAATAAAAATAAAGAAGTGTTTTTTTTTTTTTAAATATGAACGAATTAAACGTGGTAAATATACATACATATATATATATATATATATGCATGTATGTATGTATGCTCTAGATATCATAGATACATATATGTATATATGCGTACAAAAAAAAGATACAAGTGTAGTATAATATAAAATTTACTTACGGTGAACTAATCAAAATCAAATTCATCAGCTTCATCATCGTCGACATCATTCGTCTTCTACATCCTCCGATGTGTCATCATCATCATCATCATCATCTTTTTCTTCTTCTTCATCATTAAAACTAGTAATATTGAACTGGGGTAGATGTATTTCAATTTCATCAACGAATACTACTTCACCACTTGGATCCTGCAGTGTTGGGATATCATGCAATTCTGGTTCAATTGGTGCTACAACTCGATCCTGTTGGTATGCCGTATCCTTCAGCTTTACACATCTAGAATGAGTATTGTCTTGCAAACAGCTAACCAATCAGCACGATCTCGCTTTAGAAATGGATACGGTACATAGTACACCTGAACTGCTTGCTGAGCAAGGATGAATGGATCGTAACTCTTGTAACGCTTCTTATGATTTATTTCTACCAAAAATTGTACTTGCGATGCACATTCGTCCCTCTAACAGGGTCGTACCAAAGACATTTGAACAATACAACACGCATTGCAGGCCCAGGATATTCCACCTCTATGATATTTTCAATTACTCCGTAGAAGTCATTAGAAACACTCTCAACACAAACACCACTATTCATGGTTCCCTTGCCGAATCCATGGGTAGAAGTATGAAAATTATATCCATTAACAAAATATGCTGGCCAACTTCTGACTTTGTGTTTGGTCCCCAAGCAAGATGGTACAAAATCCTTTTTTCCATGATCTTTTTATTATCACTTAGTATCTGTATGTAAACAACATATCACTTCTCATTCGATAAATACCATGTCATTATATTATTACTCTATATGTAAAGCATTTAACAAATATCTTACGATCTGTTTGAACCACTCTGCAAAGTGTTCATTACACATTTGGTCAATTCTATGGTCAGGAACACCGTAATATGGAGATTGAAATATCCTATACATGCAAAAGTATGGGATGTAGAAACTTTAATTTATTTCAATAAACATGAATATGAATAATCAAAACTAAAGTACATAATATATATATTCCTAAAAACTTACTGAACATATGGCTCGACTTCGGGGCAATTTAACAAGATATATATGTGAGCTATTCGTCTTTCGTCGTCAATTAAGTAGCCTCGTTTACATGCCCCAGTAGATCTACCTAAATAGTTAAAAATAGGGAACGAAGGAACATGTGGATTGAAAGGTCCTTCATCGTTCCTACCGGCTCTTTGCCTCTTCGATTGAACATGCGGCTCGAAATAGTACTATGCAAAGGTTGTTACCTCTTCCACAATGTACGCATTGCAAATTGAGGATTCAATGCATGCCTTATTCTTAATCTTTTTTTTTAGGTGAAACAAGAATCTACAAAATGAATGTAACATATTTAATACATGTAGATGTGTATAAAACAAATAAAATTATTCAAACACAATCATTGTACCTTTCGAACGGGTACATCCACCGATATTGTACTGGACCTCGAAATTCTTGCTTCGTATGGCAAGTGGATTATCATATACTCTATGGAGTCGAAAAAAGCCGGTGGAAAAATTCTTTCTAGGTTACAGAGGATTACGGGAGCATTGTTCTCAAGTTTCTGCATGTTTGTTACGGTTAACGACGTTGAACAAAGGTCTATAAAAGAATAAGCTAACCTCTGTTAAGGCTGACCATACAAACGGTGGTACAAACTCCTTAAAGGCAATAGGGAGTAGTCTTTCCATAAATACGTGACAGTCATGACTTTTCATTCCAGTCAACTTGCATTCGTTCAAATCAATGCATCTGCTAGTGTTTGACAGATAACCGTCTGGGAATTTTAAGTTATTCAACCATTCACATACCACACGTTTCTCATTTTTGGTCAATGTGTACACTGCTTTTGGCTTCGGACCAGTGCTCGTCACGTCTACTTCTAGTGCTGGACGATCACAAATATCTCGTAAATCTTTCTCCATTCAAATTATCCTTTGTCTTCCCAGTGACAGATATCCATTACAGTGTTCAAGATATTGTCAAATACATTCTTCTCAATATGCATGACGTATGCATTATGAGGTACAAGATTTGTACTCCAGTATGGAAAATCCCAAAATATGCTTCTTTTTGTCCACTTGTGGTATTCCCCGTATCCATCAGGCATGCACTGCGGATCATCATGTGCTCTTTTCAAATGTTCAACTCGTTCAAAAATTTCTGTCCCTAACAGTCGCAATAGTGGCGGAGTTATTTCAACTTTTTTTTTGGTAAAATCCTTCTTGTTCTTTCTATAAGAATGATTCAGAGGTAAAAATTGCCTATGACAATCGAAGTAACAAGCTTTCCTACCGTGCTTCAACTTGAATGCCTTTGACCTCTCCATGCATATAGGACACCCAAGAAGGCTTGCAGTACTCCACCCGAATAGCATTCCATATGCAGGAAAATCATTCACCGTCCATAAAAGTGCAGCTTTCATGCGAAATACGTCCCCAGTCATGATGTCCCTGGTAGGAACTCCTTGTGTACCACAATTGCTGCAATTCTTCAATCAATGGCTTCGTGTACACATCAATAAGTCTCTTTGGATTATCTAGATGTGTAATAAGAGACAGATACAATATTTTTTTAGCTAAATGAGAATTTTGGTAGATTATAAGGAGTTAAAATAACCAACACGAATATGTCTTTCAGAGCAAATCCGTCAGCACATAACCCTAAGCGAACATTACGAGTTTCTATTGCAAATTCCGGATGAGTCCTGTCAAAGTGTTTCCACGCCTCTGCATCTGAAGGATGACACATAAGGTCATCTTTTTTTTCATGATTTGCATGCCACTTCATATGTAAAGCCGTCACTTGAGACGCATACAGTCTTTGCAACCTGGGTGTCAGCGGTAGATAGAATAATTGCTTGAAGGGTCTTGCTTTCCCATTACCGCTCTTTTAGCCTTGTACCTTGGAAGTTCACACCATTTGCAAAAATCTGCATCATTATCATTCTTCCAGTACAACATGCATCCGTTTGTGCATACATCTAGTATTCTCCTAACTTGAAGATCTAAAGTTTTAACCAAATTCTTTACCTCATTGAAGTCGTTAGGCATTATATTGTCATCCGGCATCATCTCGCACATCAATTGCAACATTGAATTGAAACAATTTTTAGACATATTATTCTCGGCCTTAATATTTAGGATCCTCGAAGTCGCTGATAATTGAGAATGATTCTGGCAGCCATCTCACAAACGCTGATCTGCAGCCTTCATTGCATCCCAAAATCGCTCACAAAACCCTTCTTCATTTCCCATCCTTGTTAGTGGATCTTGTTGGAACACTGTTTGGCTTGTACCTCCTTGCTCAAAAGAGTGCTCATAACTAGTACTACTCTGACCCCAGTTTGGACCGGTATTCTGTCCTACGGCATCAAAGACCATCCTTTGATAGGGATTAAATTGGTTATAATCATCAAATGGCTGAGTTACAAGAGCTTGCACAATACTGGAATTCGCATATTCCTGAAAAATTTCACCGTGACAAGTCCAGTTGTAATAGTTTGACATGAATCCATACCTGTACAGGTGCTCTCTAACTTTATCCAAGGCTTGAAATTTAAAATTCTTGCATTTGGAACATGAACACCTAATATTGCTTCCATCCTTGTACTGAAATTGTTCACTTGCAAATGTCAAAAATTCTTCTACACCTGTGCAAAACTCTTCCGTACATCCTCGACGACCAGGTAAATTCTTCTTATACATCCATTGCCTATTTTGTTCAATTCTTAATTTGTCCTGCATAAATTCACACAACAATTATCACAAATTAAATTATAACACACACACACACACACACACATATATATATATATATTTCTCAATTAACGAATATATATATATATAGATTACATTAGACACTTGAAAAACTTTAATTACGTGCAAATCAAGTAGTCCGTAGATTATTAAATTTAAAATCAAAATATTAAAATAAAATTAAAGATTTAAACTTACTTCACCAAAATCAAATAATCTCCACAAAATTTTTTCACCACCAACGGTCGGCTACCAACCAACTCGTTTCAAGTTTTGATGTTTATCTTTCATACAAAACAAAAATTTTGGAAGTTACAAAATTTAGAAAAAAATACTGAGTAAGTTTCAATTGGAAAAAAAAAATGAAGGAAGTTGTTATATAGCTGAAATACCAACGTTTTTTGCAACGAAAATATTTGTTGCTAAAATCAGCAACGAATTTTCCAATGAAAATATAAATCGTTGCTATACCTACCGTCAACACGTGATGCACGAGTTTACCAATGTATTTTTCCACAAACTATTCGTTTCAAATATTAGCAACGAAATTAGGCACGAATTTTTGCCACGAAGTAATGTTTTTAGCCACGAAGAAACTATTCATTGGTAATTTTACCAACGAATTTAGCCACGAATTAATCTTACGAATTTTGCAACGAAAATTTTTGTTGCTAAGATAGCCACGATTTTAGCCACGAAATGTTGGTGACAAATGTTGTTTGCCATTTAGCAACGAATTTAGAAATGAATTGGTAATTTTGTGGCCATAATTCGTTGGTAATTAGCAACGAAAAATTTTCGTTCCTAATTTTCGTTGCTAATCCGCAGTTTTTTTGTAGAATGTAATAACTCTTACTCGATATTCAAATTGAACTCGGTTCAATAAAAGATTATTCAAATTTGATTCGTTAATAATCAAATTAAGTTCAAACAAGATCTAACGCCGGTAAAAATTTTTAACCCGATTTCGAACTTGACTCGATAAATTTAAAATTTCAAATTTATACATAAAAATTTGAAACTACTCGAGTATACTTTAAACTCGACTCAATAAAAATTCTATTTAAATTTGATTTGAAAGATAAACAAGTAAAACTTGAATATATTTACAAATTCGTTAATAATCAAACAAGTTTAAGGGTCGAGTTTCTTGACTTTGTTTAGTCTTGTATGCTTAAAGTGTTCCACTTATTCACTCTCATTTACATCCTTATCCTTATTTAAAATGTAATTTTGCGCACGTTAACATTCAAGAATTATGATAGAGACAGTCGGCATAAATGGTATTTGGTTGGGCTGAAAATATTTTTTAAAAAATATTTTTTGGAAATTTTTTTAGCGTTAAATAAAAGAAAATATTTTTTGATACAAAATATTTTCTAATTTTTCTCATTTAGCTAAAAAAATAACTTACAAAATTTTTAACGTAAGTTATTTCTCAAATAGTTTAATAATAACGTTAAATTTTAAATACTTACTTTTATAACTTTATTTATTAAATCTTATTTTTGTTTTTAATTATTGTTCATTCATTTTTCTTTTCATTGTAGGTCCCCGCAATAATATAACTTTCATTATGCTTATTTTATCGTTACATTGTATTATGATTTAGTTTTAAAGAAAATTATTTTTTTATTTATAACAATCACTTATAAAAGTATTCATTATAATTGTTATAAGTCTTTTTAACTCGTATTCATAAAATTAAGGATGAAAAACCTTTAAAAGTTATATTTCAAAATATTTTTATTTTGTTAACCAAAAACAGAAAATTGTATAAAAATAAACTTTTTCATATAAAATATTTTTCAAAAAAATATTTTCTTAGAAAAACATTTTATATCCAACCAAACGGACTCTAAACGTCTAATCTTTAACTTCTTCTAACATTTCATTGTTTGATTTTTTTTTTTCTCCCAAGAAAAATAGAATATGCATGTTACACTCATTGATACAAAACTTGTTTTCTTGATTAGCCGTTCCTGTATCTAATCATAGTTGTACAAACTTCTTTTGTTCATAATTGTAGAAACTTGGTTCTTATTCCGGAACTGTGATTGACTGAGTAAGCGTACCTTAGCACAATTTTATTCATTATTAGTGTATTGAATATCCATCCAAAGAAACTACGCGGGTTTAGGAGCTAATGACTCGTTCGTTTCCTTCCCTTCCGTTTGTCTTTTAGGTTGGATATGGAATTCTAAATTTGTTCACAATTACATTTGTCAACAGATACACCATTCCTTTGGAGTGACATATCAGATATGTCTAAATCAAGGGATCTATTATATAGTATTATAGAATCAGCCTATTTTAGAAGAGATACTCTATCAAATATCAATATGATCAAATTGGATATTTGCCTTAGAATTATAACACATTAATTTTTAGAAAAATTCTACGGTCTTTTTTAGAAAATCATTATCTTAGCTTTAAGAACTTATACAGTACAAATTTTTTAAACACATGGTATTGTAATGTACAAGCATTCAAAGTACAAGGGAATGGTTCCTAAAATAAACCATAGAATTTCCATGATTTTTATTGCATCATTAAAAGCCTTTAGAAAAATGTTGATGGGCAAAAATGTTTTGATCATGAATAAATTAAGATGGTCACATGCACATATTTCTAATTTTGGATTTTGGCAATCTTAGTGATATTTTGACTTCTTATTCATTCTCGATCAATTCACCAATAAGAAATGGAAAATAATTACTTAAAATCAATCTCCTATCCAGTTCTACAGGAGCCGGCTTACCATCTTCTTTAGATCCCTAATTATTGCTTGGTCGGCCTTCTCATTAATTACTCGTGAAAATTCTATCTATGCCCGGCGCAACCAATTCCCTTGAACATTGCTTACAAATGTTCTATAAATAAGCTGCTCGAAGAAATTACGTACTCATCATCACTTGTAAAACCTTGCCTGCTACATCTAGCATCTAAACCTCAACTTCTTTGTTTGAGTGAATTCTTTCTCTCTTTCAAAGATCCATCAGATATGGGAAAACGCATAACAGTCTTCTTGTTTTTTGTAGCTATCTCTTCATGCAACCTTGCTTTTGCATCCGACCCTGAACCCCTTCAAGATTTCTGCGTAGGTGATGCTAGTGGCTCCGGTAAGAAATGCATCTTTTCGGACTTCGGTTCCTACGTTGTACTTTCAATTTTAATTTCAAACACTTTGTATCACTAATTCTTAAATGTTTTCGACTTCAAACTAATTTTTAACAACGCCATTAAACTTAACAGAATCTTTGACATGCACCCAAATAATACAGTAATAGGTTTAATTACTGTACATTTCGTTGAATTATTATACACACGAAAAGATTCTATTAATTTCCAAGACTGTATTAAAAATTAGACTGAAATATGATAAATTTGAGAATTGGCGTGTAAAATATTCAAATCTGAAACTGATTGTGCAAAGTCATTATGATCAGTTGAGGGATGTAAAATAGAATTAACTTTTTTTTTTTTTTTTTTTTGAGAGTTTCTTGTGTTTGTTGATTACCAATTGTTTCTTGAAATTTAATTGCTTACTAGTAGTTTTTAATGGTTTTGATCTTTGTAGTAAGAGTGAACAGCTTGGCATGTAAGGATCCCTCCCTTGTTAAACCTGAAGATTTCTTCTTCAGTGGGCTGAACATACCTGGAAACACAACAAATCCATTTGGCTCCAAGGTTACTCCAGTATTCGTCAATCAACTTCCAGGACTTAACACTCTTGGCATCTCAATGGCACGCATTGACTACGCACCATGGGGCATCAACCCTCCTCACACTCACCCAAGAGTGTGCCACCGAAATCCTCACAGTTATTGAAGGTTCTCTCCAAGTTGGTTTCGTCACATCAAATCCTGACAATCGCCTTTTCACGAAGGTTCTTCAAAAATGTGATGTGTTTGTATTATAAATTGGACTGATTCACTTCCAACGCAATGTGGGGAACACAAATGCTGTTGCTATAGCTGGCTTGAGCAGCCAAGCTCCTGGTGTCATAACCATTGGAAATGCTGTTTTTGGATCTAATCCACTTATCCCAGATGATGCTTTGGCTAAGGCTTTCCAAATTGATAAGAGTGTTGTGGATCAAATTCAGTTGAAGTTCTAGAGAAGCATGAAAATGCATTAGTATAAAAACTTTTAGCAAATTTTATAATCCTGTTGAGGAACCATTTTGTTGAGTTTAACAACTTATATAGTACAAGTTAAGTTGTTAAAGTAGACACGGGATGAATATCTCAACTAGACAATAGAATTTTCCAAAGTTTTATCATAAGGTTAATTTGGATGTCTTGGTGGTTTTAAATTATTGGTTTGCGACATTATTTGTTGTTGTGTTTTAAAATGTTCTTGTTACAAATAAAAAACTCCAAATTGGGGATTTCATTCTTTTGTAATGGTAATTCTTTGTGCTGTATATCTTACTTGACTGTTAATTAATGGAGAAGATTTCTCTTTTTATCTGCTATTTAATCTATGCTCAAATGGTCTGTTTAATCCATGCTTAATCATGAATCTCTAGCTGAGATATCATCATCAAACATAGAGTGCACCATGAAGTTAAATTATTGTGATCGAATTCTTTTGTGTGTGTGTGCGTGTTTTTTTTTTCCCCTTTTTATTTCTGCCTGGGCGCAAGGCCTTGTCTTCTTGAATTTTCAAATGTTTTAAACAATTTATGGTATGAATTTGTTGAATGGTTTTAACTTAGGAGTTTAAAGTGAGTCACAAAAGATTTGTTTGGACTCAATACTAATTATATATATAACTTCAATCTCACTCCCTTTATTAGATAGATCATCCAATCTATTTATAATTAAAAAAATAAAATATTTTTTTTTCTCCTATAAAATAAGGACTATTCAAAGAATTCAAATTCAAGTTAAATTAATAATACGTTAAACATGGCATATGAACAAAGATTTTAATTTAAGTAAACCTGACAAACATTAAACTATTTAACTTATCGTGTAAAACTTAAACATTCAATTAGTTCACTTGTATAATTGCTCTCAATAAATGGGCTTATTGATTATTGTAAGTTATATGAGATAAGTTCTTATATGAACCAACATTTATATGCGAACAGTTTGTACATTTAGAGATAACTTGTGAATCTAATGTAGACCCACTGACTAGGTAGGTGGTTTTTTTTTTTTTTTATATGAACCTAGGTTCTCATGAACAGGGGTCATTTATTAAGGATCTTATAGCTGACTCGATTTTTTCATGGCTATTGCGGGTGCCATACGTTGGAAGAGGGCTAAGTTTGAGAAGTTCAAAATTCAAACTTGCATACGAGTTTTTATACTAAAAAATAAAATGAAAGAGTGTTTATAAAAACCCAAAACGTGTTTACGTACACTTTATTCCATCGTCAAGAGGGAAATAGCTCGAATCATCAAGTAAGGCGCCTAAATGATCGCTCAATAATAAAGGAGATAGGGGTGCAGAGACAGTTAGAAGGTTTGCTTAAAAGCAGATTTTCAGTAAGTGTTAAAATAATATTTTTTTTGTCCGCCACTAGAAATCAAGACATTGGGATTGGACTTGTAAATCGATTTATAACTCTTCAAGCCCGAGAAACAAAGAGAAGATGTATACGAACGAGAAATGCAGCAACAAGAAGAAGGAAAATGATTGAATAAAGGAACTCCCGAACATTTGACGATCTCATATGAAACGTATACTTGTATATTCGTCCATAGGTCAAATTAGACATACAAGGAATTATATGTAGCATTCTACTGATATCAAGTCATAGACGGGTTTCTTTAGCCTTTTTCTATTGCATATTAAAATTTCAATCAATATATTCCGTGAAAATTATAAGGATATTGAGAAAATGAACACTGACACTAATTCTGTTGTATTCATAAAGGTAACAAATGTGAACATAATTTTGTTCTTTGTAAAAAAATTCTCTAGGCAAGTTTGAATTTTTAACTTTCTTTGCCCCTATTCCATACGAAGACTATTGATAATCATTTCATACAGAGAACATGAATTTCGGTAACTACTCTGGTGCATTAAGAGAATCATAATGCATTTGAAGTAAAATAGGTTGGAAACACATCCTTTCATATATAGAAGCTTCCATTAAGGTATTATATCATTGTATTTTAAAAGTTTGTATAATACAATATTATGAATTTTAAATATTTATATTATTTAAAGTATATGTTATCCTAACTAGACCATAGAATATTTTACAAATAGGAGTACATCTGTGCTACTCATTATGTAATACATAGTAGATATTACAGTAGTTGAGATGACTAAATTACAAAAAGTTTCATTACTTTTTAATTATCTAATAATAATTAAAATATTCATTTCACATTATGGAATGAATAATGAAAGACTTTTTCCTCGTGTGTGTATATATATAGTACTATTTCTTTACTTGGCAATACCCTAGATTACCAAAGGTAGTTGGGCTTTTCGGTAGTTGGTAGTACTAGAATTCAGCTTGGAAAAAAATGATGGGTTAAATCAAAAATTAAATTCACTTTGCCCCATTTAACTTTTGCACAATCGACTATATTGCATTCTAAATTTTTTTTTTTTTTATCACTTTGTACCTTAAAATTTTTATTTTTTGTCACCTCATACTAAATTTTAACAAAAGTCAGAAATGTAACGGAATTTTAGCAAGTTTGCTGCATCCATCATTACGAGCCAAGATTCATCAATTGTTTATACTATTGTTCTCATTTTCCTATTTCATAAACGTGAACTTCGTTCTGTTTCAGAATCTTTAATTTGTATATTATTGTTGTTGTATTGACGCTAGTGTAGTTAAGAAGCATCAGTCTGAAATTCTTCAGAAAAGCTTGCCCGAATCCACTCTGTGCACAATTGGCATGGAATTTCTGAATTGCCAATTGGCACTATTTAATCCTTATCTACAATTTAATTATGAATTTATTTGTTTAATTGTATTTTCTGTATAATCTTTTGTGTACCTGAAATCGGCCTTGAGGAGTATTTCAAAAAAGTATTGTGGGAAATTACATGCTGGATAGATGTCAGCCTGTCCACAACGATTTCTTGGCTCGATCTGAAATGAGAATCATATCTAATTCAAAAAAACTCTCTTTAAGAATAAATCTTTGTTACTCATTTTATAATATCAATTAAGTATACTAAACTATAAGATAATTATAAAGTGATAAAATTTTTTACTTTTCAG
The DNA here is from genome assembly GCA_025175665.1 of Cinchona pubescens. NCBI lineage: Eukaryota > Viridiplantae > Streptophyta > Magnoliopsida > Gentianales > Rubiaceae > Cinchona > Cinchona pubescens. The sequence continues at coordinate 336,825 of JANKKI010000217.1, forward strand.
TAATTTTAATAGGTGCAATACTTATTTCGTATTGTGGAACAAGTAGCCCACAAGCCGTCTATGTCCCAATGTGGATTTAGGCATGATTTATTATCAAAATGCATAGCCTTTTTGTTCGTTAGACTAACCATATATAGGACTCTTTCATATGTATGACAGACGGCAATTAGAAAAGTAGAAAATCGAATAGTATATATTGCAAAAACATGGAGGACATCTCTATATATAACAAGCTTGGACAAACACATTTCATCATCCAAAAGTCAATTAGTCCTTTTTTCCTTCTCCATTTCTCTTCCCTTGATTTCCTTTCTCGCTCTCGAATGGCGAATTCGTTTGTCTTCTTAAGTGTTATAGCTCTTACTTTCAGTTACATTTCCTTTGCGTTTGACCCTCAACCTTTGCAAGATTTCTGTGTTGCTAATACTGATGGATCAGGTGATTATATGTAAAATCTTATTATATTAGGCTTTGTTTCTATGTATGCAACTTCTATATCATGTTAATTACCTTTCCCTAGAAGGAAAGGAAGAAAAAAAAAGTTTGCTTAGCTTATGGTTTATGCTGTTCATATTTATTTATTTGTTTTAATATTTTGATTGAAACAAGAGATGGTTAAACAGCTTATGGTTTACTCTGCAAAAGCTGTTTAACTAAAGCCAAAATAATCAGCAAGGTACTAGAAAAATTCCTACCACTATGATTTACATTTTGATTGAACCAACGGGTGGTTAATAAAAATTTTCTATGATTTACATTTTGATTGAAAAAATTACTAAGCCGTGTGCATAAAATATTTCATTACTTTTTTTTACCTTCCGTCTTTTGGGTTGAAGTGTCAAAGAATAAAAAAATTTAGAAGCTAAATGATTAAAAATTTAATTCGGAATATTATGTGATAAATCGTGATAAGTTTAGAGGTCAAAGTAGATTTAACCTAGATATAAATTAAAGTACACATTACGAACATTGAAACAAAAAATAAGATAAAAGATCTAGAATGAATTTCTAATTTATGTTGTTCCTTTTGTTTTTGTTGTTACTGTATCTAGTAACAATTGTGTAGTAAATATTGATTAATTTGATGTGAATTTGCAGTACGAGTAAATGGCCCAACATGCAAGAATCCCAAGATTGTTACACCAGATGATACTTCATCTTCAGTGGCTTAAATATACCTGGCAACACAACAGACCCTTTTGGCTCCAAGGTTACTCCAGTATTCGTCAATCAACTTCCAGGACTCAACACTCTCGGCATCTCAATGGCACGCATTGACTACGCACCATGGGGAATCAACCCTCCACACACTCACCCAAGAGCCACAGAAATCCTCACAGTTCTTGAAGGTTCTCTCCAAGTTGGTTTCGTCACATCAAATCCTGACAATCGCCTTTTCACCAAGGTTCTTCAAAAGGGTGATGTATTTGTATTTCCCATTGGACTCATTCACTTCCAACGCAATGTGGGAAACACAAATGCTGTTGCTATAGCTGGCTTGAGCAGCCAAGCTCCTGGTGTCATACCTATTGCTGCTAATGTCTTTGGATCTAATCCACCAATTGATAGTGATGTTCTTGCCAAGGCATTCCAAGTTGACAAGAATATAGTGGAGGAAATTCAGTCAAAGTTCTAATCAGCAACAAAAATATTCTCTAATTATGAAGGAAATTAATACTTCGTGATAGCTATTTTGGATATGTTATGTTAGTTTTGATTGTGATTTAATTTGTTAATCATGTTCATTTAAGTGTTTGTGCATCAAATAAGGAACCGAATAAATGGAATTTCATTGCTTTGGCGTTTCTGATTTCCTTCGAGGCTGTTGTGGTAATTGTAAAATAGAGGATTTCGCTACTTTTCAATTATATATCGATTATGCATCGAATTGTTTAGGATATATATTTAGTACTACAGAGTGAGTAGCAAAAACTTTTAATTTATTACTTTATGATTTAATTTATTAATAATGTTCATTTAATTGTTTGTGCGCATCAAATAAGACACTGACTAAATAGAAATTTCATTGTTTTATATTAGAGGTTCTGATTTCCATTGAGTTCACCAATTGGAATTTATAAGTTTAACATAGTATTGATGATGTTGGTTTCAGGCTACGTATATATTACTACAGCTTCCACCATGACATTGTGATTGGACTTTTTTTTTTTTTTTTTTTGTGCAAGTTAGAGCTATTAATGCTGAAAATTTGTGAAGTTCAGAAGTAATTTTATGATTACTCGTTTATTTGCATTATGGGCCAAATAAATGATTATTCAATCTTTGTCATTAGGGTCATGTTAATTATTTGTCCTACATCGCTGGTGTTGCCTTATTGACTTGGTTATAGTCCGGAAAATTATTTATAACATCACAAATTTAAAACTATTTATTAAATTAATTAAAGTGATAAAATTATATTAAATTATTAATAATTTAATTTTAAATATTTAGTCGGATTAATTATGTAGTATTTGATGTTTTTGAACTTATCATCGTGCAGTTCTTAAACTATTTTTATCTTCCAAATTGTGCATTTGGATTTTCTTGTTTGGCAATGTTTAAGTTCATGCGGGTGCATGATAAAGTAGTCAGATGTATTAGAGTGGTTAAGTGTAATCTCTCATTTTTGATCAATAAAAGTTTGAGACTAATTAGCTATTTATGACACAGTTTTTGTCACTATTTCTAAATTTTATGGCATAAATTAAGTTTTATAGGATAAATGGTACCGGCTAATTTATGCAAAATTCCATAAAGGTATGTTTGGATTGGTGAAAGATTTCAAATGAAGGAATTTGAGGTGGTGGATTTAAGATCATGACTTGAAATTTGAGTGAATTTAAAATCCACCAACTTAATTATTAAAATCTCCTTTTCTCCTTAATAGATTTCAAATACCTAATTAAATCTCTCAACTTGTTTTGGGTAACATGGGAGGGACTTAGATTTAAATTTGGATTTCATCCAAATCCCTCCATCTAAATACAATTTAAAATTTAATCTTAACCACAAAATTTACAAATAAATTCAAAATCGAATCTATCTAAATATTTTCCTAAAAGTTTTAATTGTTTGCTCAAAAAAGAATATATACTAGTATACAAGGAAAAACATACCTAGATCGAAAATTTAAAGACGACATTCCAAATGTCGTAGATGTAGCACTCTAAGTAACTCCTAAAATCTTCTTTCGCTAGGGTTATAAATAAACTCAAGTAACGTAATATTCGACTTGATCTCGACTCGAAACAAATTCGTTTAAACTTCCAAAGCTGTCAACCATTGCCCATTCCGTCTATTTTGGACGTTAGAATGGCCATTATAGGCTTTATGAAGGGGTACAAACGTCCAAAGATAATCAAGTTTGTTTAGTGAGTGAAATTAATAGGCTGTCAAAAGATTTAGTGGGTCAAAGTAAAATTTTTAAAAGTTTTTTTCTATTGGGTGGATCAAATTAATACTTTCTCAAAATTTTAGGATACCAAAATCAATTTTCAAAATGTGTCTTCTCCTTCCCTACTACTCTCCGCCACTCCTTCTTGCACTACAACAGCCTCATCCTCCTCTGTTCTCTCTGTCTCCTCTTCTTCCATTCCTTCCACCACCCATCCTCCAATCCCTATCTCTCCTACTCCACTCTAACCGCCACTCATTCTGATCAAACAATTTAGTCTTTCTAGATTTATGAATTTTCAGATCTAATAATATAGATCTAAAGTCCTACTCTTTAATTATAAGCGATTCCAAATGATTATTGATTGGGACAAACCCAACATTAAGTGCTAAATTAGAGCAATAGCCATGTCTTTCTGCAGCTAATTAAAGCTACAATAAAATTACTTTCAGTTCATTTGAGCTTTGGTATGCGTAGTAAACTACTGAGTAATGAGATAGGATTTGAAGGGAATGGGGAAAGGGAGGCAAGATTTGGAAAACAGGGGAGATCTAGGGAGGAAGTGAAGAAAGAAGGAAGAGGTAAGGGAAGGGAGGGAAATGAGGGATGGGATCTGGATAGGAAAGAAAAGAAGAAGGTAGAAGGAGAGGGAGATGGGATCTAGCAAGAAAGAGGGTGACGAATTTGAAAGGGAGGGGAAAGAAAAGCCAGGGGAAGGGAGAGGAAGGGGAGATGGGATTTGGTGGGAGAATAAGGAGAGGGTGACGGAATTTGTAGGTGAGGAGAGGGAGAAAGATGGAGGAGGAGGAAGGGTGGTAAGGGTGGGGGTGAGGATAGTGGTGGAAACGATGGTGGAAGAAGTATAGGGTGGCAAGGGTTTTGGTGTGATATGAAATAAATCATAATTGGGAAATTTACCCTTTAAAAATCACATAGATGGTACGTGTCATTGACTAACGCTCATTTAACGTTCAAAATAGACAGAATGGGCATTGAATGATAAAATTAATAGTTGAGTAACCATATTGGCTACAAAAAAAAATTGAATGGACAATTTCAATAACCTAGGAAAATTAAGTAAATTATACGGCCTTTTGCTCTTAAAATTTGAAGTAGACGTTTGGTTCTGAAAGGTTTTTCAATTAGTCAATTAAGTACACTAGAAGAACTAGTAAGTGTCCACACTGGCGTAATTTAGTCAAACTAAAAAAATTTACGTTGACGCATTCATGATATATTGTTATAGACAAGATTTATGGTAATTATTAAATAATTAATAGTATCCTAGTGTCTATTTTAGCAAAAATATAAGGTTATAATTTTTTTAAATAGAAGTCTTCTATTAATTTTTGAATAACTACTAAAATATCTAATAATTATTTAATGACTGATATAAATTTTAGAAAAAAATTTATAATTCCTTTAAGAAATCATTTCTTATATTTTAAGTACTTGTACAATACAACATTGTTAATATACCTCTTATAAATTACATCACCCAACGGAAGGAAATTCTTATATTGATTCGATCTATGATAAGTAAGATGGATTCCTTGGTCTATATTTATCCACATCACTCTCAAAAATAGTTTATTTTTAATGAATTAAATAAAGCGATGTGAATGATCATGGATTAAAAAATTCATCACACCCACTATAAATTGGATCATATAAGAATTTTCCCGGACCAGAATTTCCCTAGCCAAACGGTTATATTTCCTCTCTCACTCTTGCACTCATATACTATTTAATTTTGACCACAAGATTTACAAATAAATTCAAAATCGAATCTACCTTCTCTAAATATTTTCCTAAAAGTTTTAGTTGTTTGCTCAAGAAAGAATATATACTAGTATACAAAGAAAAACATACCTAGATCGAAAATTTAAAGATGACATTCCAAATGTCATAGATGTGACATCAAAGTAACTCCTAAAATCTTCTTTTACTAGGGTTATAAATAAACTCAAGTAACCTAATATTCGATTTGATCTCGACTCAAGACAAAGTCATTTAAACTTATTCATTGAGTTATCAATCCAATTCTGTATAAAATTTGAGATTCGACTTTTTTAACAAATCAAACATCTATCCTTATACTATTGCTTTGATAAATTCATGAACGAAAAATAAAAAAATCAGAAATAGACAATTTAATTACACAGAGTATCTTCTTTTTTCCTACTTAGTAGTATTTTCCTTATTTAATCTCTCTTTCCTTATTTTTTGCATATATTTTGAATTACAAGCAGCAAATCACTTCCCTAGATAACCTAATAGATATCTATATTACATCATTTAACCGTATCGTAATTGAATTTCGGACTCTTATAGAACAAAATTTTAAGACAAAAAACTAACAAATTAGAGTGAAAGTCACAAACAAACGAACTATGGATGTGTTTAAGTTTGGGTCAAAAGTTATGAGTCAAGACAATCTTTTCTCAAATAAATTATCAAATATTCAGGCCAAGCTTAATCTTCACTCTTTGAGATTAGTCCAAGATCGAGTTGAATACAAACAATCATCTATATTTAACGAACCAATTTTTAACATTCGACTTGGTTGTAGCCCTACTTTTATCCCTACAGTTTCTCTTCTGTTCTTCCTACTTGTAGATATCAAGTAAGATTCCAGTTATATCAATTTACATTCTCGTATGTTCTTCTTCTTTTTTTTTTTTTTTTTGATAATAAGACGTGTCCTGTTGTATTCTCATTCATCGATAGATATTTTTATAAACTAATTTAGTATATACTCCTATAAATTTATTAATAATAGCAATATAGTGTTATATTTGGAAAATTTTGCTTTAGTTCCTCTAACTAATATGATGTACTTTTAAATAGTTTAGGTTATACAAACATTTAAAATTTGGATAAAAGGCTATACAGCCTACTAAACTTTTACTTATTGACTTTGCCCATTAAACTTTTTTGGTGACCAAATTGGTCACTCAACTTCCAAAACTACCAACCATTGCCCATTCCGTCTATTTTGGACGTTAGAATGGCCGTTATATGCTTTATGAAGGGATACAAACGTCCAAAGATGATCAAGTTTGTTTAGTGGGTAACAATTAATAGTTTGTCAAAAGATTTAGTGGGTCAAAGTAAAATTTTTAAAAGTTATTTTCTATTTGGTGGATCAAATTAATACTTTCTCAAAAATTTAGGATACCAAAATCAATTTTCAAAATGTGTCTTCTCCTTCCCTACTACTCGCCACCACTCTTTCTTGCACTACAACAGCCTCCTTCTCCTTTGTTCTCCGTATGATTGTTCGAGACAAGAAATCTGAAACCAAAAGGATCGAGACTGACGCCAAAGACCGTCAAAAGAAAAGAGTTCAAAATAAAGAATTTTCTTTCAAGCTATAGGACGCATATGACCGTTCGAAATATTGTTCATAAAACTATAAGACGCATGATCGGACGTCCAAACCACCGTTCGAACTCTTAATGGCTAATTTTTAATAGTTAGTTTTTTTTACCGTTAAAGCTTAAATTTCAACACATTTTTCATCTATAAATAGCCCAAGGACATCCAAATGAAGAGAATAACTACTGCACTCAATACAAATACTTGTGAGGGATATTTGGAGAAAAATATGCTAAAATATTGTGAATTGTATTAGTTTGGGTGGTGTAGATCTCCTTTTCCTCCATTCCTTCCACTACCCCTCCTCCAATCCCTATCTCTCCTACTTCACTCCAACCACCAACCATTCAGATCTAACAATTTTTTCCAGATTTATAAATTTTCAGATCTAATAATACAGATCCTAAAGTCCTACTCTTTAATTCAAAGTGATTCCAAATGATTATTGATTTGGACAAACCTAACATTAAGTGCCAATATTAGAGCAATAGCCATGTCTTTCTGCAACTAATTAAAGCTGCAACAAAATCACTTTTAGTTCATTTGAGCTTTGGTATACGTAGTAAACTACTGAGTAATGAGATAGGATTTGAAGGAAGTGGGGAAAGGAAGTCAAGATCAAGAAAGCAGGGGGATCTAGGGAGGAAGTGAAGAAAGAAGGAAGAGGCAAGGGGAAGGAGGGATGGGATTTGGAGAGGAAAGGGAAAAAAAAGGCAGAGGGAGGGGGAAATGGGATCTAGCAAAGGAGGGGCTGATGAATTCTCTTATGGGATGGGGAAGAAGAAGCATGGAAAGGGGAGATGGGATTTGGCGGGAGAATGAGGAGAGGGTGACAAAATTTGCAGGTGAGGGGAAGGGGGAAGATGGAGGAGGAGGAGGAAGTGTAAGGCTGGGGGTGGTGGTGGAAACGATGGTGGAGGAAGTATAGGGTGACAAGGATTTTGGTGTGATATGTATAACGAAATAAATCATAATCGGACAAATTTGTCCCTTTAAAAATCACATAGATGGCACGTGTCGTTGATTAACAATCATTTAACGGTCAAAATAAATGGAATGGGTATTGAACGACAAAATTAATAGTTGAATAATCATATTATTACAAAAAAAGTTGAATGGACAATTTCAATAACCTATGAAAATTAAGTAAATTATAGGCCTTTTGCTCTTAAAATTTAAAATAGACGTTTGGTTATGCGAGGTACTTCAATCAGCCAATTGAGTACAGTAGAAGAACTAGTAAGTGTCCACACTGGCATAATTTAGCCAAACTAAAAATTTTTATGTTGACCCATTCATGATATATTGATGTAGACAAGAATTATGATGGTTATTAAATAATTAATAGTATCCTAGTATCTACTTCAGTAAAAATATAAGGTCATAATTTTCTTAATAGCAGTTTTCTATTAATTTTTAAATAACTATTAAAATATCTAATAATTATTTAATGACAAATATAAATTTTCTCTTTTAAAGAAATTATTTTTTATATTTTAAATATTTGTACAATACAACATCATTAATATACCTCTTATCCATGCAAGTTACATCACCCAACGAGAGGAAATTCTTATATGTATTCAATTTATGATAAGTGAGATGGATTCTTTAGTCCACATTTAATCATATCACTCAATAAAATAATTTATTTTTAATGAGTTAGATAAAATAATGTGAATAAATCTAGATTAAAAAATTCATCCCACCTATTATAAATTGGGTCATTTAAAAATTTTCCCTGACCCGAATTTCCCTAGCCGAACGGGAAAATTTTTGGATGGACTCGATCCATAACACTATACCATAGATCTTTTGGTTCTGAATGTACTATTGCATAGATCCAATCAACCTAAAAATCTCCCGCCAAACGGTTATATTTCCTCTCTGGCTCTTGCATTCGTATACTATTTGCTAATCAATCCAATAATAATTAAATCGAATCAAATCATACGACTAATTACTACAATCCCTCTTAGTGTTTCAGTAATCGCTATTCTCTCCCACTGCGTGTTGTGTGTGGATTTCAAAGTTCCACCTTAGTTCAAGAATTGAAGAATGCCTAGTACCAATAATCAGAATAATTGTTCAAGAGTTCAGTATGTCGCAAAATCATCATCAGATGAAAGTTTGCATAAAAATGTTCTGAAAAAAAATAGAAAAGAAGGCAAGAAAGAGCTGCAGTAGGCCAAACGGATTGAAACAAGTAGTAATAGTAAAGCAATTAAGGGAAATCAAGCTTAAGTCTATTATGGGTGCCATTGAGGAGGTGAGATCTATCTGTTTGATAATTTGTTGTGTTTATGTTTATATCACAGTACCTTACTGATTAATCTTGATGTGGTTAAATATGCGTTTCTTGATTGAAGAGCATTCTAGTGTGCAGTTGGGGTTCTTGGGTTTTGGTAAATATTTAGATAGACAAAGTTTTATGCTTTATTAAGTTAGAAATTTTTTAGGTATGGTAAATGCCATGGATATATAAGTGCCTTTGGTCCTAATTCACCCACGTTACTTTGAAAATGATTACTTTGATAGATTAAAGTGACATGAGTGAATTAAGATTAAGGTGTTCAGAGTACCTATCATAGGCAAATATTTCGGTTTTTTATCTCACTTCTAAACCATGTGGTGTGGATTAAATTTTAAGAAATCTATGACATCAGCTGATGTAAGCAAGATTTTTTAAGATTTAATTCTGACCACAGGATCTACAGATAGGTCAAAAACCAGGTCTACCTAAATATTTTCTCCTATCATATACCTGATCAATTTAAAAATTTCACGATCTCTTTTTAATTTTTGGATTTTTAAAAGGAAATGGATTATGTGTGTTAATAAGGACAGTGAATAGTGGGATCATATATCTTACTCTACATAATTTTTTTTAAAATTTTTAAAAAGAAATAGATTATATGGGTTAATAAGATCCGTAATATGCATGGTGTACACTTTGATCTGGCCAAGGATTTACCTTGGGTTTTACATGTTTGTGCTAGGATTAAGAGAGTCTAGGACGGGGGGAGGGGTTGATGTTTGGTATTTGTATCAAGTGTGGTACATAAGCTTAAATATTTATACCTTTAACTCAAAATAGAGAATTGCCACCAAAAAAAAAAAACCTAGTTTGTTCTGGTAATAAAAATAGTGAAGTTGACAACTGTAACCCTCAATCACTAAAATTGATGGAAGGGCTAAAAAGTATGTACTTTTAAAAGGACGAGAGCAAACAGCCACACAAAAAATAGTTAAGGGAGCAAAATGTAAGAGTTCAAGGTCATTTAGGTTTTTTTACCCAACTAAATAATGCCCTTTTATGACTGAATTTTCTTTACAATTGAGGGTGCTTCTAGGTATTCATGGAGAAGCAGTACAGCCAACACGAGAGTCTAGCAAATGAATTGTATTAGGTTACATCATAGACTTCCTCAATTCACTAAGACATCATCTGAAATGCTATGGGGTTTGGCTCTTTAATGTTGACCTGATGCTAGCACCAAGTTTTCACATAAATTAAAGCCTCTGTTATTAAAGTGCTTTTCCTTCCATGAAAGAGGAAAATTAAGGTAAAGTAATAAATGTTTGATGTTTCTGAATAGTGAAGTGCAAGTGCGGAATACTTGTCAAACTTTATGAGCTAAAAAAGCTAAATGCAACCTTGATTTGCCTCAATGAAATGTGTATTTCTGTGCAGTCCTGCATTTTCGGAACTCAGTGTCTGTTTTCATATTATCTCCAATGATAGAATGAAATCCTTAACCTTTGTTCTTCTCATGGTTTGCATGTTGGGACTTCATGCGGTGCAGTATTTATTTTGGTAAGTGGTGTCGTGTCTCAATTTGAATGTACAGGAGAATCACACTGATACATTCAAGAACATAATTCATGAACCCCTTGATTTTGCATAATACTACATTTACATAAACAATTAGAGAAATCCATGACATTATTGTGCCAAACATCACAATGCTTAAACTCAATTTTACTGTGACAGAGAGAAAATCTTTTCCACATCTAATTATTATGGTCAAACCTGATGTGCACAGGATTCCTGAAAACATGAATGTTCAAAACTTTCACTTTCTGCAATTAGAGAAGGTCGAGACATTGTACTAAGGCAGGCATAAATGAACTTTGCTACATAAACATTATGACTTTTGTTGGTCAAGTTCAGGCCAATTTGGAGTCTTTCTTGCTCAAGTTCAAGCTCAAGGCCAGAGAAGAGAGTTTCTTGTTATCCATAAGATATCATGATGGATATGATGATGATATAGGAGATAATTCTCACCTGCAAGTTTATAGACTCATCATTCATTTGTCTGGAAAAGAGTGTATCAAAATATATCCCTCCTGAGAAGAGAATAACAGGACATCTGAGGTCACTTGCGTTCAAGGTTTTAGATAGATATGAAGGACGTATATCAGAGACAATGGAGTCACAGTTCAGTCACTTCGAAATGCTTAGAGTGTTGGCCATTGAAGGGGTTTATCCTAGAGGTTATTCCGATATCTTTAAGCTTCCTTCAAACTAGAAGCTTTTGGCAAACTCATCCACTTGAGATACTCGAGTTTGAGAGATTCATTTTTCGAATCTTTGCCATCATCTCTAGGAAATTTACAAAACTTGCAAACACTTGAATTATGGGATGCCAAGGTAAGTGTAATACCCAATGTGTTGTGGAAGCTGAAGCAACTTAGACATTTATATCTTCCGGATGGTTCCAATTTTTATGTGCTAGAAAATTTAGTTGTGGATGGATTAAACAAACTCGAGATACTGGAAAACTTTTGTATTCCTTTTTGTCTTATTAAAGACATATGGCTTAAAGAATCTTGGAGCATTATCAGTTGAAATACATTTGGAATCACGTTATTGGAAATATCATTGGACTAATGTCAAATTCGGGGCACTTGCGTCGTACATCCCTCGAGATATTCTGTATTTCATCGAGAGTTTCCAATGACCGTACACCCATCATCAACGAGAAACTGTCTACTGCTGTTGTTGAATGTTTCTCTTGTTGCAATCTTCAACTACTCCAAGAGCTGGAAGTAAGCGGTCCCATTGGGAACTTGCCAAAGACGAAGCCCACTTCGGTTCAGGCCTCACGAGTCTACGTTTATGGTTCAGTGAGATAAAGGAAGACCCCATGAAAACGCTAGAAATGTTTCCTAATCTATGGTCGCTTGACTTACATGATTGTTTTGTGGGAAATGAGATGCGGTGCAGTGGATCGGGTTTTCGCCAACTTAGATCTCTTCATTTTGGCTATCTATGCAAGTTAGAGAAGTGGTGGATTGATGAAGGAGCCATGCCGAACCTCTCGAGTTTAACAATTTGGCATTGTGAAAAGTTGGAGATGATTCCAATTGGGTTGAGATCCATTGCAACACTCAAAAAGCTGAACATTAACTATATGCCTAAGAAATTTACCGATAGGATTCAAGTGGTAGATGGTCAAGAGGGAGCAGATTATTACAAAGTCTCCCACATACCCTCCATTATTATCCAAAATGACAGATTGATTTAGTAATCAGGTAATAAGACACTCTCTCACTTTCTGTCTCCAGTCTCCAGGTTTTATGTCATTTTTACATTGGCTTAAATTAAATTGCAGTTTATACCTTTTTCCCGTCGAAATGGTCAACAGTTAAGGTATCTTGAGAGGGTGTTATGCTCATTGATTCTTGACATTTCTGCTGGTTATTGTCCCTTTGTAGTTTTGCTTATATAATTCGGATATGTAAGCTACAGATTTCATTCTATTCTTTTCCTGCAATTGAAGTTCATGATTAGATCGAAAAAACAACCTGGGTAATTCTGTTTCTTGCACGTGAAGATAAGATTGTTGTTCATTTAATCCTCCTCTGACTTTCTTTATATTGCACCTTAATGTCATGAAGCTCATAAACCTTTAAGCTCAACAGATTTAATTAGTCACCAAATTCAAACCATTTGAATCTGCCATTGATTCTCTGTCTCCAGCGAATAAACCATTTGCTATGTAGGATCTGAAACCTTTGGAATCTTGAAATGGCATGATGATGATGCTGCAATGACTCTGGTGACATTCCAGACGACAAAGGCCATTGCGGAAAGCGCCAAAATTCCATCATTCTGGTAAAGAAAAGGATTGTTCTTGACAATTTGTTGCGACTCTTGTTATAATTTTTTCCTCTGCTTGTATTAGTATGATATCCGTCTGGACAGAACAGTTTTTCATCATTCTCCAAATAATTTTACAATCATTTCGTAAAACGTTTTTCAATCACCTTTTTATCTCACATACATTACATTTAAAAAGTTATTACAATAATTATTTCAATAATATTCTAAATAACAATGGTTCATACGAAGTTTCGCTACTTTCTTAACAGATTAATCTCTCTGTACTTTTTGTGTAATTCTTTTTTCGACAAGCAAATTTACATACATGCCACTTAATTATTGTTTAAATTGAATATCGGACCGGGTAGAAGATGGTATTAAAAGTATCTAATGCCACTTGGTAAAATATTTCTCCACACTATCTATTAATCTTTATTTTTATGATTGTCATGGCCAAATATGTTTTAAATAATACAGATAGAAACTTGTACTACATTTATCACATGAGAATGAGAAAGTGGTTTAGAAGAGCCCTCATCCAGAATTCAATCATATAACATAAAAAAAGATACATAATTCTTCTACAAAGAAATATCATGAAAAAATTTAATATTTGCAAGCTCGGCTTGTCTCCAGTTCCATTTGTTCAAATTTTGAGAAAGAAAAACTCGAGAGAAAGAAGAAGAACCAATTAATGAGAAAGAAATTCAAACGAAAAAGTAGCATATCTGCAAAAGAGATGCAATAGAAACTTCCGATATAGTATATTAGATTGTCAATCTCCCCAGGCGATCCCTCCGGCATAAAATATTTTTAGAAGCATTTTCTGTGAACTATGGAAGGCCCTGACTCGTCATACTCTGCCTTTGCTATCCACATCTGCACTCGCAGAAAAACAAAAAAATTGTCATCAGGTCAAGTACTATTGTGCAACTGGTGATAGGTTTCAAGTTAATTTTATTAGTGACATTCAGTCAAATAGAAATAATAGCTTTATTTTCCCTTCAAAATTAGGAAATCGGCCAAGTTTAAGAGTCACATAATACTCGGAGAGACACACATATCAATACTCAACCACAATGGACACAGATGTTTCTACGGCCAAGAAAAATACCTGCTGGAATGTGCTGAGGGAGGCCAAGATGGAACCTCCGATCCAGACACTGTATTTCCTTTCAGGAGGAGCAACCACCTTAATCTTCATGCTACTTGGAGCTAGTGCAGTAATTTCTTTGCTCATCCTATCGGCGATGCCTGGGAACATTGTAGTGCCACCACTGAGAACAATATTTCCATAAAGATCCTTCCTAATATCAACATCACACTTCATGATGGAATTGTAAGTTGTTTCATGAATGCCAGCAGCTTCCATCCCGATCATTGATGGCTGGAACAGGACTTCTGGACAACGGAAGCGCTCAGCACCAATAGTGATCACTTGACCATCAGGCAGCCCTGATCATAGCTCTTCTCCACAGCTGAGCTGGTCTTGGAGGTTTCTAGCTCTTGTTCATAGTCAAGAGCAATGTAGGCCAGCTTTTCCTTCACGTCTCTCACAATTTCTCGCTCCGCTGAAGTAGTGAAAGAGTAGCCGCGCTCAGTCAGTATCTTCATGAGGTGATCTGTGAGATCTCGTCCTGCCAGATCAAGACGCAGGATGGCATGTGGAAGGGCATATCCTTCATAGATGGGAACAGTATGGCTGACACCATCACCAGAGTCCAGTACAATACCTGAAAACAGAAAATAATCATAGCTATTCAAATAAATAGGAGGATAACATTATAGCTATGCAAATAATGACATGCAGTTTCTATTTACTGCTGCTTCGCCAATTGCTGGCACTTTCGTGTTTGACTTCCAGAATTGACTCACGAATTACTAGCTTTTTCACTAGCAAAGCACATAAAGTTATCTTGGAGGAGAATATCATTATTCTCTGAAGTATGTCTGTAGGCAAGCATGTTCCTGTCAGGAATGTGAATTACATGCATCACCTTTTTTACCACAGTAATATACAAACCTTTACCGGCTAGCTACTTTGTGGAAAAATGGTATTGGCTTCAGTATCTATAATTTAATCAACACTTCAGGTAAGGGGGATTGAATCTCTTGAAGATTTTAGTTAGGATGTTTTTCTATGTTTCCATTACAATAGTCCAATTTAATAAATTTAAGAATTAATTAAACTCAGATAAATCTAGTTCCAGCTAATTTCAAAATTACCATAGAAGAAAAGACATTATTTAAAAGAGCTAGATACCAAGTATTGATATCTAAAGAATTCTCGTGATTGAGTAATTTAATCCCTTACCAGTTGTACGTCCACTTGCATAAAGAGAAAGAACAGCCTGGATGGCGACATACATGGCAGGAGTGTTAAATGTTTCAAACATGATTTGAGTCATCTTTTCACGATTTGCCTTGGGATTGAGAGGAGCTTCTGTCAGGAGAACAGGGTGTTCTTCAGATATGGAGCCACACGAAGTTCATTGTAGAAAGTATGATGCCAAATCTTTTCCATGTCATCCCAGTTGCTGACAATGCCATGCTCAATTGGGTACTTCAAAGTCAAGATACCTCTCTTTGATTGAGCCTCATCACCAACATAGGCATCCTTTTGTCCCATACCAACCATCACACCAGTGTGACGAGGGCGTCCTACAATGCTTGGGAAAACAGCCCTGGGAGCATCATCGCCAGCAAAACCAGCCTGCAATGCAAGTTTCAATCAACATGGAGAATTAGCATGTAGGTTTAATTTTTAATAATGTACTTGATGCAAAAGCCTCATAGCATTCATGAACTGTATTGATCCAACGGAACTACATTCAACAATAAATATAGAAAGCTTTTGGGAAATACGATATAAGATTCTTACCTTGACCATTCCTGTCCCATTGTCACACACAAGAGGTTGAATCTCCTCGCTTTCTGCCATCTTTTAATGTGCTCTGTAGAACAAAAGCCAAATTGTCAGTAGATGTCATAAAACAACAGATCTCACGTGCAGATACACATCATGTCATTACCAGATTTGATCTAATGACCTTATGAAGATTCACCCCAGATAACAGTTTCAGTTTGATTAAAAAAGCTTTGTGTACATGGCAACAGAATCCAGAAAAATTCCTTCTCGCATATTTATTCCAAAATAACTCAATGACAACATTACAAGAACAAATTCAAACATAATATACATTCCCAATCCAATAACACAATCCACATAAATAGCTTCTTCATATAATGTATATCAGAAAGATAATGATCCAACTTTCCAATTGATCTTTAGACATATTTCTAACAAACCAGGGTTCTATTCTGATGAGATCTCAAGATATCCACCCACAACTTCAATTAAATCAAAGTTCAAAATTATTCGACTACAAAAATCTTCAAAGATCTGCCTACCAGAAACACCACAATGAACCAAATAATGCAAATGAAAGACAAAACAGAGTCAATCCCACATTATTTTTGGAATCCAAAAATTCAATCACACTACACAAAAATTTAAATACAAATTCACAGTATTCTTTTGATAGTTTTCCTTGCTTATTTGCCTCCTAAAACAGCAATCTCAAGAAGATTAGAAAAAGCACCAAACTTTTCACAAGAAACCAATCAATTACATATATATGATAAGCACACAAAAAAAAAAAAAGCATAAAATTTTCAAGAAAAACAAAACTTAAAGCAAGTAGCATCAATAATACAAGAAACCCATTTGCAGATCCATAAATCAAAGATCAAAACAAGCATTAGACAGATCAATCCAATAACAAAACAACAAGAAAAGGGACATCAACAGAATATGTAAAATCATCAAGATTCAACCTTTTTCACAAAAATAACAAAAGGGTATTCGCAAAATGCAAAATTTATATAGAAAAATGGGAGAAAACATTGAATTTAAGAGTAAAGTTTGTACCTTCGAGACTCTGTTTTCCCTTTTTTTTCCCCTGTTCTTGGCAAAGATGCCACTGCCCGCCCTCTTGTTTTTAAAAAACGGAAAATGGGGAAAATAAAACTCGGCCTCAAATGGAAAATACAGCTTAAATTAAATGAACCTCAAATCTCATTCGGTTAAGTTAAGATTGTTGGCCGTAGGATTGGGGGGATTATATTTTGGTAGCAAAGTGAATGGACCCCATCATGACTGTGTAGCATGTTAATGGTGGATATAGGCTGGCTTTGCTTTTCCACTCATTTGTGTGTTGTAGGGACTGATATCCCCCTGACCTTTTCAATCATTCTTTTTCTTGGTCCCCTTCCAATCGAAGGTTAATGTTGGAAGTCTAAAGCCATGGTTAGGTTTTCAATTTAAAGTGCATATTAACTTTAACTGAGTCGAATATTCTAAAGTTGAGATTGTTGTTTAATTTAACAAACTTGTAATTGTGTTGTTTTATTTTGATTTATGTTCAAACAACTTTTTATTAAATTGAGTATTAGTTGACTTGAAGAATTTTAAAATTTTATATATAAACCCTGACTATTGTAAGTTTTAAATTTATTAAATTGAAATCGAACGAAGTTTAAAACTTTAACAAATGTGAAATATTTGTTTGTGTTTGGTTTCATTAATTGGGAACTAAGTTTGCTCAAGCTTTTATCTAACCAAATTTAATTCAATTCAAATATTACGTTGTTTGGTTCTTTTTTCATTTTGATTTCTATACCAACTTATCTACATCACAATTTTCTTGAATCTAGCTAATTCTTAATAATTAGTTCCATTCACATACTTGCACATTACAAAAGACCTTATTTATACTATGATGCTTGCTTCCGAATGGATTAGGATTTGATATACTTAGTTTTTCTTTTACGTACATTTTGCTTTCTTAGTTTAATATATAATTTGATATCATTTATGTGACTTTGTAAGCCTAGAGAAATTGGCATATAGAATTTGCAATTCTTTATTGACGAGTAAGTCATCTTCCATTAAATACTTCCTTAACAAAATTTAAAATGAAACATAAATTTGAATACTAGGTCTAGTACCTATGAAGTTCATACAAAGAGGTTCCAATATTATCTAAATAGATCCTACATAAATAGAATAACCGACTACTCCTATAATTTCTTGGCCCCAAAAAATTAAAATCCCAAAATGCCCTTAGGGATATAAATGTCATATTAGACAACCTAACGAGGATAAATTTGTCCACCAAATAAGGTCCCCCACGAAAAGATCAATATATCACTTTATCATCAACTTTATTTTTTCCCTTTTTCCATAAATCAAAGTAGTGGGGTGGGTGTGAGCAATAATAATAATAATAATATAAGATCCTAAAATGAGCGATGATGCTAAGGTAGGGCCCAATACAGATCGGCCCAATTGGTCCAACCAGTCTGGAAAATCATGTTCAGCCCGTTTGCTTCACGTGCGGTGAATGTCCACTGACACCTGGCCGCCACTCATCGCTCGCATTCATGATTTCAACCCATTTTTTAAGCGAAGTCTTTTTGGGTGACCGGCGAGACTGGTCAAAAGGCCCGATGTTGTTGGCCTGCCTCAACGTTTGTTAACGTGCCATGCATCATTCAACAACCGGCCAGCACTCAAAATTAAAGGACGAGGGAACATCAACACTCTGTGGTTTGGAGGAAAATTTTCAGTATCACTACATTGTAAATTAAAATCCACGTTAAATAAGTTAAATATATGGAAAATGTACATAAAAATAAATTAATTTCAAGTTTTCAATTTCCTTTTTTTTATTTCTTTTTATAGGAATTACACAAATAAAAATAAATTTTTTTACGACAAATTATGATATAAGCTATATCATTTGAGTAAATCTTAAATGGATATTCTTCTCAAGTTCAATGGATGTCACAATCTAAGCCATATACCTTATTAATCACCCATTGATCCCGTTTATATAAATTAATTGTTTGCTTTGACCACAAGGTCACGATTTTGCCAAGAAATGCATGAATTCTTCATTATAAGTTAGAATCTCTCCCAACCATCAACTCCTCGTTACATCACCAACTCTTAATTATTGAATTCTTAAAAGTATTTCTCCAAGGAAAGTGTCACTTGGGTAAACCTAATCACCAAAAAAGTCTTAATTTAATTGCTTATATAATTAGCTTATGCATCACATGTGTTATAAAGCGGTTACTAATTGGTCTAAACGGTAAAAATTACCATAAAATTTTAGAAAAATAACTCTAATAGTCTATAACATCTCATCTTTATACTTTTTTTAGTTTTTCATGCCTCACAAATTAAAAATGTATTATTTTGATATCTCGACACAATTATGAGTATATTTTAACTTAAAAAGATCACACTACCACATGTTACAGCTTTTCCGTTGTGTTGTTTAGTATTTTAAAATTTGTGTATTGCCAATTTTACTTTTAAACATTAGATATATGATATACATATGATTATTTTAAACTAAAATATGTTCGTAATTATTTTAATGAATCAAAATAATATGTATTGAATTTGTGAGGGATCAAAATGTATCATTTAAATCTCATCAACAACAACAACATATATATATATAAACGTAAAATAGGAAAAAGTATTAGAGATAGATTTCCCTATTTCTCTTCTCTCCTATCCGTTTTTTTTTTCCCCTCTCTTTCCTTCGTCTTTCTATTTAACTGTACCATCCCAACCCAATAAATAATATCCAAATGTTGAAAAAGGAGATTTAGAAAATCAAAAAGAAAATAAAAGGAGACTTAAAAGAAAAATAAAGAGTACAAGAAATAGAGGGATATCTTTGTCCATTATAGGATCTAAGTACAACCAAATAAAAAAGACAAAGTGAAAAAATGTGATAAAAAATAAAAATGTGAAAAATAAAGAGTACACGAAATAGAGGATATCTTTGTCCATTATAGGATCTAAGTACAACAAAATATAAAAGACAAAGTGAAAAAATGTGATACACGTCACGAAAATAATATAGTTGCTTCAAATATTTTTTTTCGCATCAAATATTTATTATGTTGGGTTATAAGTTTTTAGTATATGCTAAAAATATTGTCTATATTATATAAATATCAATAAAAATTAAATAAATACTCTCTCCATCCCATTTATTTTGTCATAGTTTGACTTTTTAGGTCAATCCTAGATCAATTTTATAATCAATAATTCATATAGATCTATTTGATTTTTTATGAAAATTTTTCAACGAATGTGAAATTTATATAAAGTATTATAACATGAAAGTTAAAAATTTAAAAATTTACAAATGATTGAGCATTGAAAATTTAATTTATTGAAAAAAAAATTAAATGTGACAAATATATTAAGATAAAAGTACTAATTATTAATGAAACTATAAAATTTTTCAATATGTCCAGTCCAGACCCTCCAAAGTCCTAACCATGGATCGCAATTTTCTTAGTCCAGGTCTAATTCCAGGTCCAGGCCTTTACCACTGTACAAGAAGGCTAGAACATCCCCCATTTCCTTCCAACTCCCATTTTCTGCAATCTTTCTTGCCCCTTTCTCCCTATTATTTTTCCTCTGGAGCTTTTTTGTGGCACAAGAAGGCCATTAATTAGGCATGAATAGGATCAGAATTGCAGAGATAATCAACTTTGAGGCCAACCCTTTTCAGCAAAGAGTCTGTTTCATTCATTCAACTCCAATCTTGGAACGTAAAAGACGAAGCCATTCTATTCTGTTAGTCTTTCTCTTCTCTATTTTAACATACACAAAAAAAAAAAAAAATCAGATTTTTATTGATTTTCTACATTTGTTTTGGGTTATTTCATGTTGTTATGGAATAGTTTGTAGAGGATATGAGATATTAAATGGTATTATAGTGGTAAAGATTTGTGCTTTTTAGTGAATGAATTAAAACCCATCTATATGTGAACTGTTAGACAGCCCAAATAATCAATCTTTTTACTATTTTTTGGGGGAGGTGTTGGGCACATGTAGATGTATTAACGTGGATTTTGCTGCTGTAGCCTATTTCTCCCTTTTTCTGGTGTTTTCGTGTGGAAAAGGTGTTTTGGAATTGATTTTTTTCTGATTTTTAACCTATCTTATGTGCAGGGAGGAGGTTCCCACTGGGGCTCAAGAAGGAGTTATAAAGAATCTGTACGGTTTAGAAAGCTCGTGCATAGTAAACGTGTAGCTTTGTGTTTTCATTTTTATTGTGAAATTATGTAAACAATCATTTTCAGCACAATAGTAAGTAAAAGGCGACCGACTGTATATTTACTGGTAATGAAATGAGAAAAAAGAAAAGAAAAAGGAACCATGTTTTAGTTTCTGAGTGTTGTTCCATAATTACTTATGGCTCTGTCCCTAAATGATTGTTAGATTTCCATTTGATTGTCCGGCTTTAAACCAAGCTGTCTATATCTTTATGAGAGAAGTGGTATTTGTAGAATCAGAAAGGCTTTGAATTTTTTTGACATCGCACACAATCAATCCTCATGACCTTTGGAATAGTTCTTTGAAGTTTGAAGTGTGTTTGAAGCTCTAGTGTAAGGTTGTTTCAGTTTCTTTGAATTGCTGTTGTATAATCTGTGTAAAATGCTTGAAGAATGAAGTAGGTGTAGAGTCTCTGCATGAGCTTTTGGTTCTTTTTAATATACATATGTCTTGCTTAAATATCTTGTGTTGTTGTATGGGGTGGTAGCTAATATCCTAATGTATCATCAATTCATCTTTTTCCTTTTGCTTCTCCCATGATTTTCCCCTTGTCGTCATGTTTCACTTCTATATAGTATTACCTAAAAAATTAGCCATCTAATGTCATTGACTTGCAAACCCTTATATCTTTGTGTCTTGGTCCTATTTTCTGTTCTCATCTTGCACATATTGAATGCATATGTTAACAATGGGAATTTTTCTGTGCAGAGATTTAACAGCTACTCTAAAAGGAATAGGAAGATAAACGCGAAGCAGGAATTGTTACGCAATGTCAGCTCATTTGCTGAGCATCTTTTTCAGGTTTTTAGTGACTAATAAAGCTGTACTGGTTCTCTTCAGGCCTGTAGAGTTCAAGATAGACACACACACACACACATATATATATATATATATCTATAATATTTATTTAATATCTTTCTACTCTCCCATCTTTAAACCCGCAGTCCCCTTTGTTATCTATAGAGTAGAATGGGTAATTTTTTTTTTTTTTTTTGGGGTTGTGAACTATGGAGTTCAAATGGGATTAACAGATTCCCAAGCCCAAGTTTTGGAATATGAAATTGTGGCTTTTGTGTGGGACAGCGTATATGCATGGTATGCTCATGAGTATATTTGATGGACATTTAGTTAAATGTTTCCATATGCATGTCCATGTATCAAAGAAGTTATGAGATTGCATTTCATTGTCAGAAGGGTGTATAGAAAGATAATATTAAGGGGAGTCTCTTGGTAGTCATGGTGATCCACCTTTTGTGTTTAGCATTCCAATGCCAAGTTGTTCTAGTATTTTGTAGTTGGAAGAGTAGCATGCTCTTATATTCTTCCATTTTTAAAAAGGTCTGTTTACACAACAGAATCAGGATCCAAGTCTAGTGAGTTTTGAAACTAAAGAATCTTGGTAACTTACTGTGAACTAGAGGTAATACCACGACTCTGGATGCGCGGTACATGCTATTCTTGTCTATACACCACTGTATACTCACAGGCGGTATGCCAACTGTCAATTTTGTTGCCAATTGTGTATATGTATTGATGACAAAATATTATGTTTACTGTTCTCAACCCTGTGAGTTATGCTTCGTAATTCTTTTATGCTACTTATAGTGCTTGGAGACATGTCTGTTACTCTTGGGTTTCTTTTCCTTTGTCTTTATTCTATGATTATAATTCTTCGGTCTCTTTTTCTTTATTCTAACTTCGTTATATTGTTATGAAAATTGACTTCTTCCGACTATATAACACCTTAGAGCTGGAAATTCGATCGTGATGACTGTGATCCGTACGAAAGCAGAAGTAGCTCATGGTTTAGACAGGATTTTAAGGTTGACGGATTCAAAAAGGGGAAGTCAAGAAACAATAGACAACAGGCATGGAATACAAGTAAGTCACCTTCTTATCATACTGCTTAATCAACAGAGTTCATAAGCAAGGTACAACTATTTCAAATGCTTTTCATGTTGATTTCTACCTGGCGGCAGGGTTCCAATTTTTTGTTGAGGATGATGATTTTGAAGTTGAGACCATTTTTAAATCTGCATTCAGTGGAAACAGATACTCCTACTTTTCTTTTATAAACGAAGAACCACCATGGAGGGACTCATCTCGTCACACCAATAACCATAGGTTTTACTGGAACTGGGGGCATGAGTATGAAGAGGAAGACGACTCCTCATCGGAGCCTGATAGTTTGAAGTCAGATTTGACATCTGATAGACTTGCCCTTGGGTTGAGTTCATCAGGAGCGTTAAGTCTTGAAGATGTTAAAAACGCGTAAGTTCTCAAAGGCTTCTTCATTCTAATTTTATCTCTGCCTGCTAAAGTGCATTACCTCGTGATTTTCTGTTTAGTTCTCTTCAGTACGAAGTATAAATATGTTTTGATTTGTTTTGTGACTTAAACTGATGTCTTGCTTTCTAAAATAACCTAAGTTATAGAGTGTGTGCATTGAAATGGCATCCAGATCGTCACCACGGTTCTTCCAAGGTATCTTTTTTGCTTTCTGTAATTATTTTTTAGGTTTTCTTATTGTCGTTTTCTTCATTTTTATTAAAATTTTCTCTTCTTTTGGGTTATAGGTAAAATTGTTCTCCTTGGACTCCATTACTGAATCCATTACTTTTACCTATTCCTTTCTTATCTAATAGCTTATTGATATTTGATGATGGTCTTTGATTAGTCACATTTGATGTTCAGCATTTTTATTGAAAGGGCTGCATCACATCCCTTTTCCCCTTCCTCATTTTTATTCTTTTATTCCCACCCTCTACCAATTTAGTCCAGTTGATTGATGAACTTGACACTGAGTAATAACGGGTCATATTCTGAACATACTTTAGTTGATTGATGAACCTGATACTAAGGAAGAACGCGTCATATTTTGTACATAATTTCACTACTGATGTGCCCACATTGACTGCTTGGCGGGGGCTCACATCTACTATTAGTATGGTTCGTTCATGTTAACTCAATTTTTTTCCCTAGATTCCTCGCTCAGGAATTGTAGTCGTGAGAAAACTATCCCTGTCCATGATGCTATGAGTTCGTTGTATTGTTCTAATTAAGAAGTTTGATGGCATGGACAGGTTGTGGCTGAAGAGAAATTCAAGCATTGCAGTGCAGCATATCAGTCATTATGCGATAAACTCGCGCTAAACTAGTGTTGCTGGTTCAATCAGATTTCTACATCAGTTTAGATCTTTGATTAAATTATGTACTCAATTTAGGTAGGAATTAGTTAACAAAGTACCTCTATAGTATTCACAACATAGAGAATATGAGGAAACAGTCTGTAATTTGTAGCTATGATGACAACATTCTAGTGTTTCTTGTACTACTAGCCATTTTGTATGATTCACTTTCTTGCCCTGTATGTTCTTTAAACCATGTAAAAGTATTGTCCTTACAGATGCCTTTTTTGTTTATCTTTTTTGTACACCATAAAGAATACTAGAATTTTTCTCACAAAAAAAAAATTAGATGCATGTCACGGAATTTTCCGAATACAACGCAAAATAAATAGATTAACCTGATATGACCTGATTATTAAATAGGTTGGGTTAGTTTTTCAAAATACAGATGAATCGATCCAATAATAAAGGATAAATTACGAGAAATTTTCTTGTGGTTTAGTTAATGTTTAAATTTTTATTTTATAGTTTTCAAATTTACCAAATAAAAATTTAAAATATTAATGGATTTGTACGATAAGTCAAAAATATTTCTAATTTAGTATCTCTCTATTGCCCGGAAATTAACATTGATTAGATGTTCTAAAAGGTTAAAACAATATGTTAAATCAAAATTTTTTAACATTCTAACGGTCACTTAACAAAATATTTAACGATTTTATTTTAACTTAAATAAAAAAGATGGATGAAGAGTATACAAAATAATAGAGTGATAATTTAAATATTAACTAAACCATTCGTGGTAATTTATTCGAAATAACACATAAACAATCAACTTGATTCAATTCTTATATAGGTTAGGGGTAACAATTTCTGGTGATTTATTCAAAAATAAACAATCAACCCGATTCAATTATTATATAGGTTGTTCGATTATTAAATAGGCTGTGGGTAACAATTGCATTATTAAATAGGTTGGGATTAAGCTTTGGCCTCCTCAACCCGATTGTGATGCAACGCGACACTGGTACAAAAATTTCATTCTCACTTATTTTTAAAGATTTTTTAATATTTAATTCTGACCACAAGATTTACAGATCGTATTTATTTAAATATTTTTCTTCTATTTTAGTTTTGGCAGGACAAAAACAAAGTAACAAAATCATGTTATAAAAAGAATGAAATTCTATTAAATATTTGCCAGAAGAAAGAACAAAAATTTGAGTAAATATATAAAATGAGGGTTTAAATTTTGATATGATTTCCGGATAATTGACTTCGACAAGCAAATTTCCAGAAAAGAAGGGTTTGACCCCAAATTGCATTCAATGCACCTAATCTTGGACAATACTTAAACCGGCAAGATAACCCAACCCAAACTCTAAAAGATCAGCACATACACCAGTCATTTCATTTCTTGATTTTTATTTTTTTTTAAACGGTAACAATATAATTAACTTTTATCTATATAAATTTAATTAAAAAGAAATGCCCAAGTGATTTAATAAACAAAAAAATTTAATCACTATTCTAAAATTATAAATAAATTTAAAATTTTAATCCACACCCAAATAAAATATTTAATAACTAAGCCATTTAATTCAATTCAATTCTCTTGCCTTAGCAACAGTAATAGTTGTATTCCTCTACACTTGTGTTGTGACCAGCCTCTGAATTAGTTGTACAGCTCTGCCACCAAACCAATTATGCTAAAAACAATACAGATTCTTCAGTCTTCTTCTTCTTCAACAACTTCATCTTCTGGGTTGATTTCTTCTTTCTCCCAGAGATGGAAATTGAAGAATAACAAGACAACCCTCCATCCCAATTGTGTTTTATTGGCTTATCTTTATCTTGCATTTCAAGAAAATCTATATCATTATCATCATCAAGAAAATCAACTCCATTTCTTCCTCAAATTCGCAAGAAGGTCCACTTTTCTACTTTCAGAGCTTCTTCTTCATCTGGGATGTCTTTTCCTCATACTGATTCAAATCCTGATGGCCCTTCTTCTTCATCTTCATCAGCACCATCAGTCACAATTCACTCTTCATCTGTGAGTTACCCCTTTTTCTTTGGAAAAATTAATTCTTTTTAGATGAGTTCCTGTTTTTTCCACTAATTTGCATAATTGAGTTCTTGTTTCTTGGTTTCTTTGATGTGATTCTTTTGGTGTCTTGTGCTCTCTTGAATTGCCTGATGCGTTCTTGGTGATTTTTAGCGAATAAGTATATAGGTTTCAACTTTGAAAAAAAGAAGAAGAAAGAGGAATTGATTTGAAAGAATTGATTTTCTCAGGATTTTGAATATCTTGGTGTTTGAACATGTCTAGTACTCTAGTGAGCACACCTGTGTAAAAGAAGGGGAATGAAAATTAATGCAACTGTTTTCGTTTAGACTATGACATAACCAGCATAAAATGCTTGATTGAATCATTAGGCTTTCGAGCTCATAATATTTAAATGTAGTGACTTGATTGAACCATCTTGTGCTTCTTGCATTTTGTCTAAGAATCTACGCTGTGCAGGGCAGTACTCGT
The DNA here is from genome assembly GCA_025175665.1 of Cinchona pubescens. Lineage (NCBI taxonomy): Eukaryota > Viridiplantae > Streptophyta > Magnoliopsida > Gentianales > Rubiaceae > Cinchona > Cinchona pubescens. The sequence goes on from JANKKI010000217.1 coordinate 363,534, forward strand.
AAGATTAATTTCTGCCAATCATGTGGTGGACCAACAAAGTATAACATGCCTGATGGGGAGGAGAAGATGAGGGCAATTTGCACAATTTGTGGAAAGATTGCGTATGAGAACCCGAAAATGGTAAAATTTAAATAATTTCAACTTGAGGAATATGCTATGTGCAGCAGAAATTGTGAATTTCTATTTTTTAAAGAGCATTAAGAGGCTTGTAAAATCTTATTTGATAACTGTGATTGAAATGTGAACATGTGGATTGAATATTTAAAATGTATAACTGAGCTTATCTAGACCTCAAAGTTTTGCTTGTATGGTTGGGAGATTTTTAATTCATTTGCTGATATAAGGCCTGTGCAATTTCTTTCTTTCAATGCAACTTCTAAAAATTTTTAAGTAGTGTGGGAGTTTTATCGTACGATCGTTTGATCTACAAAAGCTAGACTTACATATTATATCTTCGGGATGATGAGTTCTCATGAGATGGATGGTTAATAAAACAGGACAGTTCATATTGAATTGCTAGAATTTGCCATTAACTGTTTCCTCTCACTTCACTACAAGTTTAGCAGGATTTGTTCAATCTATTGCTTTCACAATTAACACTATATGTGTAGTGGAAAACATTTCTTCAGTAGTACACAGATAGGTTCGGACATGATAAAATTGGAAACTCTTTGAATTTCTCAAAGTTTAATGTATTTAGACTATGATATGAAGTACTACTATTTTGTTGGCTTCAATGTTTCTAAGATGATACAGATAAAGGTCATACACGATAAATTAATTTGTATATTGAGCTTTAAAGCTGCCAAGACTGAATGCATTTGACAATATAAAGAGAAGATTATTCTCTTCACTTGTCTCAAGACAAAGCAATATATGATTCTAATTGCTGGATTAATGTTGGACATGGAATAGTTACAGCAGCAGTATCTAAATCTTCTAAGATGTGGCGTTCTGGAATATGAAATTTACCTTTCATGGTCTGACCTTGCAATGTGTCTAGTAATAGTAACATAAAGTTAGATTTTAGTTCTTTGAACATTTCATCATTCCTATTGCCTTCTTTCTAAAACTATTAAATTATAGGTTGTAGGTTGTTTGATTGAGCACGAAGATAAGATATTGTTGTGCAAGCGAAAGATTCAACCATCATATGGCCTTTGGTATGCACACATATTTGAGGAAGTTCATTACGGAGTTTATCCATTAAAGTAGTTCTTCAACTTCTTTGATGATAAATCATTGATGTTTACATATCTGGTTTTACTCATATAGGACGCTTCCCGCTGGTTACATGGAGATGGGCGAGTCTGCTACGTTGTGAAGGGGCAATTCGTGAAACTTGGGAAGAGGCAAATGCGGAAGTAGATATTTTGTCACCCTTTGCACAGTTGGATATACCTCTTATTAGCCAAGTGAGGAAATGATCTTTGTTAATACTGTATTAGTCTGCTTATATATTTGCCATAGTATTTTATGTTCTAATATGCCTCTGCTTTGAAACAGACTTATATAATTTTTCTGGCAAAGTTGAAGAGACCACACTTTTCACCAGGTCAGGAATCATCAGAGTGCCGACTTTTTGCACTTGATGATATTCCTTTTGATTCCTTGGCATTCTCATCAATGTTGGTTACCTTAAAGCTGGTATGATCTAGATTCAAAACCTAAATATTTACTTCTTCAAATACTTGTTTCACTATATAGTAGTCTTAATTCCTGTACACTTGTGAATGTAGTACATTGAAGATCGACAAGTTGGAAGGCCAAAGTTTCACTATGGCATTATAAACAAAAGGTATTCTAAGTTTTTCCATAGTTCGTGTATAACTTTCATCTCTGGCTTTTTTTGCTTAACCTTTGTTTTTAAGCTTGAGAAACAGAAAAAGATAGGATATGATTGCCACTAACCTCCATATAATTCAATAGCTGTTTGTATATGTCATGTTCCATTTTTTGTGTCATGTGATAATATCTGTTTAGTAGAGCAAAAGCAAAAAAAGATGATAATAGTTAAAGAAAATGAGAACATCTCATGTTGTCAGTTTTTGGGAGTCAAGTCTGAAGCAAAACATTTAACTGGGAAACATACCGAACCCAATCAGTAGCTGTAAGTCAAGTAGTTTTGCTTGGTGTTTGACGATTCTCCCTATCCTAGCTTTAAGTCAAGTAGTTTCGCTTGGTGTTTGATGATTCCCCCTATCCTAGTTTGTTTGAGAAGTATGCAGATAGCTTTGTGGTCTAAGGGGGAGAAAAAAGGGGGGTGGGGGTTGTGTTAAACACTCAACTTTTAGGTTTTCTAGCTAGCTTTGTGATCAATAAGCAAATTCTTGAAGTCCAAATTTATTGCTCCACGCAGTTCTAATATTGATCGTGACCTACTTTTTCTTTGAGAGGGCATGACAACATTTGAGTTTAGATTTCTGTTGTTTCTTCAATAACTTGACTACCGCTTGGCTGGTGACAGCTAGAGTGAAGCATAAAATTGTCCTAGGTTTATTAGCACAAGGAAGAGGGCATTAAAATGTTCCTTCTTGTTTTGTCTTGGTTCCAGATTTTATGAAACTATGTCATAGTTTCTAATGTTCATCTTGAAATAGTTGTTGAAACAGATTAATATTTGAATTTATTAGCATCACAGCTGATTTACAACTGTAGTACCAGAAATTTTAACTCAGATAACACAAGAATTTTGACATTCTCTCTCTCCTAATGGTTGTTGACAGGCCCGGCACCAGTCCTTCTGAGATAACGGCGTACACGCTTGACCACCATATGAAATCCTAATAGCATGGAATATGTGTGGATACGTCTGCACATATCCAACTAAGATTCATCAAGCATCAATCACTACAACAATCACTGCTGGTGTATAGATTGTGATGCTCCTCTCTTTTAATTTTGTTACTGGTGAACAAGTAAGGTGGCATCAAAAAATTTTCCCTTGTTGTATGGAATTGAAAAGTACAATCATAGCCATTTGATACCTTCTGGATCCTAAGGTGTTTCTGGTCTTGGAGGCCATGCTAAAGGGCACAAAATGAGGACTAATGATAAACTCAGTACCTGCGGTTAACCTCTCTACTATATTTCTATTGCAAATGTTCTCTTTATCTGTTTTTTTTGGTATTTAGATAATGAAATAACACCATCTTGGGTAGGCAGCAGGCAGCATGGGCAATCCTCGAGTTGCATACAAATTTCTGATACAAATTTTCAGGTTTTGGATGGGTTGGGAGGGCTATGGTTGCTGTGACTTTGTATTTGTACTGATTGATGTGTTTTCAGCTATCATGACAGTTTGACGGAATTTGATTGGTTGGAAAGAGAAATATTAAGTAGATTTGATTTGAAATTATGACCTCACTTGTAGCTCTTATGGTGTGGATTAAATATTATGAAATTTATAACACCAGTTAATGTAAATAAGATTTTATAAGATGTAATTCTAATCATAAGCTCTACAAGCGTGACCTAGGATCGAGTTTAAGGTTTTTCTAGTTGGCAATGAAAGTATAGGATTTTGTGGCCTTTACATCTGCTTTTATTGATATTGAAAAAGTGTATGATAGATTTGTTGGAGAAATCATGTGGGAGGATTTACAAAAGAGAGTCAAAATAGCATATATACAATAAATACACAGATGTGATTACATATCTGACGAAGCTTGATATAAGAATTCTCCATAAGTATAGATTTACATTAGAATTTAACATTAAACCTGTCAAAGGACAAAATGTCCAACATCTACCCTTACCTTTTTAGGTCACAGATGAATTTACTAGACACATCGTTTAAAATAACATGATGTATGTTGTATGAGTGATGGGATAAAATAATGTATCAATTATGATATCAATGATTTTAGTAGATGCGATAAAATAATATATCAATACTATACTTACGGCTTGAAGAGAGTTACTAGAGTAAAAAGTTTTAGATTCAGCGGGTAAAAAATATAATATTAGAAGTTAAATTTATCAATAATACACGTAGAAGTAGAATAGGTGTTGAGATAAGTAAGAAATACTCATAATAGAATATTTTTAGTTAGATTCAATCATTTAGAATGGTAGAGGTACAATTATATAGAAAGTGATGTTATTAATCAAATACAAACAAGTTAAAAGAAAAGTCAAGAATCACAAATCGAATATTATGCAATTCTAAAATTCCTTAGCTGAATTCGATGATGACAAAGAAAAGTAGTAAACACAATTCGGTACTAGTATTATTGCATAACACAATAGTTTGACTTTACAATGGTATGGTACACATTGTTGTTGAATTATGGATAATCAAAGGAATGTTTATTGCGCAAATCTAGAAATACATACGTAATATATAAATTAAATGAATGACACCATTTAATTAATTATTGATTAAAGATACAGTCGACATGAGCAGCAAAATCACAGTCGTTGCAGCCATAAAACCAGTGATTCGGATTCCTTTTTTCATCTTCGCAAATATCACATATATACTCCTCAAGTTCATTATGATCTGACTTGAACATGAGGGTGAGGGAATGGCGGTCGAATCGATGCCTACTCTTCCTTGGTAGAAAAGCACATTTTAAATGTAGGTAGAATTCACACAATGTGCACACATAGGTCTGCTGCTTATCACAACAAGAGTTTCCACATGCATTGCAATTTATGGTACCCATTTTGCTTTGGTCGTCATCAGAGAGGAAGAGTTTGTGCTCATGAGCGTCATGAGTAATCGAGTCTCGTATTTGAGCACAACTAAGATCAAGAATGTAGCTGTCGCAATTGCCACACTTATAAGAAAAACCACTGAAGGAATTATTGCAATTTGAGCACATTTTATTCCGATTTGTATCTGTTGGATTCAGGCAAATTTGATAGACGATGATTATGAATACTCGTTTTGAGGGTCTTTCTGGTGTTGTGTAATTTGGCACAATTTTCGTGCAGGAAGAAATTGCAATGTCCACAAGTATAAAATGGAGCCAAAAGTGGCCAATTACACCCATTGCATTTTATTCTACTTCGGTCAAATTCGGGAATATCATCAGTTGTGGTGCCGAATTTTAAGACGTGATCATCATGACTCCAATGTTTAATCTCTGATTCTCTTTGTTTGGTGTCGTCCTCAGGGAGTTCATCTCTAAACATACTCCAACTTGGTAGTGAAATATTTGTACCAGTATTTCCCATCAAACTTGCTTCTACACTAAAAAATTTGATATATATATATATCACATAAATTCTAGTGGTCAATTAACAAGAGAAGAAGAGTAATAGTGCAACTGCAATTAGATCATGGGTGTATGCAAAACTAAAACACTCTATAGTTTTTTTTTTTTTTTTTAAATACTCCTGTAAAGAAAAATAATTTCAAAAGTCAACAAATTTACATAAAACTACTACCGTGGTAAAACTCATCGCCCCTTATTTTAGGCATTTGTACAAACTAAGAAAGTGCACGTGCAACGTGCAAAGCATGTGATAATTAAAATCTTTAATTTTTTATATTTATCTAAAAAATACTATATCTAATGTTATTTAATATTAACTATATAAGTTGGTAGATTGAAATCTAGCCTAAATTTATATTGGTTCTCTTTGTTCTTTTAAGTAAAATTGATTTCTTTCATCTAGTTTCGTTCACTTTGAATTTTATGAATTATTTCTTTTCATTCTCCTTATCATTTTTGTTTGACTCAAAACTTATAAATAATATTCTCTCAATACCAATAAAAACTTTCATTTATGAACTAAAAATTTGATTGGCTCAAAACAATAGTTAAAAGGTTGTAAGTAAAGTAACACCATTTATTCATTTTCCTATATGGTATATTCCATAAATATCTAATTAGTGTTTATCTTAATTTCAAATCTATCACAAAGTGTTGTATATCTGATGTTCACATGTGAGATACACTCACAAATATTTTGTAGTGTCTTTTATTTATTTCTCATAATCCTTGACCTCACTTTTTTTTACATCCAAAAAATAAATAAATAAACAAAAATTTCATCTACAATGATAATGATTTATGAATCACTACGTCACTTTGTTACTGACCAAGTTACTACCTTTAGTCCTTATTTTCTTACCTAACTTGAAAGGCAATTTTTCTTACCTTGGGAAACCACATCTCTTCACCCATCTTATATAATTTTATGTGATAGCTATTGTGCAAAAATATTGTATATTGAAAGATATATATATATATATATATACACACAAACTCAAAGCACCAGTTACAACTTTAATTTAGGGTTAATGCACATGGTAGAAAACTCATAATCAACATTTTTACTAAGGATGATATAATCCCTTTTTTATAGAACCTCTATACCAGAAATAATAGTATTTTCAATTATAGCCCCTCCCTCTGGGAAGAAAATATATCTATTGTCCGTCATCTTTATAGTGTATGAGACAAATGTATATATTTTGATTCGGATCGTATTTTATGGATACGATTCTACCATATCTTCACCATAGAAAAACACAGAAGAAGGGAAAAAAAATATATTATTAGTATCCATATAATAGTCAATACATATATGCAAATTGGGAATCAAATGGAGCAAATCTACTCTTTAGATGCGTACAACAAGCTCTTTAATAAAGTATATCATGCATGAACAATACATAAATCTTTTTAGTGCATAACTACATCAATGGTTGGCTTCCTAAAATCCATTTTAATAATTATCGTTTTGAATAATTAGTAGATAGTGTTATTAGTTAATTAGGACCCTAATCATACTTCTGTAGAGTAAGTATTTCTCAAGTCAAATTCTAAAACCCTTAAATTTGTTTTATATATAAATAACATAGAATTAACTATAATTAATTACGGTTTCATCCATCAATCAAGGAGTAAATAATGTTTGTTTTATGGATAATTTACAGTAGTTTAAAATAGAAAGAAATACTTGAAGGGAAATACTTTTCTAATAGTATAGATTTTGTTTATTTTTTTATGAATCTAATGACACTTTGATAACTACATATTCTATAAAATAGTGATTAGAAAGAGAGGAATAGACAGACCTTGGCAATGACCGTGTCGCTAATGTAAAGCAACCCACATGGAAATAAAGATCTTCAAATTCGATGCCAAGACCGGAACGCGTGGAAGCTGGAGAGGTTATACGATCCGGGTGTCGAGTATCACTGGCAGTGTCAAATGGTGAATAAACTGTCTTTTCAAATGGTGAATAAACTTCCTTTACTTCTTGATGACAAATTTGGCACTGAGTTTCTTTTGCAGCAATAGGATCTCGGGGATGAAAGATACTTTCGTATCCAATTTCAAGGTAATGAGGTGCTGGAGCACAATCTATGTGAACCCAATATTGGCATGTGAAGCACATATAGGAGATGCTCTCTTCACCTAATTTAGAATGGCGAATTATTCATGCATCGCAGGAGAATATGGCTGGCTTTAAAAACAGAGTAAAGGGATGTTCATGTGCTGCATCATTCATCTCGATACGACGTGGTACCCAAGCACATAAGATATCTATGTCGAACCTCGTACATTTCAAACAATGATATGTGAAACCTTTGCAGCATTTACCACAGACTCTACATTCACTAAGATACTGATCAGGTGGCCGAGGTATTAGTTCTAGGCGATGTTTTGGGTGCAGTGGATGGTCGTCGATGGTATCAGGTAATGATATGCATAATGCGTGCACGGAATAATTACATCCATCAGGACAAATGTAATGAGGGCCTTTGATTATTCTCCGACAACCACGACATCCCAAAGAATCTGCAACATTTTCATCGACTCTTGATTTGAGACACAAGAGATGCTCATGCGCACTCTGGATCTGCCCCATGAGAAATCCGCCTCACGTCAACAAAAATTAACTTTCTCCTCTTCCTCGATCTCTTGTACTTTTTTTTTTTTTTTTTATTATTATTATTTCTGTACCCCCATTAGTTCCACTACATCAAGGATTTATAAAAGTTCCCTTAATGGATAATTCTTGGTAGAATGGAAAAGATAATTCATTAACTTTCACCGCTGACAAGGAATGAATTTCCTTTCTTGCTAACTAATATTAGTATTGTTGAGTGAAAAACAAGGAAAATACTAAGGTATAAGAAGTAATCCTCCTAGATTTTTTGCATTAAAATGAAAAACAATTTCTTCAAAAATCAACGACGCTTATGTGCCTTATCTCTCATATTAATAATGCTAGCTTTCTATAATTTCATTATTCTTTGCTTCCCCTCACTGTTGCATGGTTCTTCATGTCTCACTGGACAAGCAAATTAAGCAACTTTCTCTATTAAAAAGGAATTTCTTACATTACTGAAAAACCAAGATTCGGAAGTAAAGTGTTTATAAATTTAGCCTAGAATACTTGCTAAGGAGAGAGTTATCTTAGAAAAACCTAGAAGGCCATATAATCAAGGGCATATATTAAGATGTATAGAGGATTCTAATATTTTATAGGGAACCTTTTAAAAATATTAAGAAAGTGCACATATTTTACACGTGTATGAAATTTGAAATTAAAAGTAACTATTTTGCAAGTTAAATATAAAATACGTTTTTAGTTTGGCTAAAAGATAATAAAAATTGGTAAATATATATAAATACTCTTTGTTTATGCTTATTGTATTTGTTCTTTAATATCTATATGATTTGGTTGTTTTCTACTTTCTTATCTTTTCCAATTTGAACCCTGTTATTACTTTTTATATTTTTATAAATATGTACCGTGTAATTCTTACTTTCTTTTTAATTTCTTTTTTATGCATTGAATAATTTGCCCCTCTATAATTCAAGTTACACTTTGCCTATAATCAAACTTAGTTCCTAAATATATTAGTCTAAAATTCTTATTAGTAGATAATTATTGTTTTCCTACAAAAAATTATTGTTATTATTTTTGAATCTGTAAACATCACACATTTATATTAAATATTAATAACCGTATCAATACATATTAAAAAATAGCGATATCAAAATTAATTATTAATTAAAATGTACTCTAATAAAATTTAAATATTGAATGTCTATTGTTACTTCTAAATTATTACTATATAAGTTGATAGTTATTGCAACTATATATGGTTGGTTTTATTCTATCAATTAGAATCTATAATATTCAATATCTACATTTCAATTTTCTATTTACAGATTGGTAGTTTTAACATAATAGATTAATTAGTAAATTTCACGCGCGTAAGTTATCAAATGGTAGAATGCTTTCTACTTTTTACTATTTTTATGATACAATTCATATAGTTTTACAAACTACACATTAAATATTTGTTTCCTAATAAAAAATTACTATTTAGTATTTGTACACGAATAACTCCTTCAAGTTAGTTCTAAGAGAGGTCTAGGGGTTCAAGGATAATCAAATACCCTAATGCTTGATAAATCCAAAATTGTTAGGATAGAACTTGAACGGTTAGAAATGTCCTTCTTAATTGAAGAGAATAAATGATTCTAATTAATAAACTCTAGAAATTGTCAAGATCTTTCAGGACTACACACCATTCTTAGATTATAAAACTTATATAATGGATTTAATAATAAACTATAATAGTATTTCATGTCATACATTGTGCTCCAATTTAGTGAATTTTTTTTTTTTGAATATATCTTTGAAATTGTATTAGGGGTGGTAATTTCAGACACGATACGACAACATGACATGAACACGATACGAAATTAACAGGTTTAAACATAATCCAAATTTAATTGGGTTGCTAACGAGTTGACTCGTTAATGACCCCAAGTTAAACGGGTCGTGTCGTGTCAACCAACGGGTTGACCCGATAACCCATTATATTATCGGGTAATACGACACAACCCGTTTAACCCTTTAAAATATTAGGTAATCTGAATGACCCGCTAATTAATTAGGATATTTATGAAAATTTGACACAATAATACACTCTTTAATGACATATCATGTCATTCGATTCTAAAACAGGTTAATTGTGGGTTATCGTGTCATTCGGCTAAATTAAGTAACTTTTATATTAGTGTTTTGGATTCATTTTATGGGAATTGATGACCGAATCCCGTTCAATGAAAAAACCTAAACTCCTTGCAGCTATAGACACTCTATCCACATTGCTCTTCCGCTTAATAAACGAAGTTCATTTCTCAATCGCAAAATATTTAGTTTGCATGTCTCATGCAAAAGACGGATTTTTTTTTTTTTTTTGAAGCGTACATAGTTAATAAAACCTTGATCCCAAAGTTTCCTCCATTATTCAGGACTGCTGGCACAGGTTTGGTTCTTTGCCTTATCTAATTCCTCCATTATTCAGGACTGCTGCCACAGGTTTGGTTCTTTGCCTTATCTAATGTCCTTGAATTTTTTGTGTTAAATCATGCAAATGAACACAAGCCTCAATCTTGCTAACTGAAATGCATACAGCAAACCTGAAAGACGTCCATCCTTTGAAGAAATAAACCAGCGAATGACTGGATTTAATTCAGACGGTAACAGGAGTGAATGTTGGGAAGAGTCCGGCCAGGGCTCTAAGGCTGCAGGATGGCTGCCTTCAGATATTGTAGTAGCAATGTAAGTCTCACAAAAGTTTGGTTGAATCAAAACAATCATACTAAGCTGATAGGGTATACAAGTTCTTGATGTTTACCTTTTCTTTTCTTTATGATTTGTTTTCTTAGATTCTCCTTTCCCTCCTGTTTTATGTAGATTATGGTTGAGCAAGACAAAATGGGCCTTTTCATAACAAAGAGCTAAAATATATAGATTTGTTTTCTTTCCAGGGATGTTTGTAGATCCCTCTTCTTTTCTGATATCTGAACTCCAAAAAGTTTTTGTAATAGCAAGCTTGCACGATTTGAGCATCTTAAATTTCAATTTTTTTTGTTAGACTACTACAGTATTATATTATGTTATAGGAAACGATCCCATTATGTTTTAATCTTTGTATAATATTTCTTTCGTCTCATATTATTTGGTCACCTTTTGATTGTGATCTAGCATTTTCTTTTTTCAATTTTGCACTCAAATTTCAAATTTTGAATTTGAATATAGTATTATCAAAAAGTAAAGGAAGACAATATTGAGAATAAAGATGAAAGTCCCTTGGAGGACATCCAATCAAATTGGAAAGATACAGAGAATAGAGATGGAAGATTCCTGTAACTTTTTTAACATGACAAATATTTTAAAATATTCTAAAATAAAAAGTATGACAATTTTAATGGATGGAAGGAGTACAAATTTTTTAAATACAAAGTAGAAAATTAAACAATATTTTAAATCACGAGTTTCAGAATTCCTTACATTATAAATCAAGTTTGTTAACGAGTATATACGTACATTTATGAAGATCCACTATATTGTACTTGTTGATTATGTATTTATACAATTATACACCTAATGTTTAGATTAAGATGTTGAACAATTGTAAGTGGGAATGGTCTCCAACAATTCATTGTTAATATTTGGTTGGATTAAGTTACTTTCGGTTCTGTGTATACATTCATACAGATAGTGTAGAAAATTTGTTAACTAGTGTAGATGAATCAATATTCAGTGGAAAGATTTGTGGTTTTGCTGTATGTTTAGTCCAACAGAATTGTAACAGCAATCCATCTGGAGTTGGGTTAAGACCAACTGAAATGATGTTTCCTGGACCATGATTGAGCCATGAGAAATGCCCAATTCGTAGTTATAACATTGTGCAGAGTTGTTATCCATTAGCCTGATGGACGCATAAAAGTTGATGAGACAAGTTTCCAGAAAAAATATAATTTGCATTTAGGTTGGCTTCTATAACGCAGAAATAAAAGGGGAAAAAAAAAATTGCATTCGTGTTAGGTAGACAATTTTCTGGTTTTCCAAAAATTAAAAATGTCTTGGGGTTTATTTCCTATTGGGTATATATTGTAGCTTTTTTTATTGTGGTTTTTTCATTAAAAATTATCTTTTACAATCTTGAAAGGAATTAGTACATTTAAACCCGTTTGTTCACATAACTTTTTACACGGTCGATCTTCCAAAACTCAATCCCAGGAGAAATCATAGAAAATGACTCTGCTCAGCTCAAACTTACTAGATGGTGATGACATTTATGTACACTTTTTAATTTACAAATATCAAATCATGTATTATGCATGTTTGGAGATATTAATTGTTTGAATTTATTACTATAAATTAAAAAGTAAATCATGTTTGAATATACTAACTGTTCGATTTTTTTTAATTTACTTAATTTTTCGCTTATATAAAATTTTTGTTTCAACGTTTTAACTAAGACAAGGTGATTTATGCATTTTCTTTAAATATTCTTTGTTGGAAATATAAGACATTTGTTTAGTTAATAGTTCAACCAATTTCATAAAAGCAAAATAATTGTATCTTGTGAATAACACATCTACCTTGTAATTTTTAAAATAGAAGTACATTTTCTCGATTGAGAACTAGTTAAGCATTCTATAGTGAGTTCATTGGTACTCTACTTAACTTTACAAAAATAGAAAAGTTTAAAATATTATCAAACTGAAGCACAAGTGTGAAAAAAAAATATTAGACTATATTATTATATACATGCTGAAAGTTTAGTAATAAAAAAGGGCAGTGTGCTCTTAAAAAATATTGACAATTTATAGAATTTAATGGGAATCTTTTATTTTCTTTAATTATTCAAGTTCTATTCTAACAACTTTGGATTTATCAAGTCCATTAAGGTATTCGATTATTCTTGAATCCCTATACCTCTCTTAGAATCAACTTGATAAAGGAACCATTCGTGTGCAAATACTCAATAGCAATTCCTAATTTAGGAAACAAAATATCTCTTAAATATATAGTTTGCATAGCTATAGGAATTATATCATGAAAATAGAAACAAAAAAGTGAAAAATAGTCTACCATCATTTAGCAATTTACGGTGTGAAATTTAGTAATTAATTCATTATGTTAAAACTATTTATCTCTATAGTAGTAAATTATAAGGTACATGTTCAAAAGTTCATTAATTTTATTTCATAGAATAAGATCAACAACATATAGCTACAGCGACTATCAACTTATATAGTAATAATTCAAAAGTAACAATAAATATTTAGCATTTAGATTTTTATTAAAAAGTACATTTCAGTTAAAATCTAAATACTAACTAATTTGATGTCCCTATTTTTAGTATGTAATTTATATGGTTATTAATATTCAACATTAGATATTTACAGGTCAAAAATCAATAACAATAATTTTTGTAGGAGAACAATAATTATCTATTAAGAATTTTAGTATAATTTAGGAAATAATTTGTTATAATAAGAAAAGCGCAACTTAGATTAAATATGTGCTAATTATTCAATGCATGAAAGGAACCTAAAACAATTAAGAATTGCAAGATAAGGATTATGCTCCTTTAAGAAAAATAAAATAGATGTTTATCACATTTCTCACCCACTTTCTTACTAATTCAATCATTTTAATAATAATAAAAAGATAGGTTCTACATTATATTTATTTGTTTAGTACACCATGCAGAACTCAAATTCTTTTCATATTTTTGATAACGGATCTCTTTCATTATTACAATGTCTAGACAACAACATTAGAGACAAAATAAATGACATTAGCAAAAGGAAGGTGACGATGTTGACAATATCTATGAAAGATAATGCCTTTGTTGATTCAAGTTTAGATATCCTTGTGGCTTTTAAACAAATTTACATTGCCTTTGTTCTTTTATTTTTTTCTTTTATTTTTTGGATAAAAAACAAGAAAAAAATTTCAAAATTATTCTCTCAAAAAAGTCCAAAAATTTTATACGTGATAAATCATACTTTTTTTTTGTTTAAAGACAATTCCAACAATTATTTAACTTAATTACTAATCCTGAAAATGTTTTATTTGCACACTTGTATAATTTCTAAAACTCATCATTGAAAAATAGGTACCAGATGGAACCCTCTATAGTATAAAAAAATCTTATTGTAACAATAAAGTAATTATTAAGATTGAAAGCATATTTTAAACCCTTCAATTATGTGATTTTAAAAGGTTAATGTTATTTTTTTTGTAACATAATATAATTTGAAGGGCAAATTAGAAAAGATCTTCAATTTGGAGGGTCGAATGCATAATCATTCAGTTTTGGGGGCCACATTGAGACATTTGTTTTAGTTTTGAAAACTAAATTAAGACTCTTTGAATTTGGAGTATTATATTAAAATATTTTTTAATTTGGAGGGTCAGATCGACCCCTTTTCAATTTAAAATGCCATATTAAGATTTTTACTTAGTTTGAATGGCCAAAATGATATTTAAGTTTTTAAAATTAAAATAACCTTATTTTCTTTTTTTTCTTTTATTTCTCAAATGAATTTTTCTGTTTCTTTTAATAGTTTTTAATAAACTATCAGTTTCTTTAATTGCATATAAATATTGTCTAGTTTATTAATGTATCACAACCTATATATGTTGATAATAATCATATGCATAATTCTATTTAATGAGAAATTTTATTCCATTAAGTTTTTTTTTTTTTTTGTACATAACTTTATATAATATTTAATTTCAATTTCTAAATCTATCCCAAAATTCTACTCTATGAGAAATTTACTTCAATCAAATTTAATTCTAAATGAAATCTCAAATGTTAGTTTTTATTTCTTGTGTACCTTTTAGGATTTTTTTTCCCTCTTTAAGGGTCCAAAAGTATAGGTGATACATGCAAATTTAATTTTCAAATAAATTTTTATATTTTTATTATTGCTTGATTTTTAAAACCCATCCAAAAAAAAAAAAAAGTTTCCTACTCATCTTTAATTTCTAAAACTCATTCTTGATATTCTATTACATAAGAAAATTTATTTCAATCAAATTTATTTCTTAATATGAAATCTTAAAATTAGGTTTTATTTCTTCTTTTACTCTTTGAGGATTATTTACTTAAATAACCTAAAAATTATAAAAAATGCATTTAAATTGAGAACATAACAAAGTCGTTAAATTTTATAGTGAGGGTAATTTGAGAAAGAAAATTTAAAACTAAATTATTAAAACTCCTTTATTTATTACAGTATATATTCAATTAATTTTTTGATAATTTTATTTAATATTCTTCTTTTATTTCAAAGTATATCTCAAAATTCTATTGTATGGGAGCACATTTGCACATTTGTAGATACTAATTGTTTAATTTTTTTTTTGCTATGGATTAAATAGTAAACCATGTTCAGAGATAGTAATGATATAGTTCACTTAATTTTCTATTTATAAAATTTCTGCTTAATGTTTAACTAAGCCAATGAATTTTTTGTAGTTCGCATGAATTTGGAGATCTATTTAGTTTAATAGTTCAAGTAATTTCATAAGATCTAAATAGTTGTGTCCTGTTAATAACACATCCACATTGTCATTTTAAAAATAAAACTCTATTTCCTTGGTTGAGAATTATTGAAGAATTATACAATGAACTAATTTGTACTCTATACAACCTGAATGATAAGAAAAGTTTAAAGGATTACTAAATCTGAGCACAATGCATGTCATGAAATAGTATTCATATAGATTTTATTATTACATCAATTTTGTAAGTTTAATAATCAAAGAGCGGAGTGTAGTTCTGAAAGATGTTGACAATTTCTGGAGTTATTAGAACCCTTTATTCTCTTTGATTATTTAAATTCTATCCTAACAATTTTGGATTTATCAAGCATTAGGGTATTTGATTATTCTTGATTCCCGAAACCTCTCTTAGAATCAATTTGAAGGAACCATTTATGGGCAAATATTAAATATCAATTTCTAATTAGGAAGGAATTTCTTATATTGCTGGAATCCAAGATTGAAGTAAAGTATTCACTAAGCCTAAAAGACTTGCTAACAGGAGAAAGTTTTCCTAGAAAAATCTAGAAGGACATAGATTAAGATGTATAGAGGATTCTAATATTTTATAGAGAACCTTTTAAAAATACTAGGAAAGTGCACATACTTTGCACGTGTACGAAATATGAAATTAAAAGTAAATATTTTGCAAGTTAAATATAAAATGTATTTTTAGTGTGGACTAAAAGATAATCAAAGCCGGTATATATATACTCTTTATTTGTGCTTATTGCATTTGTTCTTTAATATCTATGTGCTTTGGTTGTTTTTTGCTTTCTTTTCTTTTCAAATTTGAACCCTATTATTACTTTTTTATGTTTTTATAGATACTAGTATAGGAGCATGTGCTTTGCACGTTTGGAGATACTAATTGTTTGATTTTTATTGATATGAATTAAAAAGTAAAGCATATTTAGAGATACTAACTGTTTGATTTTTTTAGTTTACTTAATTTTCTGTATATATAATTTATGTTTCAATATTTAACTACGTTAAAGAATTTAAATAGTTCGTATGAGTTTAGAGAAATATTTGCTCATAGGTAATTTTTATGCATTTCTTTTTAGATATTCTTTGTTAGAAATATAAGAGATTTGTTTAATTTAATAGTTCAAGCAATTTTATAAAAGTTAAATAATTATGTCTTGTGAATAGCACATCTACCGTGCAATTTTTTAAAATACGTTAAGTCTATTTTGTCGATTGAGAATTATTGAAGCATTCTACAATGAGTTCATTGGTATTCTATTTAACTTCAAAAATAGGAAAGTTTAAAGTACCATCAAACTGGAGTACAATGTATGATAGGAAATATATAAGAGTGTATTATTATATCCATTCCATAAGTTTAGTAATCAAAGAGTGTAGTATAATCTTGAAAACTATTGACAATTTATAAAATTTATTGGAATAATTTATTCTATTCTATAACTTTAGTTTATGAAAATTTAATGATTAGTTCATTATTTTAAAACTATCACTTTGTATAGTAGTAAATTAAAAGGTAGATATTCAATATTATACATTTTATTTGATAGAATATGATCAACAACATATAGTTGCAGCAGCTATCAACTTGTATAATAATAATTCAAAAGTAACAATTAACTTTTATTATCTAAGTTTTATTACACAAAGTATACTTTAGTTAAAATCCAATTAGTAACTAATATGATATCCCTATTTTTCAGAGTATGTAATTTATACGACTACTAATATTTACAGGTGCAAAGACAGTAGCAATAATATTTTGTACGAGGACAGTAATTATATATTAAGAATTTTAGCTAATATAATTTAGGAACTAATTTTTTATTATAGGAAAAGTGTAACTTAGATTAGCTACGTGCTAATTATTCAATTCATGAAAAGGGAACTAAAACCAAAGTAAGAATTACAAGATAAGGATTATGTTTTTTTAAGAAAAATAAAATTGATGTACATCACATTTTCGCCCCATTTTCTCTGTGTCAAATCAGTTTAACAATAATCGAAAATATAAGTTTTACATTATATTGGTTTTTTGGTACACCACATAAAAGTCAAATTCTTTTCATATTTTGGAGAATCTCTTTCATCATTACAAAATTTAGACAACAATACAAGAGACAAAATAAATAACATTGGTAGGAAGGAAGGTGGAAATGTTGACAATATCTATGAAAGACAATGTCTTTGTTAGTTCAAGTTTAGATAGATGGTCCTTGAGGCTTTTAAACAATCTATGTCTCCTTTCTTCTTTTGTTTTTTTTTGTTTTTTGTTTTGATTTTTTTTTTTTTTTTTTTTGTGTAAAAAATAGGAAAAAATTTCAAAAATTATTCTCTCAGAAGAGGCCAAAAGTTTTATACGTGATAAGTCCTACTTTTTGTTTAAAGATAATTCATACTATTATTTAACTTAATTTTTAATCCTAAAAAAGTTTTATTTGCAGACTTGTATAATTTCTAAAATTTATTCTTGAAAAATGTATATCAGATGAAATTCTCTATTATGTACGATCTAGATTAATCTAATAGTAAATCTAATCATTAAGATTGAAAGTATATATTAAAATTGTATGATTTTAAAAGGTTAATAGTATTTTATGTATTAGAATACAAATTAGAGGGCAAATTAAAGAGAAAATTAATGTTAGTGATTCTTTTGTTGTCTAGTGCTATCTGTGTGGTTCTTGGTGATTTTTAGCTAATAAGTATAAAGGTTTCAACTTTTTTGCAAAAAAAAAATAATAATAAAGAAAGAATTGATTTAGAAAAGAACAAGTAAGATATTGGATGGCAATTTTTATCCCGGAATTTCGAACATCTGGGTATTTGGATATGTCTAGTGTATACCTGTGTAAAAGAAGGGGGAATGAAAATTAGAGTAACTGTTTTCTGATTCTGAAGTAAAGTATTCAATAAATTTAACCTAGAAGACTTGCTAGAGGGAGAAAGTTTTCCTAGAAAAATATAGAAGGGCATATATTAAGATGTATAGAGGATTATAATATTTTATAAAGAACCTTTTAAAAATACTAGGAAAGTGCACATATTTTGTACGTATATACGTGTACTAAATATGAAATTAAAAGTAACTATTTTGCAAGTTAAATATAAAATATGTTTTTAGTGTGGCTAAAAGATAATGAAAACTAGTAAAGACATATAAATATTCTTTATTTATACTTATTGTATTTGTTCTTTAATATCTATATGCTTTGGTTGTTTTCTGCTTTCAATTATCTTTTCAAATTTGAACCCTATTATTACTTTTTGTGTTTTTATAAATATGTCTCATGCACTTCTTACTTTCCTTTTAATTTTCTTTTTCATGCATTAAAGAATTAGCCCCTTTTTTAATTCAAGTTACACTTTGCCTATAATCAATTTAGTTCCCAAATCTATTAGTCTAAAATTCTTATTAATAGATAATTATTATTTTTTTACAAAAAATTATTGTTATTATTTTTGAACCAGTAAATATCTTATATTAAACATTAGTAACCGTATCAATACGTATTAAAAAATAGCTATATCAAAGTCAATTATTAATTAGATTTTAATTGAAATGTACTTTCTCTAATAAAACTTAAATACTGAATGTTTATTGTTACTTCTAAATTATTACTACACAAGTTGATAGCTACTTTAACTATATATGGTTGGTTTTATTCTATCAATTAGAATCTATAATATTCAATATCTATGTTTCAACTTTCTATATCCAGATTGGTAGTTTTAACATAACATAATGGATTAATTAGTAAATTTCACATCGTAACTTGTCATTAGAATATTTTCTACTTTATTTTTATTTTTATTTTTTTTGATATAATTCATATAGTTATACAAACTACATATTAAATCTTTATTTCCTAATTAAAAATTATTATGTAGGATTTGTACACGAATAGTTCCTTCAAATTAGTTCTAAGAGAGGTCTAGGAGTTCAAGAATAATCAAATACCCTAATACTTGATAAATCCAAACTTGTTAGGATAGAATTTGAATAATTGAAGAGAATAAATAGTTATAATTAATAAACTCTAGAAATTGTCAACATCTTTCAAGACTACACACTATTCTTTGATTATTAAACTTACAAAATGGATGTAATAATAAACTCTAATAGTATTTCATGTCATACATTATACTTCAGTTTAGTGAATTTTTTTTTTTATATATATCTTTGAAGTTGTATAGAGTACAAATGAATTCATTGTATAATTCTTCAATAACTCTCAACTAAGGAATATAATATAATTAACTGAGTTTTATTTTCAAAATTGCAAGATAGATGTGTTATTAACAGAACACAACCACTTAGATTTTATGAAATTACTTGAAATATTAAACTAAACAAATCTAAACGCATTTGAATAACAAAAAAGAAACATTAAGAAGAAAATTAAGTGAACTATACTGTTTATATCTCCAAACATGGTTCACTATTTAATCCATAGCAATAAAATCAAACAATTAGGCCCTGTTTGGTTTTAAGAAACTAGTAAGGAAAAGGAAATGGAGTAAAGGAAATTAATTCCTTAGAAATGATAAATTCTCCACCTTGTTTGGTTACTGAGGAAAGCAGTGAGGAAAGGGGAAAAAAAATTCTTAAGAAAGTAATTTTTTTCATTTGGTATGAATTTTGCAAAGAAATAGAAAGAAAAATATTTTTCTTTTTCTTTTTTGTTGAAAATTAACAAATTAGTATTCATAATCAATTGAAATAATTTATTCTTTGAGAAATGGAAAAGAAAATTAACAACTAAAAAGAGTTACTAATGCTCAAATTACTATCAGCTCCGTTTGGATAGCAAATAACCACTTGTTATTTGACAAATATTATTTGGGGTTTGACTTGAGTGGCATTTGGAAATAATGTTGATTTTTGAAATAATGAAATAATTGTTTGGATACGAAATAATATTTCAAAATAATCGTTTGGATTGTAAATAATGAATGCCCATTATTTTCTTTTCATTTTTTTAGTCCAAAATAATAATAGACTATAGTAATTAGACATTATGGTCCAATTATTTAGCTTGCCAAGAATTGACGAGTTCGGGAAAGGCGAACGACTAAGTCATGGTCTGAATGATACTTACCGAACGGGGACCATTTTGGTCCCTTATCTTTAAGGCATGAAGCAATTTAGTCCAATATTAAGATACGAATGGACAATTGGAGATTATTAATGTCAAAAGGCCATGTGACAAGTATGTGACCGTTAAAATAGAAAGGAAAAAGCTGCTACTGCTGTTTAAACGAAAGGAAGTTTTAGGTCATAAGGCTCAATATTCTTCATCTCTAATCCCAAATCTTTCTCATTCAACATTTCCCCATATCCTAATTTCTCTTTTTCAAAAAGTTTAATGGCAAAAATAACGAAATTCTTTTACGGAACAAGGGCAAAACTTACAACCTCTTGGACCAATGAGATTTTGGGTAGAAAGTTTCTGTAACTGTAAATGAAATCCACGCATAAAATTAGTAATGTGCGATAATTGTTCTAATTAATTGCACAAGTTTTAATCATTTTCCAAAATTTAACAGCAAAATAATATGAAACTCTATGCCCAAATCCCAATTTCTTCTAGATTGAAGTGAAATCTCAACAAATGCGGATGAACTAACCAACATAGGTATTATCCAACATGAGGCAAACCAAAAAATAAATAAAAAAAATTTATAATACAACATTTAAATGATAGATCTACAACAAAGAATTAAAGAATAAGATGGGATTGAAGAGAGAGGAAAAAGGGGAGAACAAGTCACTTACTTTGTGATTTGTCTTCAAATTTCACCATTACCACATTTTATAGCCTTTCAATCGAGTATATTTCCGCCTGTGAAGAGGTTGAATCAAGTAGATTTCTTGACCAAAATAGTACTGTCTGAAGGAATATTTGGTATTCGACACGTGAAGTGTGAAGTTAAAGTCCAGAGAAGTATTAAGTTGTTTGAAAAGAAAGATAAGCTTTAATTAAGAGAATTTGTTAGACATTTAGATGATTACTTCGGAAGTTTAGCATAAGAACGGAGGTCCGAACTTCGTAATTTCAAATTAATAGTAGTAACGACTCTTTCAGCAATAACTTTAATTCATTAGTTTTAGCAGCATTACTATTTTAGTAATCCGAAACCAATAATAATTGTGGAATTTTTACAATATAAATAATTTATTAAAATCACATTAGATGAATAGTACAAATAATGGATAAGACAAAATATGAATAGTGTATAATATTCGGCCGAGTCAACGTTTCACCCACATGAATTAGAGCGTCGAGAATCGTCCGAATCTTCCCGCTCCGATACCTGTTCCGGCGTCTCCGACATATCCTGGTTTCGACTCATAGCGGTAGCCTCCGCTTCGGTTCCGACTCGGTCGGGTCTTTGAACCATGATCATCACCTACTTTTTCTTTGAGAGGGCATGACAGAGTTTAGATTCCCGTCATTTCTTCAACAACTTGATTACTGCTTGGCTGGTGACAGCTAGAGTAAAGCATAAAATTGTCCTAGGTTTATTAGCACAAAGAAGAGGGCATTAAAATGTTCCTTCTTGTTTTGTCTTTGTTCTAGATTTTATGAAACTATGTCATAGTTTGTAATGTTCATCTTGAAATAGTTGTTGAGGCAGATTAATATTTGAATTTATTAGCATCACAGCTGATTTAGACCTGTAGTATCAGGAATTTTAACTCAGATAACACAAGGACTTTGATATTCTTTCTCTCCTAATGGTTCTTCTGAGATAACGGCTTACATGCTTGACCACCATGTGAAATGTCCTAATGGCATGGAATATGTGTGGATACGTCTGCACATATCCAACTAAGATTCATCATTACAGCAATCACTGCTGGTGTATAGATTGTGATGCTCCTCTCTTTTAATTTTGTTGCTGGTGAACAAGTAAGGTGGCATCAAAAAATTTTCTCTTGTTGTATGGAATTGAAAAGTACAATCATAGCCATTTGATACCTTCTGGTTCCTAAGGTGTTTCTAGTCTTGGAGGCCATGCTAAAGGGCAAAAAATGAGGACTAATGATAAACTCAGTACCTGCAGTTAACCTCTCTGCTATATTTCTATTGCAAATGTTCTCTTTATCTATTTTTTGGTATTTAGATAGTGAAATAATACCATCTTGTTACTGGTGAACAAGTAAGGTGGCATCAAAAAAATTTCCCTTGTTGTATGGAATTGAAAAGTACAATCATAGCCGTTTGATACCTTCTGGTTCCTAAGGTGTTTCTAGTCTTGGAGGCCATGCTAAAGGGCAAAAAATGAGGACTAATGATAAACTCAGTACTTGCAGTTAACCTCTCTGCTATATTTCTATTGCAAATGTTCTCTTTATCTATTTTTTGGTATTTAGATAGTGAAATAATACCATCTTGTTACTGGTGAACAAGTAAGGTGGCATCAAAAAAAATTTCCTTGTTGTATGGAATTGAAAAGTACAATCATAGCCGTTTGATACCTTCTGGTTCCTAAGGTGTTTCTAGTCTTGGAGGCCATGCTAAAGGGCACAAAATGAGGACTAATGATAAACTCAGTACTTGCAGTTAACCTCTCTGCTATATTTCTATTGCAAATGTTTTCTTTATCTGTTTTTGTTTGGTATTTAGATAGTGAAATAATACCATCTTGGATAGGCAGCAGGCAGCATGGGCAATCCTCGCGTTGCATACAATTTTCTGATACAAAGTTTCAGTGATGGGAGTGGGCTTTTTTTTTTTTTTTTTTTTGTGGGATAGGAGCCTGGTTGCTGTGACTTTCTGTTTGTACGGATTGAAGTTTTCAACTATCATGACAGTTTGATGGAATTTGACTGGTTGGAAAGGGAAATATTTAGGTAAATCTGATCTTTTGACTCTACTTGTAGATTCTGTGGTGTGGATTAAATGTTACGGAATCTATGACATCAACCGACGTATGCAAGACTATATAAGATTTAATTTTAATCACAAGATCTACAGGCGGAATTCAAGACCGAGTATAAGTATTTTCCTATTGGAAATGGAAGTGTATGATTTTGTGGCCTTACACTATGTTTTAATTGATACTGAAAAAGAATACGATAGATTTGGTGGAGAAATCATGTGGGAGAATTTATAAAAAAGAGAGTCAAAATAACATATATATAGAATGAATAAAGGAAATGTACACAAATGTGATTACATATCTGACGAAACTTGATGCAAGAGTTCTTTATAAATATAAATTTACATTACGATTTAATGTTAAACCTGTCAAAGGACAAAATGTCCAACATCGATCCTTAACTTTTTAGGTCACAAATGAATTTATCTGTTGGATATCGGGCCCACTTAAATTAAATTCTCAAATAGAGAAAATAATCAAATTGATAACACAAATTTTTACTTTAATATAAAAGTATTAATATTAAAATAGTTACTCAAAACGATAACACTCACAAACAATACAACTCTTTATTTGAGCAAATACTAAAATTCTACTAGAAACTGAAAATTGAAGACTCAACTAAAAACTCTAAACAAATAACTTAGAATTTAATTATCGAACTCTCAAACTAGAACATGAACTTGGGATGCATTACAATTGAAGAAATGCAACCTATTTATAGTAGTGAATTCTATCACAATGGACAACATTTATTTCATCCATTTAATGCTCGACCATGTTTCAAATTTGAAAATTTTGCATGATCTAGCCATCCTTAGAAAAGATTTTGGAAATATATCCCACGTGCCTAAATTGCCAATATCCAAAGCTTAAAACATAGAAACAAGCCACAAAATTTGACAATGAATTCTACCTATTCTCCATATCTCCAGCTCACATTTGATGACTTTGATTAATAAGTTGTGCTGCCATTTTCAATACTCCTCCTCAGCACAAACTTTTCTCGTAGTTATACCGAGCAATTCTCTGAACTTTATAAATTTGGCAAGATTCAAACTCTTGGTAATATATCAACAACTTGATCATCTGTGTTGCCATATTTTGAATTAATTTCACCCTGCAACACTTTTTCACGAACGAAGTGATAATGCACCTCAATATGCTTCGCTCTTGCATGAAAAACTCGATTCTTAGCCATGCGTATTGCTGACTGATTGTCACAGTATAGTTGAACCGAGTTATCAGTTGCTTGGTGTAAATCCTTCATTAGTTGCACTAACCATGTGCTTTCCTATGCTGCTGAAGGTGCAGCTCTATATTCAGCTTCTGTACTTGACAACGACACAATTGGTTGTCTATTACTACACCATGAAATCGCTGTCGATTCAAGGTTGAACACATAACTTGTAGTTGACCTTCGTGTGTCATGATCAATGGTCGAAGCTCATAATCTACATCACAAAATCCTACCACTTTGCATTCTTCTCATTTTTTGTAGAATAGACCATAATCGATGGTCGCTTTGACATATCTGAGGATTCGACGTACAATTTCCAAGTGTGGCTTCTTTGGATTCTGCATAAATCGACTCAAAACCCTAACTGCATATGATATATCAGGTCTGGTCAAAATGAGATAGATTAAACTCCCTACCAACTACCAATACATGGTGGCATCCCCTAGGTCTTTCCCTTCAGCATAGCAATATCTAGCATTGACTTCCATTAGAGTTGAGATTGGTTTACAATCGAACATGCCTAATTTCTCCAACAAATCTTTAGCATACTTCTTTTGACACAAGAACAAACTTTTATTGGTCCTATCAATTTCAAGACCAAGAAAGTGTTTCAGTTCTCCAAATTCTTTCACCTGGAACCGTACAGACAAATTTTCTCTGGTCTGTCGAATCTCATCTTCATCATCACCTGTAATGATGTGATCATCAACATATCTTCTAACACAAGAACTATAGCTAACTTTCCTTCAGTGGATTTCACGAACAGACTAGAATCTGTTGGTGCCACAACATATACACTTTGAAGTAAGAATTCAGCTATCTTGCCATACCATACTCTCGGTGCTTGCTTTAATCCATACAAAATCTTTTTCAACTTACAAACGTAACCTGGTCGGACCATATCTTCAAACTCCTGTTGTTGCTCCATGTAGATGTCTCGATCAGTTCTCCATGTAGGAATGCGTTCTTGACATCCATCTGCCAGAGTTTCCATGACTTGCTAGTGCAAGTGTTGATAAAACTCGAACAGTCAATTTTGCCACTGGGCTAAATGTTTCATCATAATCTAGCCCATACTTCTGCGAAAATCCACGAGCCAGGAGACGAGCCTTGTATCTTTCAACTGAACCATCTGGATGAGTCTTAACCTTGTAGACCCACTTACAAGAGATAGGTTTGACATCTCTTGATTTTGGAATAAGATCCCAAGTTTCGTTTTGTCTGAGTGCATGATTACTAATCTTCTCCTCCATGGCCTTCTTCCACTCAATGCTTTGATTTGCCTCCTGATAAGTAGATGGTTCAACTACTCCATCATCTTCTGTTAAAGCAGCATTAGCATACCTGAGATTTGGTTTTCTCTGTCTCATTGATCTGCGAAGTTGTTCTGGAGATTTGTCACCAACTTCTATCTCCTCATATTGACTCGATCTTTCGTCTTTTGAAATTCGAATACGTACTCCTGTTCGCCAAGAACTTCTATTTTTCTTAGGTGAGTCAACACTTTCCACATCTTATGTTGGTAAGAACTCTTCTTGGCCCACTTCATCCTTTGTGGTTAGTTGATTATCTGATCTTTCCAACAACTTTTCCTCCATCTCTTTTGAATCTGGTAGGACTGTTGCCTGTGGTGACCACCAGGATGATGCCTCATCGAATACTACATTTTATGAGACATAGCACTTTCCACTTGTAGGATCAATGCATCTCCAACCCTTTCGTTGGTTATCATAACCTACGAATATTACATCGTACTGCCTTCTTATCAAACTTGCTCCGAACACACACACCCAAATACTTTGAAGTGAGTAACATTGGGTTTAACATTCCACAAGTTCTCGAACGGAGAAATAAATTCAAGTTTGGGCTAAGGCAGTCTATTAGTGACATGGACTATCATTTTCATGCATTCTGCCCAAAAACATGGAGGTACGTTTTTGGAATGTATCATACTTTTGCAAATCTCTACAAGATGTTGATTCTTCCGTTCTGCTACCCCATTTTGCTGGGGCGTACTTGGTCAAGTCAACTGTCGCCTTATCTTGTGCGCTTCCAAGAATCTAGTGAATTCATTTTATGTGTATTCACCTCCGTTGTCCGTCCGTAGGCACCGTATCTTTTAGCCTATTTATTTCTCCACCATTTCCTTGAACTCTTTGAACTTGTCCAAGGCTTCAGACTTTTCTTTTATGAAGTCAATCCAAACAAATCTAGAAAAATCATTAATAATTGTAATCATGTATCTCATACTTCGCTTATTATAGTTCCTTCACTCGACCAAACACGTCTGAGTGAACTAACTACAGAGCACCTTGGCTCTAAACTTTGACTCCTCGTATGGAAGTTGATGAGCTTTTCCATACTAGCAACCTGCACAAACAATGTCATCTCGGACATCTAACTGAGGAAGTCCCTTCAGCATTGACTTCATCATCATGATTTTCAACTTGTGGTAACTCACATGCCCTAATCTAGCATGCCAAAGATCTGGTGTCTCATTTTTTCTTGCCTTATCAACATAGGCTTCTTGTGCAGACATCACGTACACGGTCTCTATCCATTTCCCTTGCATTATTGGTGTACCTGTTATCTTCTTATTTTGATACATCATGACTTTATCTAGTCCGAACAATACAAAATTGCCTAAAACTATTAGCTGAGAAACTGACAGCAAATTTTTCTTCGTAGACATGTTGCAACTCCACTTGGTGAGAATTGTATTTAGGTAATATAGTCGCGTTACCAATATGAGTAATTGGATTAACCTGGAATTGTCAGCTGTGACCACCGTTCGACCTCCTTTGTATTTTGTCAAGTTTGTTAGCTTCCTTTTGTCTCCGGTCATGTGATTTGAGCAACCGGAGTCAATAATCCAATTAACATTATAATTGATAGGATTGGTATTTACTGTTGTAAGAACTAACTCATCTTTTTGGTCAATGGTGCAACAAAATGCACATTCTTCAACTGCAAAGATACTTGTACATCCCAATTTTCATCAGGTTCATTAACCTTTTGGGAGGATGTGGCAGCATTACTTTCAACTGGTTTCGACCTGCAAAATTTGGCGTGATGTCTTTTCTTTCCACATTTGTAGCAATTGTCATTGCGCCATCTTTGGTTGCCTTGTGACCTTTGATGCCTTCTATCTTGGCTATCTGCACCTTCGTTTTGGCCAACTCCCCCTTGATTAGTGCTCGTCCACTACTTCTTTTTCTTACCTCCTTTTCTTTTAGTGAAAAGAGCCTTGTCTTCATCATTAATGGCAATTCTTTAGACAAAGAGTTGTCTAAAGCTTCTTTATTGGCAATTAAACTTTCCAACTCTGCTAGAGTTGGTTCCTTGACCCATCCTCTGGTAGCAGTAATAAGGCCTTTGTATTCTGGCCTTAAACCATGGTCAATAATTCTATTCGTTCTCATTTTCGTTATAGCATTTTGAGGATCCAATTTGGATATTTCATCACAAATTGATTTAACCTTGGAGAAATATTAACCTACTGTCATATTTTGCTGTGATATAGATAGTAACTCATTCTTGAGTTTTTGGAGCTTTGCATCATTAGTTTTTGCAAACAATGACGAAAAAGTGTCCCATGCTTCCTTCGGTGTCTTGGCGTCTTTGATCCGCTGCTACAAGTCATCTTCTATAGCCATCGCCAAAGCAAACATAGCTTTGTCGGCTTTAGCTTTCCACTTCTTAAGTGGCTCTGCTTCCGTTGGTGGTGTTGTATCATCTCCACCGACAACAATCCACAAGTCCTATCCAAGTTAGGTAGAATTTTATACGAGTACTCCAGGAACCGTAATTGTTGGAATTGATACTTAATTTATCAATATTTCCAATCGAGATAGAAATCTCCGCCATAGTCAATTTTATATGGCTCAAACCACAACCTATATGTGATATAAAAATTCACAGTATTTAACTGTACTTCTGGAGAATCTCCTCTTGTGTATTTGCAAATAAAAATTTAACAAGAACGGGTTCAGGATAAATCTCGCTCTGATACTAGTTTGTTGGATATCGGGCCCACTTAAATTAAATTCTCAAATAGAGAAAAATAATCAAATTGATAATACAAATTTCTACTTTAATATAAACGTATTAATATTAAAGTATTCATTCAGAACGATAACAATCACAAACAATTCAACTCTTTATTTGAGGAAACACTAAAATTCTACTAGAAACTGAAAATTGAAGACTCAACTAAAAACTCTAAGTAAATAACTTAGAGTTTAATTATTGAACTCTCAAACTAGAACTTGAATTCTCTGTGGGATGCATTACAATTGAAGAAATGCAACCTATTTATAGTAGTGAATTCTCTGACAATGGACAACATTTTTCTTCATCCATTTAATGCTCAACCATGCTTAAAATTTGAAAATTTTGCATGATCTAGCCATCCCTAGAAAAGATTTTGGAAATATATCCCACATGCCTAAGTTGCCAATTTCCAAAGCATAAAACATAAAAACTAGCCACAAAGTTTGACAATGAATTCTACCTATTCTCCATAGCTCACATTTGATGATTTTGATTAATAAGTTGTGCTGCCATTTTCAATATTTACTAGACACATCGTTTGAAATATCATAGCGTATGTTGTATAAGATTATTGTGGCAGATGAGATAAAATAATGTATTAATGCTAAACTTTAAGGCTTGAAGAGAGTTACTCGAGTAAAAAGTTTTAGAATTAGAAGGTAAAAAACATAATATCTAAAGTTAAATTTATCGATAATACACATAGAAGTAGAATATTTGAAGTTAAATCCACTTATCGATAATACACATAGAAGTAGAATAGGTGTTGAGGTTAGTAAGAAATACACATAATAGAGCATTTTAAATATTTAGATTCAAGTCTTTAGAATGATGGAAGTACAATTGTATAGAAAGTGATGTTATATATCAAATACAAACAAGTTAGAAAAAAAATAAAGAATCACATCACAAATATTATGCAATTCTAAAATTCGTTAACTGAATTCGATAATGACAAAGAAAAGTAGTAAACACAATTCGGTATTAGTATTATTGCATAACACATAGTTTGACCTTACAATGATATGGTACACATTATTGTTGAATTATGGACAATCAAAGGATGTTTATTTTACAAATCTCCTAACCAAAGTAATACATACATAGTATATAAATTAAATAAGTGACAACATTTAATTAATTATTGATTAAAGATACAGTCGACATGAGCAGCAAAATCACACTCCTTGCAGCCATAAAACCAATGATTCGGGTTCCTTTTATCATCCTCACACGTCGAAATATCACATATATACTCCCCTAGTTCATTCACATCAGATTCAAACATGAGGGTGAGGGGATGGTGGTCGAATCGATGCCTACTCTTCTTTGGTAGAAAAGCACATTTTGAATGTAAGTAGAATTCGCACAAGGTGCACACATATAAGGCCTGCTGCTCATCACAAGAGTTTCCACATGCATTGCAATTTATAGTACCCATTTTGCTTTGGTCGTCATCAAAGAGGAAGAGTTCATGCTCGTGAGCATCGTGACCAATCGACTCTAGAATTTGAGCACAACTAAGGTCAAGCACGTAGTCGTCGCAATCACGACATTTATATGAAAAACCAGTGAAGGAATTATTGCAATTTGAGCACATTTTATTCCGATTTGTATCCGCTGGATTCAGGCAAACTGATAGAGGATGATTGTGAGGATGTGTTGTTTTGAGGGTCGTCTCGCATAATTCAGCACATTTTGCGTCGAGGAAGAAATTGCATTCCCCACAACTATAAAATGCTGAGCCAAAAGCGGCCAATTACACCCATTGCATTTTATTCTGCTTTGGTCAAATTCGAGAATATCATCAGTTCTGATGCCGAGTTTTAAGAGATGGTCATCATGACTCCAATGTTTAATCTCTGATTTTCTCTGTTTGGTGAGGTCGTCCACAATTTTATGCCATCCGAGTACTGGAACATTTGTGCTAGTATTTTCCATCAAAGTTTTTTCTGCACTAAAAATTTTGATATATACCACATAAATTCTAGTGCCCAATTAACAAGAGAAGAAGAGTGATACTATAATAATGCAACTGCAATTAGATCATGCATGTACGTAAAACTAAAACATTCTTTAGTTTTTTTTTTTTTTAAAAAAAAAAAATACTCCTGTAGAAAAAAACAAAGTAACAAATTTATTTAAGACTACTACCATGGTAAAACTCATCGCCCCTTATTTTAGATATTTATACGAATTTTTTTTTTTTTTTTTATAAATCTAATAATACTTTGATAACTACATAATCTATAAGTAATAGTGATAGTAAGAGATGAAGAGACAGACCTCGGTAATGACCGTGTGGCTAATGTAGAGCAACCCAGATGGAAATAAAGATATTCAAATTTGATGCCAGGACCGGAACACGCAGAAGCTGGAGGGGTTATAATGTCAACCCGGTTCCGAATAAAACGAAAAACCGGCGAGCAAACTTTCTGTACATGTTGATGACAAATTTGGCATTGAGTTTCTTTTGCAATTGGATCTTGGTGATGAAAGAAACTTTCGTATCCAACTTCAAGGTAATTAGGCGCCGGAACACAATCTGTGTGAACCCAATATTGGCACGTGAAGCACATGTAATTATACAGGCTCTGTCCACCTGATTTAACATGGCATGCATCACAAGAGAAAATGGCAGGTTTTAATAGCAAAGTGAAGGGATGCTGGTGTGTTGTATCATCCATCTCGATACGACTCGGTATCCAAGCACATAAGAGATCTATGTCGAACCTCGGACATTTTAAACAATGATATACATGCGAAGCCTTTGCAGCATTTACCACAGACTCTACATTCACTAAGATACTTATTAGGTGACAGAGGTATTAGTTCTAGGCGATGGTTTGGGTGCAGTGGATGGTTGTCGAGGTAATCAGGTGATAGCCAACATAATGCGTGCATGAAAAAATTACATCCAACACCACAAATGTAATGAGGGCCTTCGATTATTCTCCGACAACCATAACATCCCAAGTAATCTCCTGCAACATTTTTGTCTACACTTGATTTGAGAATCAACCGATGTTTATGCACACTCTTGGAACGAAATCGTGGAAATATCATCAATAAAAATTAGCCTTGTTCTCCTCCTCGATCTCTTGTATCTTCTTTTTTTTTTCTATTTCTTTACCCCCATTAGTTCCACTACATCAAGAATTTATAGAAGTTCCCTTAATTGGAAAATTCTTGGTAGAATGGGAAAGATAAGTCATTAACTTTCACCACTAACAAGGAAAGAATTTCCTTTCTTACGAAATAATATTGGTGGTGCTATTTGGACAGCCAATAATAGAGTATTATTTGGTGAATAATATTTGTCTGTTGACTTTTGTGATTTTTAGAAATAATGTCGACTTTTGGAATAATAGAATAATTGTTTGGATATGAAATAATATTTTGAAATAACTATTTGGATTGGAAATAATGAATAGTACCTGTTATTTGGTGAACCTATTTATAAAAAAAAATAATACAAATAGAAAAAATGACAGTTATAAACATTCTTTGCTTATACTCGTCACACTACATTTGATAAAAATTTGAAATTGCATCTTTCCCTTCGTTTCTATCAAACTCCACATACATAAAAACGATTAATTTTACTTTACGCCTTTAATATTTATACTCATTATCACTTTAATTTGTAACGTTATTTTTTAGATATTTAAATTCTTCCGTTAAATTTAACTCAACATTGAATTTTTTTTAAAGAAAATTTAAAGTGAATCTCCACATAACCCCTTGGTGACTTGAATCCATGACCTAAATCACAGGAAAAGTGTAATTTTACTGTTTGACCTACACTTCATTGTCACTCAACATTCAATATTATTTTAACAAAAATACCCTTATTCTCTCTTTTTCTTATTTTTTTCTATTTTACTTGATTTATTTTCTCTCACACACAGTTATTTTATTGACATGTTTGAATAATTTTTTATTATTCATCAAAATATTTTAAATTTTATTTATGAAAATAAAATAAGATATTTAGGGTGTTAATAGAAAATTTGTTTACACATCAATAATTTGAGGGTAAAAATATCATTTAAGGCAAAAATTTAATGTGTTTCATTATCACTTTAATTTGTAACGTTATTTATTAGATATTTAAATCCTTCCATTAAATTTAACTCAATATTGAATTTTTTTTTAAAGAGAATTTAAAGTGAATCTCTACCTAATCCCATTGGTGATTTGAACCCATGACCTTAATCACAGGAAAAGTGTTGCTTTACCATTTGAGCTACACTTCATTGTCACTCAACATTTAATATTATTTAACAAAAATACCCTTATTCTCTCTTTTTTTTCTTTTTTTCTTTTTTTCAATTTTACTTGATTTCTCTCTCTCTCAATTATTTTATTGACATGTTTGAATAATTTTTTTATTATTCATCAACATACTTTAAATTTCATCAAACTCTATTTATGAAAATAAAATAAGATATTTTGGATGTTAAGAGAAAATTTGTTTACACATCAATAATTTGAGGGTAAAAATATCATTTAAGGCAAAAATTTAACACCGTTAGCTTTAACGGTTAGTCCAATGTCTAAAATGCCTAAAAAATAACATTAGGGACTAAAGTGATTATGACCCTAAACGTTAAAAGGATAAAGTGAAATTAACCCTGCATAAAATTTTTTAAAAAAAGGTACAAAATCAATAATGATAAAAGATAATTAACATCTATACCCAATTATTTTATGCCATTATTAAGAGAACCGCTACACACACATACACACACATATAAACATTTTGTATGTAACTGAGTAAACATACGAAATAATAAGTCAAATTAAACTAATAATAAATATATGTTCACGGTTCAAAACGAACGCACAAAGGTGAATTATTTTTATATTCATAATATTAATATTTATAGATTACTAACAAAATATTGCAACAAACACGCGTTAAGATAAAAATATACGATTCTAATAGTTACCAGATTAAAATGTCCTTATGTGAAAGTAAGGATTGCAAAAAATATAATATATATAATAATTCCATTGTTTATACATAATTATTAATAGAATATTTTTTAAAATGTAAATAATGAAATAGGAGGACATGAATAGTGCAAATAATGTATTGTGTAAATAATGAATAATGAATAAGACAAAATATGAATAGTGTAAAATATTATTTGAATAGTTGTTTGCTGACCAAAAAACAAATATTCTAACCAAATATTATTTGGTAAATAATGCAAATTTTTTGCAATCCAAACAGCACCATTACTATTGTTTAGTGAAAGACAAGGAAAATACTAAGGTATAACAAGTAATCCTAGATGTGTCTCTTAGATTTTTAGCATTAAAAAGGAAAACAGTTTCTTCAAAAATCGACGATGCTTACGTGCCTTATCTCTCATATTACTAATGCTGGCTCTCTATAATTTCATTATTCTTTGCTTCCCTCATTGTTGCATGGTTCTTCATGTCTCACAAGACAAGCAAATTAAGCAACTTTCTCTATTAAAAAGGAATTTCTTACATTACTGGAAAACCAAGATTCTGAAGTAAAGTACATAATAAATTTAGCCTAGAAGACTTGCAAAGGGGACAAAGTTTTCCTAGAAAAATCTAGAAGGGCATATATCAATAGAGGATTCTAATATTATGTAGAGAACCTTCTAAAAATACTAAAAAAGTGTACGCATTTTACACGTGTACGGAATATGAAATTAAAAGTAACTATTTTTCAAGTTAAATATAAAATATGTTTTTAGTGTGGCTAAAAGATAATGAAAACTAGTAAATACATATAATAACTCTTTATTTATGCTTATTGTATTTGTTCTCTTTTAATATCTATATGATTTGGTTGTTTTCTGCTTTCTTATCTTTTCAAATTTGAACCCTATTATTACTTTTTAAGTTTTTATAAATATGTATTGTGTAATTCTTACTTTCCTTTTAATTTTCTTTTTCATGCATTGAATAATTTGCTCCTATTTCATTCAATTTACACTTTGCCTATAATCAAACTTAGTTCCTAAATCTATTAGTCTAAACTTCTTATTAGTAGATAATTATTGTTTTCCTACAAAAAATTATTGTTACTATTTTTGAATCTGTAAACATCTTATATTAAATATTAGTAACCATATCAATAAATATTAAAAATAGTGATATCAAAATCAATTATTAATTAAATTTTAAAGTGTACTTTATCTAATAAAATTTAAATATTGAATGTCTATTGTTACTTATAAATTATTACTATACATGTTGATAATTACTGCAACTATATAAGGTTGGTTTTATTCTATCAATTAGAATCTATAATATTCAATATCTATGTATTAGAATTCAATTTTCTATATATAGATTGGTAGTTTTAACATAATGGATTAAATAGTAAATTTCACAAGCGTAACTTGTCAAATGGTAGACTATTTTCTACTTTTTTTCTATTTTTATGATAAAATTCATATAGTTGTACAAACTATATATTAAGTCTTTGTTTCCTAATTAAAAATTACTATTTAGTATTTGTACACGAATAATTCCTTCAAGTTGGTTCTAAGAGAGGTCTAGGGGGTTCAAGGATAATCTAATGCTTGATAAATCCAAAGTTGTTAGGATAGAACTTGAATAATTGAAGAGAATAAATTATTCTGATTAATAAACTCTTGAAATTGTCAACAGCTTTCGGGACTACACACCATTCTTAGATTATTAAACTTATATAATGGATCTAATAATAAACTCTAATAGTATTTCATTTCATACATTGTTCTCTAGTTTAGTGAATTTTTTTTTATATATATCTTTGAAGTTGTATTAGGGGTGGTAATTTCGGACACGACACGACGAATACATACTAAATTAACAAGTTTGAACACCACCCAAATTTAATTGTGTTACTAACGAGTCGACTCTTGAATGACCCGAAGTTAAACGGGTTGTGTCGTGTCAACCTATGGGTTGACTCAATAACCAGTTATATTATAGGGTAAAACGACATGACCCGTTTAACCTTTTAAGATATTCGGTAATCCGAATGACCCGCTAATTAATTAGGGTGCTTCTGAAAATTTGACACAATAATATACTCTTTAATGGCATATTATGTCATTCAGCTTAACGGAGTAATTGTGGGTTATCGTGTCATTCGACTAAACTAAGTAACTTTTGTATTAGTGTTTAAAGTTTAACAGGTTAATGGGCCGTGTCGGGTCAATCCGTTAATAATACACTCTTTAATGGCATATCGTGTCATTCGGATCAACGGATTAATTGTGGGTTATCGTGTCATCTGGGTAAATTAAGTAACTTTTGTATTAGTGCTTAAAACTTAACGAGTTAATGGGTCATGTGTAGGGTCAACCAGTTAATAAACAGGTCACGACACCTCATGACACGAATGCTTAATAGGTCGTATTCGGGTTGAGATTTTCTGACACGAATCCGATAAGGACCCGACACGACCCATTGACACCCCTAAATTGTATAGAGTACAAATGAGTTCATTATATAATTCTTCAATAATTCTCAACTAAGGAAATTGAGTTTTATTTTTAAAATTGCAAAATATATGTGTTATTAACAGGACACAACTACTTAGATTTTATGAAATTACTTGAATTGTTAAGCTAAACAGATCTCTAAACTCATTTGAATAACAAAAAAAAACATTAAGCGAAAAATTAAGTGAACTATACCGTTTGTATCTCCAAATATGGTTTATTATTTAATCCATAACATTAAAAATTAAACAATTTTAGTATCCATAAATGTGCAAAGACCGTACTTGGGACAGGTCGGATGAATTAAGTTCTGGATTCATTTTATGGGAACTGATGACCGAATCCCGTTCCATGGAAGGAAAAACCTAAACTCCTTGCAGCTATAAACACCCTATCCACATTACTCTTCCGCTTAATAAACAAAGTTCATTTCTCAATTGCAAAATATTTAGTTTGCATGTCTCATGCAAAAGAAGGATTTTTTTTTTTTGAAGCGTACATAGTTAATTTCTCAAAGTAATTATCTTGTGACAAGAAGTTGTTGGAGTTGTCGGCTTCAATCTTGCTAACTCAAATGCATACAGTAGACCTGAAAGACGTCCATCCTTTGAAGAAATTATCCAGCGAATGACGGATTTAATTCAGACGGTAACAGGAGTGAATGTTGGGAAGAGTCCGGCCGGGGCTCTAAAGCTGCAGGAAGGCTGCCTTCAGAAATTGTAGTAGCAATGTAAGTCTCACAAAAATTTGGTGGAATCAAAACAATTATACTAAACTGATAGGGTATACAAGTTCTTGATGTTTACCTTTTCTTTTCTTTATGATTTGTTTTCTTGATCTCCTTTCCCTCCTGTTTTATGTATACTGATTATGGTTGAGCAAGACAAAATAGGCCTTTTCATAACAAAGTGCTAAAATATATAGATTTGTTTTCTTTCCAGGGATGTTTGTAGATCCCTCTTCTTTTCTGATATCACGATTTGAGCATATGAAATTTCAATTTTTTTTTGTTAGACTACTACAGTATTATATTATGTTATAGGAAACGATCCCATTATGTTTTAATATTTGTACAATATTTCTTTCGTCTCATATTATTTGTCATATTTTGATTGTGATCTAGCATTTTCTTTTTTCAATTTTGCACTCAAATTTCAAATTTTGAATTTGAATATAGTATTATCAAAAAGTAAAGGAAGACAATATTGAGAATAAAGATGAAAGTCCCTTGGAGGACATCCAATCAAATTGGAAAGATACAGAGAGAATAGAGATGGAAAATTCTTTTAACTTTGTTAACATGACAAATATTTTGAAATATTTTAAAGTAGAAAGTATGACAATTATAATGAATAGAAGGAGTACAATTAATCATAATTTTTAAATACAAAGTACAAAATTAAACAATATTTTAAATTACGAGTTTCAGAATTTCCTTATATTATAAATCAAGTTTGTTAACGAGTATATACATACATTTATGAAGATCCACTATATTGTACTTGTTGATTATGTATTTATACAATTATACACCTAATGTTTAGATTAAGATCTTGAACAATTGTAAGTGGGAATGGTCTCCAACAATTCATTGTTAATATTTGGTTGGATTAAGCTTTCGTATCTGTGTATACATTCATACAGATAGTGTAGAAAATTTGTTAACTAGTGTAGATGAATCAATATTCAATGGAAAGATTTGTGGTTTTGCTGTATGTTTAGTCCAACAGAATTGTAACAGCAATCCATCTGGAGTTGGATTAAGACCAACTGAAATGATGTTTCCTGGACCATGATTAAGCCATGAGAAATGCCCAATTCGTAGTTATAACATTGTGCAGAGTTGTTATCCATTAGCTTGATGGAAGCCAAAAAGTTGGTGGGATCAGAAAAGTTTCCAGACAAAATATAATTTGCATTTAGGTTGGCTTCTATAACCCAAAAATAAAAGGGGGGAAAAAAAAAGAAATTGCATTCGTGTTAGGTAGATAATTTTCTACACTTCCAAAAATTATAAAATGTCTTGGCCTCTTGGGGTTTATTTCCTATTGGGTTATTGTTGTTTTTTCATTAAATAATATCTTTTAGAATCTTGTGAGGAATTAGTATATTTATACCCGTTTGTTCACATAACTTTTTACACTGTCGATGTTCGAAAACTCAATCCCAGGAAGGTGATGATATTTATGCACTTTTTAGTTTACAAATAAGGGAGTACGTACTATACGCCCCAACAGTTATTCACCGTAGCCAAAAATAAAAATATGGGAATAAGTGCTTTCCATGTTTGGAAATATTAATTATTTGATTTTATTACTATAAATTAAAAAGTGAAGCATATTTGAATATATTAACTGTTTGACTTTTTTAATTCACTTAATTTTTTGTTTATCAAAGATAATTTCTGTTTTAACATTTTAACTAAGGCAAAGAATTTTTATAGTTTGTATGAGTTTAGAGAAATTTTTGCTCATAAGTGATTTATACATTTTCTCTAGATGTACTTTGTTGGAAATATAATATATTTATTTAGTTTAATAGTTCAAGCAATTTTATAAAAATAAAATAATTATGTCTTGTGAATAACACATCTATTTTGCAATTTTTAAAATAAGTGTGCATTTCCTCAATCAATAGTTAGTGAAGCATTCTGCAATGAATTCATTGGTATTCTATTTACTTTCAGAAATAGAAAGTTTAAAGTATCATCAAACTGGAGTATATTATTGGTATTTAAAAATAGAAAGAAAGTTTAAAGAAATATATTAAAGTATATTATTATATCCATTTTATAAGTTTAGTAATAAAAAAGGGTAGAGTGAACTCTTGAAAAATATTGAAAATTTATAGAATTTATTGTAACCGTTTATTCTATTCAATTATTCAAATCCTATTATTATATTAACAACTTTGGATTTATTTAAATCCTATTCTAACAATAATTCACTTTGTTGAAAATATTCTATGTATAGTTTGTGGTGCTGGAATACGCGAATTGGTAAGCAATTCGTAGAACTACATATAGCGAAGCATCAGGCACATGAGAGGGAGAAGAATATGTGGCATTATAAGTAAACAAACATACATTTATAGTAATCAACAGACTGGAAAGACAACCTTTATTTCCCTGAATGGGATGAGTAAGCACTTCTCGAGCTTGGAGTCCAAACCTTTATTTCATGATTGCTAAATCAACAACTTCAACAGCAACAAAGAGAACAAAACAAAATCAGTAGAGGATGATGAATGTGCTGAATAAAATTCTTCTGAAATTGAATGCAAAAAAAAAAAAAAAAAAGGGTCCCTTTTGGACATGTGGCCTTGAATTGATCCCTGGCCTCATAATAAATTAAATTTAGCAGCTCTATTACTATGCTCTTAGTTGTTTGAATGGGTGAAATATCTGAAGGCTTGGGCAATTTAATCACTATTTATGCATGGTATATAATTAGCCATTCTCTGTAATTTTCATGTAGTACATAATTTAGCAAAGCCAAGAAAAATACAAAGTCTTAAGAATTAATTCTTTTCCATTAAACTGAAAATAAAGGAGATTTACACAGATGTGATTACATATCTGATGAAGCTTGATGCAAGAGTACTTCATAAATATAGATTTACATTAAGATTTAACATTAAACCTGTTAAAGAATAAAATGTCTAACATCGACCCTTACCTTTTTAGGTCACAGATGAATTTACTAGACACATCATATGAAATAACATAATGTATGTTGCATGATATCACTTCAGTAGATGAGATAAAATAATGTATCAATGCTATACTTAAGGCTTGAAAAGACTTACTAGAGTAAAATGTTTTAGATTTAGCTAGTAAAAAACATAATATTAGAAGTTAAATTTATCGATAATACACATAGAAGTAGAATAGGTGTTGAGGTTAGCATCAAGAAATACTCATAATAGAGTATTTTAAGTATTTAGATTCAATTCTTTAAAATGATGGAGATATAGTTTTATAGAAAGTGATGTTATACATCAAATACAAACAAGTTGAAAGAAAAATATAGAATCACATCGCGAATAATGTGCAACTCTAAAATTCCTTAAATGGATTCGATGATGACAAAGAAAAGTAGTAGACACAATTCGGTACTAGTATTGTTGCATAACATATGGTTTGATTTTACAATGGTATGGTACAAATTATTGTTGAATTATGGATAATCAAAGAAATGTTTATTGTGCAAATATCCTAACCAAACGAATATGTACATAGTATATAAATTAAATAAGTGACAACATTTAATTAATCATTGATTAAAGATACACTGGACATGAGCAGCAAAATCACACTCCTTGCAGCCATAAAACCAATGATTCGGGTTCCTTTTGTCATCCTCACAGATTTCACATATATACTCCCCTAGTTCATTTTTATCAGACTTGTAAGTAACATGAGGGTGAGGGGATGGCGGTCGAATCGATGCCTACTCTTCTTTGGTAGAAAAGCACATTTTGAATGAAGGTAGAATTCACACAAGGTGCACTTAAACGTGGTTTGCTTGTCAAGAGAATTTCCACATGCATTGCAATTTATAGTTTGGTTGTCAGCAGAGAGGAAGAGTTGATGGTCATGAGCATCATGAGTAATCGAGGCTCCAATTTGAGCACAACTAAGATCAAGCACGTAGTTGTCGCAATGACCACATTTATATGAAAAACCAGTGAAGGAATCATTGCATTTAGAGCACCGATTTGTATCTGCTGGATTCAGGCAGAGTGATAGAGGATGATTGTGAGAATGTGTTGTTCTGAGGGTCGTCTTGGTGTTGGCACATTTTGCATGCAGGAAGAAATTGCATTGCTCACAACTATAAAATGGAGCCAAAAGCGGCCATTTACACCCGTTGCATTTTATTATGCTTCGGTTAAATTTAGGGATATCATCAGTGCCACTGTGGTGACGAGTTTTAAGACGTGGTCGTGATGACTCCAATGTTTAAT
This sequence comes from Cinchona pubescens, assembly GCA_025175665.1. Classification (NCBI taxonomy): domain Eukaryota; kingdom Viridiplantae; phylum Streptophyta; class Magnoliopsida; order Gentianales; family Rubiaceae; genus Cinchona; species Cinchona pubescens. The sequence continues at coordinate 404,499 of JANKKI010000217.1, forward strand.
CACTGATTCTCTCTGTTTGGTGTCGTTGCCCTCGTCGACTTCGACTCCAATTTTAAGCATATGCCGACTGGCTACTAAATCCTTTGTGCTACTAGTATTTTCCATCAAAATTGCTTCTGCACTGAAAATTTTGAAACGTACCATTAATTCTAACAAGAGAAGAAGAGTAATTAATACTAATATAAGTAATAGTGCAACTGCAATTAGATCATCATAAGACTGCTAATGTGGTAAAATCATATGAAATTTATTTTAGATATTTATACGGATTTCGTTTAGAGAGAGAAAGACCTCGGCAATAACCGTGTGGCTAATGTAGAGCAACCCACATGGAAATAATGATTTTGAAATTTGATGCCAAGACCGAAACGCGTAGAAGCTGGAGGAGTTATTTTATGATGGAACTTGAGCGCCATACCCAGTGAAAAAACGTCGTTTACTTGTTGATGACAAACCTTTGGCAATGAGGTTCTTTTTCAAGAGAATCTGGGTAATGAAAGATACTTTCGTATCCAAATTCTAGGTAATGAGGCGGTCGAGCACAATCTATGTGAACCCAATATTGACACGGGAAGCACATGTAGGAGATGCTCTTCTGATTATGTTCATCATGGCCGCCGCATGCATCGCACGAGAATATGGCTGGTTTTAATAGCAGAGTTAAGGGATGTTGGTGTGTTGTATCATCCATCTCGACACTACCTGGTACCCAAGCACACAAGAGATCTATGTCAAATCTCTTACATTCTAAACAATGATACGTGAATCCTTTGCAGCGTTTACCACAGACTCTACATTCACTAGGATATTGATCAAGTGGAAAACGTATTAGCACTAGGGGATGGTTTGGGTGCAATGGATGGTTGAAGATGCCACTAGGTAATAACCTACATAATGCATGTAGATAATAATTGCATCCAACATGACAAACGTAATGAGGGCCTTGGATTATTCTCGTCGACAACCACGACATCCCGAGGAATAATCTCCTGAAACATTTTTGTCAACACCTGATTTGAGAATCAAGCGATGTTCATGCCTACCTGTTATCTGAAAATTCATGATAATTTAAAGGGCAAGTACAATCTGCCTTCTTCTTCCCCCTCCTCAATCTGTTCACTTTTTCTTCTTTTTCTACTAGTAGAGAATTTCTTTACCACAATACTTACACTACATCGATCGAGGACATATAAATATTCCCTCATCACACAAAAATTCTTCTTCTTCATACAATGGAAATTAAAGAAATCCATTAATTTTGACTACTAACAAGTAAGGAATTTTCTTTCTTACAAAATTATCTTAAGTAGTCTTGAGAATAAAGTAAGGTCTTGGAAACGATAAGCTTTCTTTATTTGATTGCTACTACTCTTTAGTGAAAAAAAAAAAGAAGGAAAACACTAAGGCATATTAAGTAATATTCCTAGATTTTTAACATTAGAACAATTTCTTCAAAAGAAGGGTAAAATTTATTTCGATCATTGAGCAACTATTAGAACTACTTCAAAAGAAGGTAAAATTTCTAATAGTTGCTAAAGGACTAATGAGAGACTCCCGGCCATTTCAAATATCTAGTCCACAAATTGGGAAAAAATGTCCCTTTTCATGTGTAGTAAAGAGAGACACCCACTCCAAATGGATTCCCCTCATACGTATTAAATAACTACTAAAATGCCTAATATTAATTTACTTAATAACCACCAAAAACCATATCGATCACCAATACTTGTTTGCATTGCCTCTCATATTAATGATGTTGGTTAACATACATTACTCTGCCTCTTGGATTCAATTTGCTACAACTTTTACATTTGTAAAAAATAATTTATAAAGTCATAATTAAATATCACTTGTAAAAATCAGCCCATGTGATAAATTATAGTGAATCACCAATTCCTAATTTTAGATACTCAGTAAGATTTCATTCATTCTTTTTCGGATCTAGTGACATCTATGTCTGTAACTTTATCATTTTGTCATTCCATTAATTCTTATTTGCCTCTCTTATGTTAGATCCGACAATTTTTATGTGTTGCTCTACGTAATTCCATTATTCTTTGCTTCCCTCGTTGTTGCATGGTTCATCTTGACTCACTCGACAAGCAAATTAAGCAACTTTCTCCATTAATAAAAAAATTCTTACATTGCTGGAAAATCAAGATTCTGAAACAAAGTATCCAATAAGATTAGCCTAGAAGACTTACAAAAGAAAAAAAGTTTTCCTAGAAAAAAATCTAGAAGAGCATATATCAAGATGTGTAAAGCATTCTATATAAGAGTGGTTAATTAGGAACTCTTGAGAACTTTCTAGAACCTAGAGAGTAATTGGTGTAATTTTGTCAAATTTTAGGTTAGATATTAGGAAGCAAATTCTAGGTACCCTTACTTATGTACCAAAAAGAATGCTTTCAACAGTTTTCTACCATGTGGATTCTTATTAAAAAATTAATCACAATATTTGGAACAAATTTAAGGGTTTAAAGGAGTCAAAATGAAAATAAAGGAAGGGATGGATTATAAATATCATTTCTCAATAAATTAGAGTGACTCAAAAAATTATTTATGCCTAATTTAAATCACAGGATCTTTTTTCTGACGGTTTGTACTAATGTTTTGTCTCACCTCTAATATGTCTGTCACGTGTACTCTAGTATAGTAATACTTATAAGGTCAGAGCATAGGTAGCAAATATCCAAAATATAAAATAGGAAGTTGGCACAAGTAATGAGACAAATGATCCAGAATGCCAATTTAAGTAAATGATCCAATTAGATGATAGTTTTCTTAGATTTCCTTTACTACAAAATTTAGTACTAATCATTTATTTTAGAACTTAAATATCTATTTTATGGTTGGAAAATAGGAAGATTACAAACAGTAATTTTTCAATAATTTACAGACTCCTCTAAAGTCTTATCTCTTATTCCTAAATTTTAGCTTGACCTACCCTTAGTTTTTAGATACTCATGAATCCTTATTTGTTAGAATAAAAACTCTTCTTTGAGACTTATAAGTAGCCTCTGTAATTTTCAAAATTATAGTATCTATGATCCCACTACTACTCATGATTCTTGGGCAATTATAATTTGTGGGTAATGGCACACCCAATGTATGTGCTAATTAAAAGGACAAAATATATAAAGGAAAAAAAAAAGAATATGAGTTATTACTAGAAGTTATAATGTAGAATGGTGATCTATGTTGATAAGTTGTTAGGAAAACTACCTGTGACAGAAATATTGAAAATATCAAAAATAATGCACTAAATTTGTTGTGCTTTATTGCTTAAGATGATCTCACATAATCATATTATGCTTCAATGATTCAAAATTTATTGTTGAAAATTCTTAATCATCTAAGCACTCTTTTCTTAAAATTTATTTATTATCTACTAGTTTAAAAACATTAACTACACATAACTAACTATAAAAGTATGGTGAGTTTAAATAATTGGTGTCTTACTTTGTGTATTTACCAAAAATCCTCACGTACAATATGCATAATGTTAGGGGAGAAAAGGCATGAAACATAGTCGTGGTAAAAGTGTAGTAAATTGCAGTTAAAGAGCATGGGTGCAAGGTGTAATTATGGAAGGCAAAAATTTAGGTAGATTCAGTATTTAGCCCTACTTGTAAATCCTGTAATGTGGATTAAATATTAGAAAATTTATGATATCAGTTTATATAAATAAAATTTTTTAAAATTTACAGGTGAAACCAAAGATAGGATCTAAGTATTTTCTATTATTGAAATTTGGAGCAAACAACATCTCTCCCGATTTCTATCTTTTATTAGGAATGGTTCCTGGCAAGAAACTCTCCGGTATTTGACCTTGACCATTAGATGATCTTTTGGAATATGAAATGAGCAACACATAACTACTTCTTTGTTAGTTTGATTTGTCGTACAATTACTATACTTATTAGAAAGTAAATACTTTGAACTTGTTATCAATGCATATGACTTTCTTGAAATTAAAAATTAATTTATTAAGGAATTTATTGGCAAAAACACACAAAATATTTTTGTATTTATATTTAGAAAACTTAAAAATATATATTCAAAAGCAATTATGTATTTTTGTCATACTAATTTGCTAATGAAATACAACTAATAATATCCAATATTTTGTATACTGCATTTATTGGAAGCATTATTCTTGAAATATTATTTTGAAAGTGTTGTAGAAATTTTTGATGTAATATATATTTGATGTTTAAAATAATTATAAAATCGAAAAAAAGTGTTTAAAATAATTATAAAATATTATTTAAAAAATAATAATCCTCTCCATTTCCCTTTCCTCTGCTCAGCTGAGCTGTCAACTCTCTTCCTCCACACCAATGGTTTCTTACTACTCTTTTTCAGTTCAAAACCTCCCCTTTTCTTCACCCCTGCCTTGGCTCAACCTCAATCTGGCGCCGTTTCATCCTCCTCCTCCTTCGCTATTTTCTCTACGCATAAATCATAAATCCCAAAAAATTCCAAAAAAATGCCAAGAAAAAGCCCCTCCATCATTGACTTGCAAAGCAATGGCTGAGCAGAGTGCTGTACAAGGAGCTACTGCTGCTTATGCTAAAGAAATGGAGAGACTATCTGCTAAAGAATCTCTGCTTCTTGCTGTAAGTTTTATATCCTATTATTTTTATTTTCTTTATTTATTTTTTCTCTAATATAATAGTGTAATGTTATTTGTTTCTGTTTTTTATTGACTATATAAAAACAGTAATTTTACAAGTTGCTGGTTCTTTTTTTCTTGTTTTTTGAGTGATTCTTACAAATTGGTTTTTCTTGGATTTCAGTTTTAAGTTGTAAAGCCTGATTTTTATTTTTTTTTTCTTTTGCAGCTTTTGATAATGCTAGTGAAAATTCCATATTTTGGTGTTGTTTGCATAGAATCCCCGTTTGAACAGCTATTGTTGAGGATATTATTTAGATTAACTAACTTGTGATGTATGTGACTCAATGATAAAAAAAAATTGTCTGAAAATGTATTAGGACATGGTGGCGGAATATTATTTGGAGACTAAGGAATACTTGTATAGTTGTAATTGTCCTAACAGAGCTTAGCTTTCTATCTATGGTTCAAGTCAAACGATTTGTGTTTGCATTCAGTTTTAGGGATTGATAAGATTATTCAAGACAGCATTTTTACGTGCTTTTTTAAGTGATATTAAAGTTCCTATTTTTTAGTTCAAAGATGCTGGGGGTTTGAGGCACTAGTTACAGGGAAAACAACAGATATGCAGCGGATTGATGTGAATGAGAGGATAGTTGGTCTTGAGAGACTCAATCCTACTCCTCGACCAACAACGTAAGGTGTCAAGTCTGCTGACTAGGCTGCTTAAACTTTATTATATATTATTTATCAACTGTGGCACTTTATTGATGTTTCCAGCTATCCAAGTTCCCCCTGTCTTGAAGGTAAATGGAATTTTGAGTAGTTTGGAAATGGAAGCCCAGGGTTTTTCTCACTGCTAAACTAATATTCAATAAGTTTTCTTTTGTGGTGACAGTTTTTTTTTGTTTTTAACTTTAATCTCTGCTTCTATCATTCTATGTGCCCCAAGTAGAACATTCAATTATGAATCCCGGGGTTTTTCTCTTTGCTTGCTGTTTATTACGACATTTGGAGTTTTATTGCTTTATGATTTAGCTTCTTCAACAAATGACAACGAAGTGCAGCCTAGTTGGTAAGGCGGTTCTCTTATAATTTATTGGTTATGGGTTCGAGTCACAACAGGACAGTGGGAAGGGTGGTTTAAAAAAAAACAGCTTCTTCCACAAATCTTCCTTCACCACAAGTACAATAAATGTTCTTATCAGCCTGAGAGAGTTATGTGCTTGATAGAGATCCTTGCATTTTTTTGGTCATTTTATTTTGGAAAATGACTTTAATAGTCCCTTACATTTTATGTTTGTACTTATTTAGTCCCTCACATTCAAAATGATGCATTTTAGTCTATCACAAATACAAACTACTACATACCATTTTGGTCCCTTAGCACAATTACGGACATATTTTGGTCTGAAATAGTCACACGTGTATCACATGTAATATTTTTAAAGGGCAAAATTGTAATATATAATCATAAATACTAAATTATCCCAAAAAAAGGGTCGTGGCTGCTGGAGTAGGGGGTAGCAGAGGAGAAGCGGCAAGGGAAAGGAATAGGTTATAGGTGTGGTGATGGTAAGAGAGAATTTTGCGGTATTGGTGGAGGTCTTAGATAGTGTCATTTAGTACTTAAATTTTGTGTGTTGCCAATTTTGCCTATGAAAAATCTTTTGAAAATGTAACATGAGATACAAATATGAGTATTTCAAACCAAAATAAGTTCGTAATTGTGTTGAGGAACCAAAATGGTACGTTTTGAATTAGTGAGGGACTAAAACTGTATAAATGTGAAGTATAAAATGTGATTATGTGAGGGACTAAAGGTTGTTTTCCCTTTTTATCTTTCAACAAGTAAAGAGGAATCTGGGATGAATCTTATTATTTATTTTTTTTTAATGATTTTCTTTTATCTCTCCACAAGGCAACTTCATAAACGTCCTAATTCTAACTGATATCACAAGATTTGGGGAACAATTATGTCTGAGAGTCACTTTTGAAACCTCTATTTACCTTTGTTAGACACTTGATAAATGATAGGAGAAGGCCACTCTCGAGATGGCTGGTGTATCGATGTTGGACATATCTTGAACACATTTTTCATCATTCTGAATTGCAAATTCAACTCTTTCTTACTCATAATCAAAGATGCTAAACTGCCAAATCAAAGAATTACCACAGTCATGTTCAAGATTTGTTGAACAGCCAACACTGCTTGGAAGATGCCATAGTATGTAATTGCTGTATAAAATTTTCTCCTTCTCTCAATATGTAAAAAAAATTTAAAAAATTTTGTTGCGTTAGAAAAGTGAAGGCAGTGAGATTTTACGGAAATGTATGAATCATTTAGAACTATTCAAATTCATGGTAGAAACATGTTAAAGTCTAGATCTCACCGTCGATTTTTTAAGTTCAAAAGGGAATTTTCAGGCAAACAACAGGTTGAAATGTAGACTTGCTTCTAAACAAAATATTATTCTTAGAGTTAGTCAGGCGTGAGATTCTTTTGTTCTTTTGATATGAAAAGAAATAGCAGATAGATATTTCAATCAGCCTTCCTTATTGGATATTTTACCCCTGTTTAGAGAAATAGATTTTAAGCTTGAAAGAGAGGTGGAAATGCAAGAAGATGGATTTGTGAAGGAAACTGGAAAAAGAGAGGGGTCAAAGGAAGCGATTCGGGAATAGCAGAAGATTGGGAGATAAAAACAAGTTCTTGGGAATTTTGACTATGGTAGGTATGTTTGTCATGTTGTGCAAATGTTGCTCTGGCAGGATGTAAATTCCTCTGGCAATAAAACCAGCAGCCTGTAAAGTTCAAGACGCATAGTTTCTTTTATCTTTCTGTTCTCCCATCATTAAACCTGTGGTCTCCTTTGTTATCTATAGAGTAGAATGGGTGCCTTTTTTTGGGGTGTGAGAGAGCATTTCTGCATAATATGTTCATGAATATGTTAGATGGACATTTAGCTATATGTTTCTATATGCATGTTTGCATTTCATTGTGGGAAGGGTGTTTTGGAAGATAGTATTCAGGGGATTCTCCTTGGTAGTCACGTTGATCCTCCTTTCTTGTTTAGCATTCTAATGTCAATTTGTTCTGGAATTTTGTAGTTGGAAGAGAAGCATGTTCTTTTATCCTTTCATTTTTAAAGGTCTGTTTATCTAATCATAAACACAACCATAATCGGGGACCAATTTTAATGAGTTAATCTTGGTAACTTTAGAACTAGAGGTAATACCATGCTGTGGATGCACGGTAAATGCTACTCTTGTCTATACACCATTGTATACTCACAGGCATATGCTAACTGTCAATTTTGTTGGCAATTTGTATGTATTTGATGGCAAAGTATTTACGTTTACTGTTCTCAGCCATGTGAGTTGGATGCTTCATAATTCTTTTATGCTACTTGTAGTGCTTGAAGACATGTTTGTTACTCTTGGGTTACTTTTCCTTTGGCTTTATTCTATGCTTGTAATTCTTCGGTCTCTTTTTCTTGATTCCAACTTCGTTATATTGTTATGAAAATTGTCCTTCTCTAACAATGACCGCAACACCTTAGAGCTAGAAATTCAGTCATGACGACTGTGATCCATTCACAAGCAGAAGTTACTCATGGTTTAGACAGGATTTCAAGGGTAATGGATTCAGAAAGGGGAAATCAAGAAACAGGGGATAACGGGCATGGAATACAAGTAAGTCACCTTCTTATCATACGGCTTAACAGAGTTCTTAAGTGAGATACAGCTATTTCAAATGCTTTTGATGATGATATCTACCTGGCGGCAGGTTTCCAATTGTCGAGGATGATGATTTTGAAGTTGAGACCACTCCTACTATTCTTTTATAAACGAAGAACCACCATGGATGGACTCATTTTGTCACAAGTAGTTACCAATAACCCTAGGTTTTACTGGAAACTGGGGTGTGAGTATGAAGAGAAAGACAACTCCTCATCGTCTGGTAGTTTGAAATCAGATTTGACATCTGATAGACTTGCCCTTGGGCTGAGTTCTCAAAGGTTTCTTCATTCTAATTTTATCTCTGCCTGCTAAAAGTGCAATTCCTCAGTGATTTTCTGTTTAGTTCTCTTCAGTTCAGTACGAAGTATAATTATGTTTTGTTTTGTGACTTAAACTGATGTCTTGCTTTCAGTTATAGAGCGTGTGCATTGAAATGGCAACCACATTGTCACCATGGTTCTTCCAAGGTATCTTTTTTTTTTTATAATTATTTTTTAGGTATTTTTATTTGTTGTCTTCTTCATTTTTACTCTCCAAAATTTTTCTCTTCTTTTGGGTTATAGGTAAAACTGTTTACCTTGGACTCCATTAATCCATTACATTTATCTATTCCTTCTTTATCAAATAGCTTATTGATATTTGACGGTGATGGATCTTTGATTAGTCGCATGTGATGTTCAGAATTTTTATCGAAAGGGCTGCACCGCATCCCTTTTCCCCTTTCTCATTTTTATTCTTCAATTCTCACCCTCTACTAGGGCTGTAAACGGGTCGGGTTTGGATCGGAATTGATAATTCGGACCCGGATCCGATTAAGAATTCCGAATCCGAATCCGATCCGATTACCCGACGGATATAATAATTCAAACCCGTCTCCGGATCCGGATCCGGATATACCAGATTAACATATTTTCCAGAACACAAACAAAAATTCAATCCTTAAACATTCCAACATTTCACCCAAACTTTAATCCAAATCATTAAAATACAATTACAATAAGAAGTTCATCATTCCAATTCCATACAAATATTAAAATATTACACATAACAGTGAAACACATCTAATTACACAATTGAATTCATAAGAAATACAAAGAAGTCAAATTAATACATAACTGGTAAAAATTTCAGAATACAACTTAATAACTTCCAACTTCAGACTTTTCATCTTGACAGCTCAAAGCCTCCAACTCACCCAAGCTTTTGAAATTTAGAGGAGCTACCACCCATGTCTTCATCAGCTAGCTCTAACAGTATATATAGAAAAAATCAATAAAAACTTCAAATAAACCAATTAAAAAGTACATTATATGAATTTAAAATAATGAAATACTCACTTCTTTTTTTTTTGGTTTCTAACCAATCGCTAGTTGTCACCAATGCTTCAACAACATCAGGTAATGAAGCTGCCCTTGACTCATCAATGACCCTTCCTCCAACACTAAATGCCGACTCCGATGCTACAGTAGTAGCTGGAACTGCTAGAATATCACGTGCCATCTTTGCAAGAGTAGGAAGTTTTGGACTATTTGTTTTCCACCAGTCTAATATTTTAAAATTGTCCTTTCGTGGAAACACTGGCTCTTCTAAATAAACTTGCAATTCAGATTTTGGTAATCACGAATGGTGGAAGAAGTCTGCCCCATAATACCATTTAGGAGCTCACAGTACTCTCTTCTACATCACTACCACAGGCATAGCCAAAAGAAGGATTGAGTTCACCTCCATACTCAACAAACAAATCAACAATAGCACTACGAACCCTATCCACATACTTTTTAGTATTTTCTCCATATATCGCATTATAATTATACTCTACCAAAGCCAATTTGAACCTAGGATCAAATACCACAGCAATAGCCAATACCAAACAACATTCATCCCAATACTTTTCAAACTTTTCCTTCATAGGACCAGCCATATTTCTAATAAAATCATGGTCACTGTTTTCCCATTCTTTCAATTTAAGCTGTAGTTTGCATATGTCAGGAAAAAAAACATTTGATGTAGGAAAACTATTACCACTGAAATGGTTTGTGGCATCATAAAATTTTTTCAAACAATCATGCCACTTTCCATTCATCTTCCGAAGGATTCAACTTGTAGTTTCTATCAATTTGTTCCAAACGACCAAATGCCTCTTTTAAGGGTAATGCAGAATCCAACATTAAAAATGTTGAATACACATCTAGTTGGTGTATAAGAGCCACACATCTACGATTCTTCAAGAAACATTGATTATTGCATTCTCAAACTTTTGATAAGCAGAAGGAGACATCTTCAAATATTTTAAAGTGTTTCGAATTTTATGAAGTAATCCCCCAATATGAGCCAAACCATCTTGCACAATTAAATTTAGAATATGTGCACTACATCGAACATGAAAAAGTTCTTCACCCAAACTAAGTAATGACTTATTTAAAAGCCATGTTTTCAAATGCCTAACCATAGAATCATTAGAAGATGCATTATCCAGATGTGTATAGAGAACAATTTCTTATCTAAATTCCATTCCAAAATGATATCTGACATGAATCTAAACAATGTCTCACCATCATAAGGATATGGAATAGACTTAAAAGCAAGAATCTTTTTTTTCAATTCCCAATCATCATCAATATAATGATATAGCAGTCACACAAGTATAAGCAAAATTAGAATGATCAGATGTCCAAATATCAGTTGTGAGAGTGAGTCTACAAGAGAGTTCATCCAAGTACTTGTACAATTTTTCCTTCTCTTCATTGTGCACATTAATTACATCTGATCTAATCGTATTCCGAGACACAATCTTAAAATTTGGCTGCAAATTATTGATAAATATCTCAAAGTACTCATGCTCAACCATGTTAAAAGGATAGTTATGCTTAATTATCATTCTTGCCATATCCAGTCTACTTCTCACTTGATCAAATTTGAAATTTTCAATCTTAACAGAATCATCCAAAACATTCTTAGCAACTTGAAGCAATTGTTGACCCACATCTCTATGTTTCCTAGAAACACAATTATCTATGTGTTTTTTCAAGTGACTTGTTCCTTTTGAACTATCCCCCACAAATTTTTTCTTACAATGGTTACACATAGCAATCGTACCCTTAGGACCTGATAATTTAGTCATATCATCCTATATTCATCCGACCTTTGAAGTCAATCTTCTAACCCGTGTATTAGGTTGATCATTGTCACGTTCTCCTCCTCCTTCCAAATCGACAACCAGTATGTCATTTTCATCAGCTGTGCTATGTGGTGTTGGTTGGGATGACATCCTACAAAACAATGAAAATTAGGTAATGTGTTTCACAAACTTGTGACCAAATTAGCCATCAAAGTTTGTAGAAATGAGGCATGAATTAGAACTGAGGCAAATGTCAACAAGTACACAGAAATTAGTACCTACTACCTAAAAACATGTAGAAATGTATGATGATGTTTATTTTTATTTTTTTCCGTTTTAGTTAGGTAAATATGTTCTCTACTTCATTGTTGAAATTAATTAGTCTTATTTGAATGATAATACCTTAAATATGACTACATATTAAGCAGATATAGGACTCAATCATATAAAATATAGAACTGGGAAAAATTAACATAATAAGCTAAAGATTTTTGTTTACAAACAGAAACGCATGCAAATTATTATTTCTTCTTTCATTTTTATCTTCCTACTTTATTTATAGAGTGGGGAGACGTGTCAATTACAAACCAAACTCAAATTAGAAATAAACTGCTTAGCCAACCAAAATTTATCCACTGTAGATATTAAATTAAAGCTGAGTACGTACGGTGAAAATTCAATCCTCAGGCATAAAAGAAAAGAAAATGCCTAAAGCAAACATCATCAAATTAAAAAAAATATATAATACTCCTAAATATATGATCAATACCCTAAACATTTTTAATTTTTTTTTCTGTAAATCCAGATCTGTAAGTGTAACACTAGATCTAGTTTTGACGAAAAAAAAAAAAAAAACAGAAGTCAGGATCTAGTTTTAGACTCTAGATCTAGTTTAACTAAATAAATAAAAAACAAAAATAATACATGAACTTACCTGATGCAGATGTATGTCAATGTTTAATGGTGGCTCGGCTGAGATGGTTGGTGGCTGTTGGTGAATGGATGGCGATGGTTGGCTGAGATGAAAGGTGGAACCTGGAACGGTGAATATGGATGGTGGCTGCCTGGCTGGTGACTCACAGCACCACTAATTTGGGGTGTAATATAATTATATGGGACAGTGAGATGGGAAGATGCTTTGAAGTTCAATTGCTTTATCCACCAGTGGTGAGAATTGAGAAAATGAGAGTATGAGAAGAATAAGATGAAAATGAAATAAGAACAAGAAACTCTTATACACTGCTTTGCCATTAAATGTTAACCTAATATATATATATAAGGAAAAGTATATATATATATATATATATATATATATATATTTAAAAAATATAATCGGATTCGGATCCGGGTCGGATCGGAACAAGAAAATCCAAATCCGACCCGTTTATAGAATAGGCTAATCGGATCCGGGTCGGATCCGGGTAAACGGATCTAACTTTAAATCCAGACCCGAATAAACGGATCGGATCCGGGTCTGGACCCGATCCGTTGACAGGCCTACCCTCTACCCATTTAGTCTAGTTGATTGATGGAACTTGATACTGAGTAATAAAGCGTCATATTCTGAACATAATTTAGTTGATGGATGAACCTGAAACTAAGGAAGAATGCGACATATTATGTACATATTTTTACTACTGATGTGTCCACCTTGATTGCTTGACAGTGGCTCTTGTAGAATGGTTTGTCCGTGTTAACTCGTTTTTTTTTTTTTACCGTCCTTGATTCCTCATACCGGGATTGTAATCATGAGAAAAATGTGTACTTGATGCTATGAGTTCATTGTATTGATCTAATTAGGAAGTTTGATGACATGGACAGGTTGTGGCGGAAGAGAAATTCAAGCTTTGCAGTGCAGCATATCAGCCATTATGCGATAAGCTCGCGCTAAATTAGTGTTATTCTTGTTGGTGCAAGCTGATTTCTACATCTTTTTAGGTCTTTTAGAGCATCAAATTAGATTTTCACTAAATTATGTACTCTCTCAAATTTAAGGTTGAACACTCAAACTTTAAGGTTGTCTGGCTAGCTTTGTGTGATCAATAAGCAAATTCTTGATGCAAATTTATTGTTCCACGCAGTCGTAATATTGATCATCTCCTACTTCTTTAAGAGGGCATGATAACATTTGAGTTTAAATTTTATTGCTTCTTCAACAACTCGACTACTGTTTGGCTAGTGACACCTAGAATGCAAGTGTAAAATTGTCCTAGGCTTATCAACACAAGGAAGAGGGCATTCTAATATTAAAAATGTTCTTTCTTGTTTTGTCTTGGTTCCAGATTTTATGAAACCATGTTGTAGTTTGTAACGTTCATCTTGAAATAGTTGTTGAGACGGTTTAATATTGAATTCATTAGCATCACAACTGTTACTCTTAACTGTAGTATCAGGAATTTTAACTCAGATAACACTAGAGTGTTGACATTCTTTCTCTCCTACTAGTTTTTGACAGGCCCGGCACCAGCCCTTCTGAGATAACGGGTTCCATGTTTGACCACCATATGAAATCCCGATGGCATGGAATATATGTAACTATACGTTTGCATAGATCCAACTAAGATTCATCATTACAGCATTCACTGCTAGTGTATAGATTTTGATGCTCCTCTCTTTTAATTTTGTTACTGGTGAACAAGTGGCATCTAAAAATTTTCCTTTGTTGTATGGAATTGAAAAGTACAACCATTGCCATTTCATAGCTTCTGGTTCCTATGGTGTTTTTGGCCTCGAAAACCATGCTAAAGGGCACAAAATGAGGACTATTGATAAACCTGGTACCTGCAGTTTACCTCTCTACCATGTTTCTATTGCAAATGTTCTGTATATTCGTCCTTTTGGTATTTAGACAGTGAAATAATACTTCCTGGGATAGGCAACATGGGCAATGCTCATGTTGCATACAATTTTCTGATGCTAGGTTTCACTGAGGAGGCCATGGTTACTGTGACTTTGTATTTGTATTCATTGATATTTTCAGCTGTCAACTATCATGACAGTTTGATGGAATTTGACTGGTTGGAAATGGAAGTGTAGGATATTTTTTGGCCTTTTGACATTGCTTTTATTGAAACTAAAAAGGCTTAAGACAGAGTTATTGGAGAAATCATGGGAGGCTTTACAAAAAAGAGGAGTCAAAATAGTGTATATATATATAGAGAGAGAGAATAAATGAAGTAGTACATGGATGCGATTAAATGTTTGAGGAAGGTTGACACGAGTTTTTCATAAATATAGATTTACATTAGGATTCAACATTAAACTTGTTAAAGGACAAAATGTACTCACCTCAACCTTTGTCTTTTTATATTGGTAATAGATAAATTTACTCTGACATATACAATATGAGATACCATGGTGAATAGTGTATGATATTGTTTTTGTTGATGAGATAAAATAAGGTATTAATACTAAACACACGCATCAAAGAGAGTTACAAGAGTAAAAGTGTTTTAGATTTAGTGGGTGGAAAATGTAGCATTAAAAGTTAAGTTTTGCAGTAATACACATAGAAATAGAATAGTTGTTGAAGTTAGCAAGATATATTTTACCCATAACAGAGTATTTTAAGTACTTATTCAATTATTTACAATAATGATGGTATAGTTGTTTAGAAAGTGATGTTATACATCAAATACAAATACAAAGGGGTTGGATGACAATAGAGAATCACATTGGGAATGTGACCCTAAAATTCCTTTAAAATTTAAGCTAAATTTAAGAACAATTATTAGACCAACAATGATTTATATATATATATGAATGTTTGGTAGTAAATTATGCACACGAGGAAAAAATGAGAATATGTGAACATTAAGGTGAATATACAGATATATTAGGATGGATAAAATATGAAATAATATATTCGAAAGAAAAGGGGAGTAGAACTTATAGAAAAGAGAAAAATATGATTTAAGGTGTTCATTCATGTGCTAAGATGACATGTACAAATGCTTGTGAGGCGAGTTGATTTTAGAAATAATAGTCAATGTTAAAGGAGTAGGGAAAGATTGAAAATACATAACAGATGACATGTAAGAAATATATAGATGAATCTAGAAATCAATGATAATATAGTTCATGATACAACATAATAGCATAGAAGAATTCATGCAATCAACTTTATCTGGTAGGAATAAGACTTGTTTGTTTGTTTATGATGGAAAATTTGTTTGATGTTCAGTATGAAATAATAAGATTCTTTATCAAACAAAATAAAATTCTTACTTTCTCCTTTAGCTTCTCAATTTTGTGATAGCACCACTTTCTCCCACCTTATATTATTACTGGTAGAGTAAAAAAAATTTAATGTATTTTAACTCATTTTTTTTAATGCTAAACTGTTGATTTGGAGAAAGACACTTCAGGCAAAACGGTTTAGAATTAGTAGATCAAAAACAGAATATATGAAATTTAAGCTTAGCAAGGGTGCACGTAGAAATGGAATAAGGGTCAGTATCGGAAACCAAGAGATACCTATAAGTGAAAGTTTTAAATATTTATGGTCAGTTATTCAGAATAATGATAGTATAGATCGAGATGTTACACATCGGATACAAGCGGGATGGACTAAATGGAGAATGGCATCGGGAATATTATACGGCCGTAAAATTCCTTTACGACTTAAAGGTAAATTCTATAGAACGGCAACTAGGCCAGCGATTCTCTATGGGTCTGAGTGTTGGGCAATGAATCACACACATGAACAAAAGATGAGAGTAACAAAAATGCGATGTGTTAAAATGGATGTATGATGGACAAGATACGAAATACGCATATTTGTGAGAAAGTTAGAGTAGCATCTATTGATGAGAAGATGAGAGAAACATGCTTAACATGGTTAGGTCATGTGTTAAGACAACCAGTAGAAGCGCCTGTCAGACGAGTAGTATTTTAGAGAACTGTCTCTTATAGTCAACATAAGAAGGGTGGAGGAAGACCGAAAAAGACTTGGTGGGTAATTTGTAGGAAATATATAGCTCATCTAGGAATTGAAGAGAATATAGGTCATGACAGAGAATAATGGCATAATAGAATTCATGCAAACGACCCTATTTAGTAGATTAAAATTTCAACTCTTGGCTTGTTTGTTTGTTTGTATTTTAACTCAATCTTTTATTTTTGTTATAGCTTTTTTTTTTTTTTGTTAATTTTCACCATTAAAGAGATCATCATATGCTTTGGTGGTAAGATATTTATGTAAAATTATGATTAATAAATATGTTGTTATAAAAGTAACTAAAAGGGATGATAAAGAAAAGTAGACAATTAGGTACTATTAATATTGCATGACATATAGGTTGGCCTTACAATAGTACGATACACATTATAATTAATTATATTACATTTTCGATAACCAAAGGAATATTTATTGTGCAATTCTCCTAATTAACAAAAGAAATACATACGTAGTATATAAATTAAATGAGTGACACCATTAGTTATTGATTAAAGATACAGTCGACATGAGCAGCAAAATCACACTTCCCACAGCCATAAAACTAATGATTCGGGTTCCTTTTGTCATCTTCACAAATATCGCATATATACTCCCCTAGTTCATTCTTGCGAGACTTGGACATGAGTAGTCGGGGGATGGCGGTCGAATCTATGCCTACTTTTCTCTGGTAAAAAAGCACATATTGAATGTATGTAGAATTCGCACAAGGTGCACACATAGGTGGTCTGCGTATCACAAGAGTTTCCACATGCATCGCAATTTATAGTACCCATTTCGCTTTGGTCATCATAGAGGAAGAGTTTATGCGTGTGAGCGTCATGTTCAATGGTGTCATGAATTTGAGCACAACTAAGATCAAGCACGTAGTCATCGCAATCGCCACATCTATATGAAAAACCAGTGAAGGAATTATTGCAATTTGAGCACATTTTATTCCGATTTGTATCTGCTGAATTCAGGCAAACTGATAGACATGATTGTGACGTTGTGTTGTTGTGAGGGTCGTCTCGCATAATTCAGCACATTTTGCGTGCAGGAAGAAATTGCATTGCCCACAACTATAAAATGGAGCCAAAAGCGGCCAATTGCACCCGTTGCATTTTATTCTACTTTGGTCAAATTCGATATGTATGCTGAATATCATCAGTTGTGGTGCCGAGTTTTAAGACGTGGTCATCATGACTCCAATGTTTAATCTCTGTTTCTCTCTGTTCGGTGTCCGGGACTTTTGAGTATATATGGAAGCGTAGACCACGGGATTGCTCTAGTACTTTCTGTCAGAATTGCTTCTGCACTAAAAAAAATTTGATATTCTATCACCACATAAATTCTAGCGCCCAATTAAAAAAAGAAGAGTAATTACTGTAATAGTGCAACTCGATCTATATTTATTTTTTTTGTGGCACGTTGATAACTACATATTCTGTAAAATAGTGATTCGAGAAAAGGAGAAATAGACAGACCTTGGCAATAACCGTGTGGCTAATGTACATGGAAATAAAAATTTGAAATTTGACGCCAAGACCGGAACACGTAGAAGCTGGAGGGGTTATACAATTGAGATATTTACCTGTTGATGACAAATTTGGCATTGAGATTTTTCTTTTGTGGCGAAAGGATCTCGGTGATGGTAAAAGATACTTTGGTATCGAATTTTAAGGTAATGAGGCGCTGGAGCACAATCTATGTGAACCCAATATTGGCATGTGAAGCACATGTAAGAGATGCTCTTCTTATGTTCATCATCTAATTTAGAATGGCATGCATCGCACGAGAATATGGCTGGTTTTAGTAGCAGAGTGAAGGGATGTTCGTGTGCTGCATCATCCATCTCAATGCGTCTCGGTACCCAAGCACACAAGAGATCTATGTCAAACCTCGTACATTTCAAACAATGATATGTGAAGCCTTTGCAGTATTTACCACAGACTCTACATTCACTAGGATACTTATCAGGCAGACAATAGGCTATGGTTTGGGTGCAATGGATGGTTTTTTATGGTATTGGGTAATAAACAACATAATACGTGCAGGGAATAATTGCATCCATAAGCACAAACGTAGTGAGAATCAAGGGATGAGAATGGATGAATCTACTGTATGCATCGGGATGACTATCGAGAAGGTCAATTCTATCAATCGAAGGAGCCTCCCACAACATTTTTGTCAACACTTGATTTGCGAATCAAGCAAGATGATCATGCACACTCTTTCTTCTTTTTCTAGTATTTCTTTACCACAATATATACGTGTGTGTATATATATATAGTAACACTACCATCTAGGACACATAAATATTCCCTGATCATAAGACACAAATTCTTGGTACAGTGGAAAAGAAAATCCATTCACTTTCACTACTAACAAGCAAGGAATTCTCTTTCTTACCAAATAAACTTGGATTGTGTTTGTATCGATGGATTCAGATAAAAATTTAAAATTCACTCATTTTTTAAAAGATTTGTAAGGTTAAAATAGATAAATTTTAAATCCACTCAAAATGAAAAGTGCGAAATGAAATATTTCAATTAACTTTTTAGTTTGGGTGGATTTAAAATTCATCCATCTTGATTTTACAAATCTCTTCAAAAATGGGTAGATTTAAAATTCTTCCCCAAATTCATCGATCCAAACACAACTCATTAAGTAATTTTGAGAATAAAGTGAGGTCATGGAAACCATAAGCTTTCATCATTTGATGTTATCGGATTTTTTATCTCACTATCAAATGAACTTTCAAGACTTTTTTTATATATAATTAAAATTTTTAGTGGAGCAATTTTAGCATTTCATTAGATAGTAAAATATGAAGTACGAAAAAGGCTCGTTACCATCATTTGATTCTACTATTTAGTGAAAAAACGGAAAATACTAAAGCACAGTAAGTAGTCTTCCTGGATTTTTAGCATTAAAGCAATTTCTTCAAAGATTAACTGTGGTAAAATTTATTTTGGTCATTCATCAACTACTGAATATTTTAGGCATTGCTCAAGAGCCAATAAGAGCCTCCCAACAATTTTGAATATCTAATGAGAGCCTCCTAGTAATTTCAAATATCTGGTCTACAAATTTAGAAAATATGACCCTTTATCTTTTTTTAAGTAAACTAAGACACCACATTTAAATGGATTCCTCTCATACATACTTGAGCAATTAGTAGGATATCTAATAATTATTTAATCTCCTAATAATCAATTAATGATGACCCAAAACTTTGTTGAGCACCAGTACTTATGTGCATCACCTCTCATATTAATGATGTTGGCTAATATACATTACTCTGTGCAACACTCTCACCTCTCATATTAATGATGTTGGCTAATATACATTACTCTGTGTAACACTCTGGATTTAAACTGACCCAATACTTTTGAACGAAAACAACGAGATTAAAAATTTTAAATTATTAGTAGTTCATGATTCAAAATATTATAAATAATACAATATCTCCTCTCACTATAGATGTGGGATAGGGCATCACAATCACCCCTACTTTAGGCTTTTCATCCTCGCAAAGTTCAAAGTCGAAATCTAATATATGTCACATTCACCGCATAGCGTGACCGAATACCACTGGCCCAGTCTCAAGACTACACGAGATTCGTTTTAATACCAATTGTAACACCTCAGGTCTGGACTGAACCAATAATTTTTAAACAAAAATAACAAGTTCAAAATATTTAACTCAAATTATTAGTAATTTATAACTCAAAATGTTATAAATAATATAATATCTCCTTTTTACTATCGATGTGGAACGAACTTCACACTCTGCCTCTTGGACTCAGTTTGCTACAACTTTTATATTTATATGTATCATGTTCGTTTGTCCTTGTAGCTCCATTAATTCTTCTCCGTCTCTCTTTTGCTATATCTTGCAATTTTTATGTATTGTTTTACGTAATTCCATTAGTCTTTGCTTCCCTCGTTGTTGCGTGGTTCTTTTTGACTCATTGGACAAGCAAATTAAGCAACTTTCTCCATTAACAAGGAATTTCTTACATTATTGGAAAACCAAGATTCTGAAGTAAAGTATCCAATAAGATTAACCTAGAAGACTTGCTAAAGAATAAAAGTTTTTTCTAGAAAAAATCTAGAATAACATATATCAAGATGTGTAAAGCATTATATAGAGAACAGAAACAATGTTTGTCAACTAAAGCTGACAAAATCTTTGTTCAGATACTGTTAAATTTCACATGTCAGTAATGTAATTAAAATTTTATTTTCTTGAATATTCTTATTTTACGATAAAGAAAAATTATAATTTTTTCAGGATGAATAGATTTTTATGGGAGGGACATAGATGGGTTGGAATCTTTTGTTTACTAGGATGTGGTTAAAATAATTATGTGACAAATTATGATTGGTCATACACATAAACCCTTTTCAAAGTCATCCTGATTTACCTTAAACTTTATAGAGAACCTTCTGAAAATATAAGAGTAGTTAGGAACTCTTGAGAATTTTCTAGAACCTAAGAATAATTGGCGTAATTGTAACAAATTTAAGTTAGATACTAGTATTGCATTAATCAAAATACGGAACAAAGAAAATGTTTTGAAGGAATAACTGAAAATAAAGAAAGGGATGGATGATAAATATCATTATTCAATCAATTAGAGTAGCTGAAAAAATAATTCATGCCCAATTTAAGTAAGAGGCTAATCTTTCATATGTTGTTTACACCATCGAATATAAATTCATGTCACATATATAAGAATGATATTTGAAATTTAAATAATTCACACACGACATGCATAGTGAGTGAAAGATTAATGCTTTTTAGAGTTAAATCTTTAAGTAGTGGTGTCTTACTTTGTGCGTAAATCCTTGCGTACACAATCCATGATGTTAGGGGAGAAAAGGCATGATGTTTAGCCTAGTCTTGAATTTTGCCTTAATAGGGCCGAAACACAGTCATTGCAGAAGTGTAGCAGGCTAGTAGCATATTGCAGTTTAAGAGCATGGGCGACAAGATGTAGTGTAAAACTTTAAATATGGAATTTGGGGCAAAAAAGATCACTTTTAATTTCTTTGTTAGGAACGGTTCTTGGTGAGAGACTCAACTATCACTAACCTTGACCATTAGATTGTCGAAATCCCTGTACCCCCTACCTTTGGATAATTTTTTAGAATACGAAGTGATCAGTATATTACTATTTTTTTGTTTTAAGAATATGCTAGATTTGTTGTACGATTACTAATAAAAAGTAAATACTTTGAATTTGTTACCAATGCTTATGAACTTTCTTGAAATTAAAAATTAATTTATTAAAGAGTTATTCAAAAAAAGGAAAAATGACATTTATGTCTCTCACATTTTATATTTGTACTTAATAATGCATTTTAATCTCTCACAAATACAAGACGTACCGTTTTAGTCCATCACAAATGTAAGACGTACTATTTTAGTCTCTCGACACAAATACGAACGTATTTTAACCTAAAATATTCACATGCGTATCGAATGTAACATATTTGAGTGCAAAATTGACAATACATAATTTTAAATACTAAATTGTCCCAAAAAAGAAAAAGATTGAGGTTGTTAAAGAAGGGATGACAAAGGAAAAGTGGCTAGGCACAGAAATAAAGGCAATGATGATAGGTAGGAATTTTAGAATGGTGGTGGAAGAGGTTTTAAATAGTATCATTAAACATTTAAAATTTATGTATTGTCAATTATATCCATAAAAAAAATATAATATTCGATACACGTGAGTATTTCAGGCCTAAATATACTCATAATTGTGTTGAGAGACCAAATAGTGTATTTTAAATTTGTAAAGGACTGAAATGCATCATTTTGAATGTAATGGACTAAAAAAGAATAAAAGTGAAATGTGAAGGACTATTAAGATTGTTTTCCCTATAAAAAAAACTATAAAAAAAATGTTTTTGTTTTTATGTTGGAAAACGTAAAATTTATATTCCAAAGCAATTATGTACTTTTGTCTATACTAATTTGCTGATGTGATACTACTAACACTAAACTTTTGTTTACTGCATTTATTTGATGTAAAGCTGCCGCAGGCCACGTAACCATAAATAACGAAGAGTTATCATTTATGTTTGGATGATTTTTTTTAAATTTTTTAAAATAATATTTTATAATTAATTCATACACATTTTTCAATTATTTTTTTTATATACATTTCATCTAAAATATTGTTATAATACTTTTCATAATATTATTATTAAAATAATAAATATCCAAACGAATACTTACTATTGAACATTTGTATGCCGTATTTTGTTAGAAGTAATCATAAAAAACTCTAATTTATAAAATGACTGAATTTGGCATACCCAATCTGACAAAATTTATGATAATTATTGAATAATTAATCATATATTAATAATTATTGAAAAATTAACGAAAAAATTTTATTTAAATTAGATGACTCACTTTATTAAAAATAAGAACTCATGTTCTTTAAATAAAAAATTTCTATTAAATATTAAACAACAATTAAAATAGTTAATACTTACTCATTAAGTAACATAAACATTACCCACCCAGTCGAGTAAAACGAAAGAAGGAGCCCACATGGAAGGCTAACTTTTATTTTAAGTTCATATCAGGTGTATTAATTTTTATTTTTTTTTTAAAAAACTTGTGTGTGGTTTTGATTGATGGACCCAAATTAATTATTTAATCAAATAAACAAATAAAGAAGCAAAATAAGGAGGGATGGGCAAATTTTCTTCTGAATATTATTGGCTGCGGCTATTGTAATAATCTAAAACAGAGGACGACTACGATTCACACTTAAGAAAATAGAGGCATAGTCCTTATAAAATCCCTACACGGCTATCAACAAAATTAGTACCTGTACGGAAAATACTTAGGTATATCTCGATTTTTGATTTCACCTATAAACTTATAATTATGTACTCAAGATTAAATTTTAAAAAATCTTACTTACATCAGTTAATGTCATAAATTTTTTAAATTTAATCCACACTACAGGATCTATAAGTGGGGTCAAATACTGAATCTACCTAAGTATTTGCCCTACTACTACGAAATAATTCGATGTGATCGGTCTAAAACAAATACAAGACAACTAACTCAAAAACCAATAAAAACAAGCCACATGGACACAAATAATAATAACTAATATAAATCAAATAGCTTGGATTAATTAATTCTTACATAATCTCCTTTAAACCAAACTCCTCAACGTCTAAATATGTCCAAGATTTTTGTCAACTTCAAGAATATCTTCGACTTCAATGCCTAAGTAAAAACGTCTACAACTTGTTTATCAGTTCTGCAATAACCAACCTCAATCTCTTTATCTCAAATCAAATCACATATGAAGTGGTATTTGATGTCAATGTGTTTGCTACGCCCATGGAGAACTGAATTTTTGGACAAATAAATTTTTGTAAAATCATCCTACTTATGTTGAAAAACAGTAAGCATATTTTGCAATTACAATATTTGAGTAGCACTGATAGCTACGGTAATATACTCTGTGTTAGTGTTCTCTATCTAAGGCTAATATATTTTAGAGACAAATTACACTTTTATATTCATGCATATTTTGTAATATGATTTTTTTTTTTTATCTATTTGATATGATAAAATCTTTTGAATAAAGTATATGAGAGAAAAACATAAATAGCTATGATGGTGAGATACTCAACGTAATTATATTTTATTCGTAAATATTCTTAATCATGGTATTATATTATATGGATAGATTAACACATAATTGTATGTGGATTCTTATCAACGATAAGTGCATTGGATTGATCCATTAAGAGTATTTCACACAGATTATTATTTAATTCAGTGGATTAATCTATTTGTGATAGTAGTGTAAAGATCCTTGAATTTGAGATTACGAGTTTATCTTGATAATAGATTACTATACTTTGGTTCTATTAGTTGTTATTCTTAATAAGTCACACATACTATAGAGTTCGAGTATATAGTGCGAACTATAAAAAGATCATTGGATTTGAGATTACGAGTTTATCTTGCTAATGGATTACTGTATTTTGGTTCTATTAGTTGTTACTCTTAATAAGTCACACATACTATAGAGTTCGAGTATATAGTGTGAACCATAAAAAGATAAGATTTGACTAATATAGGATTCATCTTATAATAGGAGAGTATATCCTAGTATGGCCACTTCTTGAAATATATCTTAGAAATCTTTGCGCAAAGTTAAAATAGAATTAAGAGTATCTTAAGTTCTATTTCAAGTGAGTTGTATTTTGAAAAGAAGTAAATTGATTAGTAAAATAATAGTTGGCATTATATCTGTACTCTTAAACTAATCGAGATATAGTATAGTGAAAGGGTAATATTTACATGGTAACTAAAATCACTGATAGGTAAAATCGAACTATTTGACATATCTCAACTCTTGGGTGGTCATGATGCTTTGGTAAAAGTCAATCTTAATCTATAAGTGTGAATTAACTAATTAGTGAATTAATGATAAATTAAAGTTAATTTATCTAATCCTAATTAATTTAAGATTATAATTTATCTAATCCTAATTAATTTATAATTATCGTACTTATAGCAAACGTGAATGGGAGCTTAAAGGATCACACACTTTAAGATGATTAATTCCAGATTAAATTGATTATTTGATAATTTTGATCTATTTATGGGTTAATTTATGAAATAAATTAACTTTTAGAGTTCAATTATAATAAGTTATAAAACTTAGGAGATAATATATAACATCATAATAGTTGAATCCTAGGATATGTTTTGCATATATATATATATATATATATATATGTAAATGAATGTATATATGTGGGTGTATATATACAAGCACACACACATACACACACATATATATAAGTATATATGAACATATATATTTATATATTTTTATGTATAAATATATATATATATATATGTATATATGAGTGTGTATATATATACATATATATATATATATATGTGTGTGTGTGTGTATACATATATATATAGATGTACATGTGTGTGTATATACATATATGTCTGTGTGTGTATATGCATGTGTGTGTATATATATGTACACAAATATATATGTGTATATATGTGTATATATACACACATATATAAATACATACACACACATATATATATATATATATGTCATGATTCTAAACCTAACAAAAAACATTAAGATATCCACAGAAAAGAGAAATCGAAAAGAAAAAAGAAAACGTGGAAAAAGAAATGAAAAATAAAAGATTACTAGCACTCTGTAACTTAGGTCAATCAATCTTGGGAGGATCCCGGATTAATCATCTATATGGATACCATTAGAGACCGGCTCTCTGTGCGACTTGTCATTCGACATCCCTAACAAATTAGAGATTTTACCATGATTTTGAAATATAATCTCTATACTACTCTTTTACTATACATGAATTAATCAAGGTGATCCGAGAAAGGAAGTAAAAAAAATTTCATGCGTGCTGTGTGATTTACTTTTTATCATGGTATCAAAGCCACATTTGATTAATTTATGATACAATTGTATTTAGTTGTCATGAATATTGAATATGTTCCAAGTATATGTATTTTTTATGTTGTTTCTGAAAATATTGGAGAAATAAATTTGATTTTGACATTGTTTCCAAAAAAAAAATATTGATTCTGGACTATTTTGTACAGTGAGATCTAATCAATGTTGAATTTGACCATCAGATGTAAGATTAGATCGAACAAGTCAATGCTGGACCGACGCTAAAAATTCGATTTTGTGGTACTTCTCATCGTTATTGCCCTTGTGAATTAGATGATGATGTCATCAATGACTAACTAATGACATCATCGATAACATCATCTTCCACTAGCACCCTTAATCACAATCTGTTTTCTGCCACTAATAGTATTTAATTAGTTAAATAACTTTTATTGACACTTAATTTATATTTTCATGCAAAAGATTTTTCTAAATGTGGTTTTTAAAACCACTAATTAATTTTTTACAAATGTTGTTTAAAATTAATTGTTAATATTTAGAAACTTTCTTTATTTTAATTTGATTAAAATTTAGAAAGTATAAAAATTTTGAAAATATTTATTTAATTCTAATTTTATTAGAATTAAAATATTTGTTTAAATTTTAGAAATTTAAAATTTTTGAATGAGATTGGAATTTAATAAATGTTCAAAAAAATTTGGAAATTATTTTTAATATTAATTTTGAAAATCAGAAATTATTTAAAGTGTTTATTTTCTAATGATATTAGAAAATAATATTTCTCCATAAGGGATAATATTTTCATAAATAATTCAAAAATGCTAATTTCGATGAGATTGAAATTGTTATGCGTAGTGATTCATGATTAGATACGAAATACGATTTTATACTTTCATTTAATTATTGAATTAGATAATAGTATGATGGATAATTATGGCCTTAAGACCAATGTGATTATATATGATTTATTTTGTTCAAATTCAATGGGTGTAAATTTTAAATAGGGCTTGCGTATTCTGCTTTTCTCTATAATTTTGGATGTAATTCTTTTCTCATTTCAATCATTTCGAATGTAATTTGATACTTCTTGATCAATCATGTAATGTACTAGGTTAGGGATAGAATTGAATATCTAAAATATTTAGATAGAATTACATTTGTAATGTATAAGATGATAGAGAAGGCATAAAAGTGCAACCATAAAGGAAATTTTTAAGAGTTAAAAGATTACCCTTAGAATTTGACCACTAGTTTTGTTTGTGACTCAAGAAAACTAGTTTATTAAAAGTCCATAATTTTTCATCCATAATTTTATGTATGTTTTTATTTGTTATATGTTGATATGATAATTTTTCATGCAATTTGGTGAGATCTAATAAATAACTAAAAGGAAAAATCCCTCAAATCAATATTAAGTCAACAAATAAGTTGCCTTTCATTATTAAAACAAAAATGAGAGTTCTTATATAACTTGTTGGGCTAATCCAAGATTACTCTACGTTAAACATGTTTAAGTTGTGAGATGATATCTCTGAATAATGAATATGATTTAACAGAGGCATATAATTTGTTGGACACACTCAAGATTATATGTCTTTGAGACAAAGATTAGGAGTCACATAAGATGTGCTATCAAGAGTTGATACCTAACTATCTAAAAATTACAAAAATATTGAAATTGTTAAGAGTTACTTACCTTTCGAAATTATTTTGATTTGTTAGTTACACCCAAGATCAAAATAATTAGATGGAATTCTAACCCACTGGGGATTCTGTGAAAACTCCAGAATCAGTATGTGATATATGGATATTGATTTGATCTAAAATAGTGAAAGCAAAATCAAATTAAATGAATTCATATTATGTTTTGGTTTGTTTATGCATAAATAGCAAATTCTTATTTTGCCTTTATTTACATGTTGTAGAATATGAGTAGCAATGTTAATTTGCGTCCCATTTTAAATAATAACAACTCATCGGGCCAAATTTTCTAGATTGGCAATGCAACTTGAGAATTGTTCTCAAGCATGAGAAAATAGTTTATGTCTTTGATCATCTATTCTTAATGCGCCCGAAGATGATGCTGATCAAACAGTTTAGAATGCTTATCGTAAGCATATGGAGGATAACGATACTATCACTTGTATCATGTTGACCACTATAAATTTTAAATTGTAGAAACAGCATGAAAAGATATATGCTCATCTATGATTCTTTATCTCAAAGAATTGTTTGATGAAGAGTCAAGGAATAAGAGGTATGATACCTTTAAGGAGCTCTTTCGTTATAAAATGGTAGAGAGTTCTAATTTAGTAGCTGTTCACGTACTGAAGATGATCGGACTAACTAAAAAATTAGGATGATTAAGATTTGTACAAAATCATGAGTTAAATGTTGACATGATCTTGCAATCTCTGTCTGAAAGCTTTTCACAATTCGTGATGAATTATAACATGAATAAGTGGTCAACAAGTCCTTCTGAACTATTAAATATACTTAAGATTGTTGAGACAACTATCAAAAAGGAAAGGAAACAAGTGTTGGTTATTAGCTCTTTTAATATATCCAAGGTTGGGTTTAAGAAAGTTAAATCTAAGGTGAAACCAATACCTATGATAAAAGGGACAAGTCTAAGGGCACTTGCTTCTATTATGGACAAGATGGACACTAGAAAAGAAACTATAAGAATTACTTGGATACCTTGAAGCAGAAGAAACTTGGTGAAACTTCTAATTTAGGTATGTTTATTATTGATATCGAAATTTCTATTTTTAAATTAGATTCTTGGGTATTAGATACGAAATATGTATTTCACACATATTTGTCAAAATATGCAGGGTCTAAAGAGAAGTAAAATGTTCGCTAAGGGAGAAATGGACCTGTGCATGGGAAATGGAGCAAGTGTTGCTGCTTTTGCTGTATGGACTTATTATCTCTCTTTGCCTAGTGATTTTATTTTAGAATTTAAAAACTGTTATTATGTTTCATCTCTTATTAAAGACATTATTTCTATTTAATGTTGAGACACTGATAGTTCTGTCATTATGCAAAAGAATAAATATTAATAACTTTAATAGTCTGTCTTCTCCATTTACAAGTACAAAAAAAGATTAAAATAAAATAAAACCATTATTCTTTGCATACTTTCAACGTCGTTTTTAAATGACAATCTAATTATATTATATTTAAAAATAACTTTAATAGCTTGTCTTCTCCATTTACAAGTACACTTTTGATTGCAATTAGTGTTTTTTTCATTTTTTTTTATCCAAACATTAAATGTATGTAAAGAATAATAATTTTAAAACTTTATTATTTTTTTGCAAAATATAGTAGTTATTAAGTTTTTAATAAAATTATTCCTTCTTGAATGTAATAAGATTTTAAGGATGATATTACTGAAATATAATTAAATTAAATTTGTTCGTATTTAATAAAAGTTATTTGTGATAACCCTTTACATATTATAAATCTAAAGATTTTCAAATTAAGAAATATATATTTTTACATGTTATTATAAATAACATCACTTTAATTTACCATTTAATATTGTTTTTGTTGAATGATGTTATGATAATTTTGTTATGTATTTTTTGATTATCTACGAACTTGTACTTTGAATATGTGAAACTTGTATTATCTTGTATTTCTATTATATGATATTTTGAATTTGTGGAATGATATAGAATTTGTGGGATAATGTATTAAAATTTGGTATTAGAATATGGATAAAGAAATTAAATATTTGACTTATTCGTCTTGTTCGATTTACCAGTCAGACAAATCGAATTTAAATGATTCAATTTAAATTGACTTTGAGTTTATATAACTTAAAACTTTGATTTTGAAATTTTCAAATCAAAAATCAAACAAATCAATTCGAAGAGTCGAACACCAATCGAATGAACACCCCTACCTATTAGTGATTTTAGTTACCATGTATTATTATCTTTTCACTATATTATATCCCAATTAGTTCAAGAGTAGAGATACAATACTAACTCTTATTCTACTAATCAATTTACTTCTTTCCAAAATAAAACCCATTTGAAATACAACTTGAAACACTCTTAATTCTATTTTCACTTTGCACAAAGATTTTTGAGTCGTATTTCAAGAAGTGACCATACTAGGTATACTCTCCTATTATACGGAGTGGTGAATCCTATATTAGTCATATCTTATCTTTTTATGGTTCACACTATACCTAATATGCGACTCATTAAGAATAATAACTAATAGAATCAAAGTATAGTAATCCACAATCAAAATAAACTCATAACCTCAAGTTCAATAATCATTACACCACTGTCACAAAGATATTAATTCACTGATACCTTAAATAATAATACGTGTGAAATACTTTTAATGGGTCAATCCGATATATTCTCAATAAGTATTCACATACAATTATATGCTTATTTATCCGAGTAAAACATCACAATTAGAAATATTTACGAATAAAATATAATTACGTAGAGAATCTCATCATCATAACCATTTATGATTTTTCCCTCATATAGTTTATTTGAAAGACTTTATCATATCAAATAGATAAAAAAATGTCATATTACAAAATATGCATAAATATAAAAATGTAATTTGTCTCTAAAATATATTAGATTTAGGGCATACATTGATAAACTTCCATTTGTACTAAAACCAATCATTCATGTGTTTAAAACCGAAGAATTAACATGATTTTCATATTTTTTCTAGGACAAGATTTTAGTGAATGGATCAACAATATTATCTTCAGTAAGAATTTCTCTATCTTTACTTCATTTTTATTAACGATTTCTCTGATTAAATGATAGCACCATAATATATGTTTGGATCGTTGACTCTGAGACCTGGTTCCTTTAGCTGTATGATAGCTCTATTGTTATAGCAATACTAGAGTATATGATTATTAATGGAGGGAACCACTCCAAATTCAATCACGAACTTCTTGATCCAAATTGTTTCTCTTGTTACTTTTGAAGTTACAATATATTCAGTTTTTGTTATAAAATCAACTCTGGTATCTTGTTTGGAACTCTTCCAACTGATTATACCACCATTGAGAGTAAATACATATCCAAACTGCAATTTGCTATCATCCTTGTTAAATTAAAAGCTAGCATTTGTGTATCCACCATTTCCCACCATAAATCAAGAATAAATCTTTAGTCCTTATCAAGTATTTAAAAATATTTTTGACTGCTATCTAGCGGCCACTCCCTGGGTTAGTTTGAAACTTGTTCATAACACTTAGAATATAAGAGGCATCGGGTCTAGCACATAACATAGTATACATTATATAGCCTATAACTGAAGCATATGGAATCTTTTTCATGCGATCTCTTTTGGTTTCTATCTCTCTTAGGACACATGTCATTAGAAAGGCACACACCATAAAACAATGATAAGTAACCATTCTTTGATTGATTTATTCTAAATTTCTTTAACATCTTGTCTATGTATATTGATTGAATAAGATCAAGTAACATCTTATATTTATCCCTATAAATCCTCATTTCTAAAATGTAGGTCGCTTTTCTTATATCTTTCATGAAAAAATTCTTATACAACCATACTTTTACACTTTGAAGTATAGATATGTTGTTTCTTATCAACAATATGTTATCCAAATAAAATATCAAATATAATGACGTTCCCATTAACCTTCTTGTATGCATAAAGTTCATTCTCAATTTTCATAAAATCAAAATCTACGATTTTCTCATCAAAATAGATGTTCCAAATCCTTAAAACTTGCTTTAGTCCATAAATAAACTTTTATAACTTGCATACTTTATTCCGATCTGTGAATATATACCCTTTAAGTTGCATCATATACGTCTCTTCTTGTAAGGATTTTTATTAAGAAATACAACTTTTATATCCATTTCATAAATATAATATGCAGTTATAGCAAGTAAAATTCAAATAGATTTTAGCATTGTAACTAGCGAGAAAGTTTCATCAAAATTAACTCGTTGTCTTTGTGTATAACTTTTTGCCACTAATCACACTTTATAGGTAATCATATTACCGTCTGTGTCAATCTTTTTCTTAAAAATCCATTGTACCCTATAGGCTTAATCCCTTCAGGTTATCGACTAAGATCCAAATCTTATTGTCATACATGAAATCTATCTAAAATTTCATTGTAACAAAATTTTGAGAGTTTTTATTATATAATCATAGTTATTAAACCCGATTCGGCCCAATCCGCTAGCTCAACCGGTCAACTAATGAACCGGCTATCAGACCGGGTTAGGTTGCTTATTTGATCGGACAAGGAAGGAGATGTTGACTTTTCAACGGTCCAACGGTTCAACCGGATAAACCGGGAATCCGACCAGTTTAACTGCGATCCTTGGGTTGCATTAATGGAAAGAATTTGGAAAATAAATGTCACCCCTACAACCTGCAAGACTCGAAAACCAAACCCTTTACTTGGAAGGAGCATCCAACGCCATTGGATCACCTTGCTAATGGTGATAGTTTTTGCTTTTTTTTTTTTTTTTTTTATCTTACTTCATTGTAATTTTCTTATTCTAAAAAAAATAATTGTTGATTTTGTTTTCCAAAATTAAAACTTCAAGTGTACTAAATAAAAAAATATTTGTTTTCCAATTAATTTTAAAGATATAAATTAGCAAAACAAATATTATGTTTTTTTTTTTTTACAATAACAAAATATACCTATATATTATACCACTAAAATTTTGTTAATGAAATATATTATAAAAAATCTAAACAAATGGACATATTCATATAAATATAATATTATGATATGATAACTATCTAAAAAATAATGAAATGATAATAACTAAAAAGTTAATATGATATTTTTATTAGTTTTTTATCATATGTCATGTATCTAAAATTTTTCATGACCAAAGTATTATTATTATTAATAAAATAATAAAATAAACGACCTGCTGGAATCTGTCTCTTATACTCCCGGTTGAACCAATAATCCGTTGATCCACATTTTTCACCAGGTTTCTCTCCGGGCCGGGTTTAATAACTATGCATATAATATTTTTTCTTAAAATGTAGCTTCATCATTCATAATTATTAATATACATTATTGTGCTCACTTATAAGAAACTCATATCTATTTAAAGCGCGACAGTATCCTAATAGTCCTACAAAGATCTATATGTATCATTAATTTCATTTTCTATCATATCATCATGTAATTAAAGTCAAATTGTATTTCTTGAACTTTTTTTGAGATTTATTTTGCTCTCCCACTTGTCCTTTTAAGAATAAATATTTTTTCTAGAAAGACAATATATTTTGAGATAAATACCTTTTGTTCAATGAGATTATAGAAATAATACATCTCCTTGGATACCCACAAAGAGACAAAAAAATTTTAAAAATAAAAAGTTGACTGAAAATCACACAGACCAAAAAAATTCTTTAATATTAAGTTATAATATGTAAATTTACATAATTAACCGTATTTATGAACCAAGTCACAAATCTTTGACCCGCTTTTATTAATTACCGATCTATTACCTGACTCTGTCGATTATTAATCGAGTTCACAATTGTTTAGTGATCAAAATAAATTGTGTGAGCAAGAGTTTCAGGTGACATGTTGAAGTGAACACCCACAGCCAGGTACTCCAAATATTCAATGACCAAATTGCCCTGACCTGCTTGTCTCTAATGAGTATCGAGTCTTATGACGGTAAATTCTAAATTGTCTCTGTCCTCTCTATGTCCCTTTCTTCCTCAGCTGAGCTTTCAACTCTCTTCCTCCACACCAATGGTTTCTTACTACTCTTTTTCAGTTCAAAACCTCCCCTTTTCTTCACCCCTGCCTTGGCTCAACCTCAATCCGGCGTCGTTTCATCCTCCTCCTTCCCTATTCTCTCTACCCTTAAATCATAAATCCCAAAAAATTCTGCCAAAAAATGCCAAGAAAAATCAAGAAAAAGCCCCTCCACCCTTGACTTGCAAAGCAATGGCTGAGCAGAGTGCTGTACAAGGAGCTACTGCTGCTTATGCTAAAGAAATGGAGAGACTTTCTGCGAAAGAATCTCTGCTTCTTGCTGTAAGTTTTATATGTTATTATTTTTATTTTCTTTATTTATTTTTTTCTCTAATAGATAGTGTAATGTTATTTCCTTCTGTTTTTGATTGACTATATAAAAACAATGGATTTTACTATTTGCTGGTTCTTTTTTTCTTGTTTTTTGAGTGATTCTGAGAAATGGGTTTTTCTTGGATTTCAGTTTTAAGTTGTAAAGCCTAATTTTTTTTGCACCTTTTGATAATGCTAGTGAAAATTGCTTGTGAAAATTCCATATTTTGATGTTATTTGCAGAGAATCCCTTGGACAGCTATTATTGATGATATTATTTAGATTAACTAACTTGTGATATAAGTGAGATAAAAAAATTGTTCGAAATCGTATTAGGAAATGGTGGCGGAATATTATTTGCAGATTAAGGAATACTTATATAGTTGTAATTGTCCTAACAGAGCTTAGCTTTCTATCTGTACTACAAGTCAAATGATTTATGTTTACATCAGTTTTCGGGTTTGATTAAGATTATTCAAGACTGCATTTTTATGCACTTTTAGTGAATTTAAAGTTCCTACCTTTTAGTTCAAAGATGCTGGGGGATTTGAGGCACTAGTTACGGGGAAAACAACAGATATGCAGCGGATTGATGTGAATGAGATGATAGTTGGTCTTGAGAGACTCAATCCGACTCCTCGACCAACAACGTAAGGTGTCAGGTCCTCTGACTAGGCTGCTTAATCTTCTATTATATAATGTTTATCAACTGTGGCACTTCATTGATGTTTCCAGCTATCCAGGTCCCCCTATCTTGAAGGTAAATGGAATTTTGAGTGGTTTGGAAATGGAAGCCCGGGGTTTTTCACTGCTAAATTGATATTTGAGTAAGCCTGTTCTTTTGTGGTGACAATTGTTTTTGTTTTTAACTTTTGTCTCTGCTTCTATGTGCCCCAAGTAGAACATCCAATCATGAATCACTTTGCTTGTTGTTTATTATGACATTAGGAGTTTTATTGCTTTATGATTTAGCGTCAACAAATCTTTCCTTCACCACGGGTATAAGAAATGTTCATCTGCCTGAGAGAGAGTTATGTGCTTGATAGAAATCTTTGCATTTTTTTTTTGGTCATTTTAGTTTTTGGCAAGCAAAGAGGAACCTGGAAATATTTTGCTTTTATTATTTTCTTTTATCTTTCCACAAGTCAACTTCATACATGTCATTATTCTGACTGATGTCACAAGATTTGGGGATCCAGTGCAATTATGTCTGAGTTGGCTCTTTTGAAACCTCTATTTACCTGTGCTATACACTTGATAAATTCTAGGAAAAGGGCCATTCTCGAAATGGCTGGTGTATCCATGTTTGACATATCTTGAACACATGTTTTAGTCAGATTCTCAATTCTCAATTGCAAATTCAACTCTTTCTGACTCACAAGCAAAGATGCTAAACTGCCAAATCAAAGAATTACCGCGGTCATGTTCAAGACTTTTTGAATAGCCAGCAATGCATGGTAGATGCATAGTATGTAATTGCATGCTTGGAAGATACATAGTGTGTAATTGCCACACAGTATTCTCTTTCACTCAACATGCTAAAAGTTTTTGATTTGTCAGAAAAGTACAAGGCAGTGAAGATTTTACGGAAATATATGAATCATTTAGAACTATTCATATTCATGGTGGAAACATGTTTGTACGTCTCACTGTCGATCTTTTAAGATCAAAAGGGAATTTTCAGGTTAACAACCGGTTGAAATGTAGACTTGCATCTAAACAATATAATATTCTTAGAGTAAGTAAGGGTTGAGGATCTTTACCCATGACCCATAAATCATGACATATATACTTAAATGTACCTTGTGCCATTATATATGCTACTTGTAGCAGCCTGCTAATATCTCAATAATGCACCAATTGCTGTACAAAGCTTCTCTGAGCACCTTAATCTTCTATCTCCTAAATTTATATCCTATTTGTGATTAATAGTAATATAACACAATCTTAGGATAAGAGAGGGACCAAGAGCCTATTCATTGATGCATAAGTGACTTTTCCTATAATAGTTCATTGATAGTTGCTCTTTAATTGTTCCCCCTAGATAAGTCAAATCCGATAATGGAACCCTTTTTCAAAGTAATGCATACACATTATCCGAAGTGTATACATATAATCTATGTAGACCTTCACAAGCACATAATACAATTCCACTGATAACTAAACCAGATTCATGAGTTCATCTATCCTTCATTGGATAAGTTATCATCCACTTTCTCAAGAAAACTGGAGGAAGATAAATCAAAATTTGCATTTAGTATACAATACCACATAGGGTGGTCATTTTTCACTTTTAAAACATAACTACTTAAAATTGGGGCTTTCTTAGCGCTTCATTATTACTTGATAAACTTCCTTACTTTATCCCGGGAGAAACGTTGCTAAAAATTGGGAAAAAAAAAATGAAGAATTCTCTTCCCCACTTAGCTCTTCATCTGACACGGGAGATGAGATAGTGTAAAAACAATGATACGTACAAGCATCTAATATTCATGTCCAAACCCAAGTGATACATATTGATACTCCACATCATCCACTCAGTTGGAGGTTATTTGGTTAATAATAGCGGAATGATGTAGGTAAGACATAGAAGACAAGTAGACAACTACTGTTATTTGAAATTCAGAAAGTAGAATTACAGCTAACAAAATGTTATATTTTGCAGGAGATTTCCTACAGCACTGGCTAATTTATCGAAACTTGATGTGCTGATCAAGGATGGATATGCAAACATCACTGCCGGCTTGAAGTTTGTGAATTCAGTAATATACTCTTATGTGATGCTACAGTAAAGTTCAGCGTCTACTTGTCCTATTTTATTAAAAAACAACTTATGCATTAGGTGCATTCTGCAGACCTTCATGAGATTGCTAAACTCATGGATCTTTTACCTTCACACTGTTGAGTTCATATGAAATTCATTCTACTTGGTAGTAGTATAGGGGTAATTGTCAACATGGAGGTAATATTTCTGTATTGTATCTGACTGTGCTCTTCCAAGACTAGACTCCCTCCTTTCTTTATATGGGAGATTGCACATTCTTGAATCGTAAAGTACTCGGTGCTTTCTTGATGATCTCATTCAACTATTGATCTTGTGTGGTAATCATCGATGAGTCTGCGTGAACTTGGTGGTTTGAGTTGCCTAAACTAGCTGGGAAAGGCTCCCTCAAATACTGGGAGTTTGAGGTTCATTTATTTAGTTTGTTCTTTGTGCTGACTAAGTGAACAGACCCCAGGTGTTATCTTTTTCAATTTAGCCAGTAATTTAAATTAATCGATTCTGGTGAAATGCAGATAGAAAGCAAATTCATTCTTTCAACAAGGTTATCAGTTGAGGGACCACTTAGAATGAAAGAAGAATATGTTGAAGGGATATTTGAATCTCCAAAGATCATTGAAGAAACCATACCTGACCAACTAAAAGGTGCTTTTGGCCAGGCAGTTAGCACTGTGCAGCAACTTCCTGCTCCCATTCGAGATGCTGCTGCCAGTGGACTGAAAATCCCTCTTGGTGAGGATTTTGATTTTTTATTTCCTTTATGCACACCTCACTTTTTTGTTCAACAGGAGGTTGATTTAAAGGCTCTGACTTTGTTTTCTATTTTATTACAAGCACATTTGAGTTGTAAGCAAAAGATGTGTGCATGTATTTCTGCTTCTGCTTAAAGCTCTGTAATTTTCATCTCACTATAATTACTGCATTGCAAAGCCCGCTACAACCCCAAATTCTCCTCCTTCCACCCCCCCCAACCCAAAAAAAAATAAATAAATGAATAAATAAATGAACAATAAGGGGAGAGGAAAAAGCAAAAGGGAAAAAAAAAATCCCTTTCCTAGGAATACGTATTTTTAATTGTTAAAAATCTTAGTACGGAGGAAGTTTGTATCTTTTGGATACGAGCTTATCACAAGTGAGAGCTGTTTCAGATTTCCCCTAGATATTTATCCTGATATCTTGGAGATTTATGCTGTGATATACTCATTTGGTGTCAGGTGGGAACTTTCAGAGGCTATTTTTGATTTCCTATCTTGATGATGAAATCCTGGTTAGTTTTTTCTCTGTATGTAGCTTGCAATGTTGAAACTTTTGGTCTTGCATTATCAGGCCATTACATACATTTACAGCATTACTATCAAAATGTGCTGGCATGCTGATATTATTACTTGGATACAATTTCTATCTCAATTTTAAGGACCCATAACTTTTTTTTTTTTGTTTAAATTTTCTTTGGAGCCCATTTCTCCCCCTTGGATCATATAATTTGTAGGTTAGTAACACGTGATTGAGCAGTCTATTGTTAAAGAAACTATTAATCTTTGTTTTGAAGCTAAATGGTTTATCTTTCTATGTAAATGAGGATACTCTTCCTTGATTAGCTATCAAAATTTGCTTTTCTCCGGTTTCAGACTTCTTTGTTTGCAATTAATAGTGTATTAGTATTCAAAAGGAACCGAGGGATGAAACTAATAGGGGACTGAAATTTCACCATTCCTAGAACCTGTCGCCACCTTGTTTACAATGAGGCCATTGTGCGCCATCCCATAATCATCTCTGCTTATAAAAATCATAAGTATTCTAACTATGTCATCTTCTGATGTTTTTGGTGCAGATAATAAGGGGTACCAGTGGAGTTCCTGAAGTTCTAACGAGATTGGATCCGGCCCCATCAACCATGGAAGATCAAATAACAGAATATGAGAGCTGAAGAGCTTGCAACTTGCCCTCAGAGTGAAAGCACTCAATAGTTTTCCTCACTAGGAAATGCACCATAAAGCTGAGTAAATATTTACCCTCAAAGAGAAACA
The DNA here is from genome assembly GCA_025175665.1 of Cinchona pubescens. NCBI lineage: Eukaryota > Viridiplantae > Streptophyta > Magnoliopsida > Gentianales > Rubiaceae > Cinchona > Cinchona pubescens. The sequence goes on from JANKKI010000217.1 coordinate 443,298, forward strand.
AAAATAAAGAAGTGCATGATAAGAGTATTGCTATTTGTTTTGCCCCATTTTTGGAGGCATATTCAGTGTAATTAATTTAGTTACTATGAATTATTATGTTGGACTATGATGTGACCAAAACTTTTGAAAATTGAAGATTGTTCAAACAGGATGAAAATTTCTTTTACATAACAGACGAGACAATGGCCCTCAAGGCAACAACTTCTCACTTGGTCTGTCTTGACAAAGATGTTAATGTTTGGTTTGCATTAACCATAGACTTCTAGGTGAATAGACTTTGCTTGATGCACTTGTATTATAGGGAATTAATTGAAGAAAAAAGAAATTAAAATATTTGAATTTTGGACCTTTTGATAGTCTAGTTACTTAACGTACTATTCGTGTCAACTCTTGTTGGCAACTAATTGAATTTCGGTTAAACCAAAATCCGACAGAAAATTGGATAATTAACAGACTGAAATTTTTTTTGGTAACTTACATTTATAAAAGCCCAATTGGATATAATTGGTTAAAAGTCCGCCTATTATACTTGCGTTCTTTTTCTTTTCTTTTTCCTTAAAAAAAATAAAAATAAAAATTACTTTGTTTCAATTTTAGGTAACATTTTTTTGTATAAATCAGCAAATACTTCCACTAAGAAAGATTATCATCTTTCGCCATCCGTAGTATCGAAACAAAGTAACTTAAATTTGTAAGCCCAATTGTACTTTAAAAAGCATTACACAAAATATACATCTCAAAACTTTCAACTATTGAAATATTATTCCAATATGTAGAAATTTCTTTTAGGAAAAAGAAAAAAAGGAAATACAATTTTATGCACAACTTGCTCATGTGAAATATATTGACCCTGAAATCAACTTGTTTCAGTGTATTTAAATGAAGTTTTTTCACAAAGATTTTCTCATATAAAAGATTATTGTAACTCCCATCCAAATGTATGAAAAAAAATCAAATAAATTTTTTTTTAAAAAAAGAAAAAAAATAGTAAACTAACATTCTTGTGATATTTGAAACCTTTTAGCTTGAAAGTCTACTTGATTTTAACTGGATTATGTTCCTGAAAATGTCCCTCGCCCCACAAATTATGAAAAATAAAAAAACAATACACTCAATTCAATAAAAAAGAAAGCACGAATTTTGGAATTTGGATTTCATGGTTAAAAGAAAAAATATTTCATTTCATTTAGTGAAGTTGCTTGCATGTTTCAATAAATATAAATTATATAGTATTTGTCAACTATAATATATAAATAAATGATAACGTGATGGCTAACAATATGTATACTAAACAAATTTCTCTATCATGTACTCTTAGTAAATCGATTTTGTCTGTACTTAATTTTCTCACTTTGCCATTGTAATTAGCAATATCATGGATTTTCCACATTGCCCTTTCGAGTAATAAATAAATTTATTATCCTTCAAAATATTCATGACATTAGTTGACAAAATTACCCTCACAAGTTAATGTTTATAATGAATTCCTACTTGTTGCTTGATAAATTGTAATTTTGACAATAATCCTTTTTTTTTTTTTTTTTGGTGACCTTAAAGATTTCGGTTGTGGAAATATCATTTGCCTTCATATAACAGAACTTTTAGGTTCTCTCCTCTTTATTTGTTTAGGAAAATTATTTTGTATTTGATTATTTGCCTTTGATTTGGACTTTATTAGAAATATAAATGAATTGGATTGAGGACATGGATGAAAAGGATGTTCTTCCATATAGCTATTTCGTTTTCTTTATTTTGGTGGAATTGCTATATTTTGTTTTCTTTATTTTTTTAAAGTATATTTCGTTTTCATTTACTCAAATGTAAAATACAATTTTATTTTTCCTCCCTATATCAGAACATAATGATAATTAATAATAATGCATTATACATAAAGTCTCTAAGGGCTGAGGCCAAAGCCAAACTAACTCGTGACCATTCAAGAGGTTAACTAAGCAAAAGGGAATATAATTTTGGGTAAGAAAGCAAAGCAAAGTAGGGTTACAAGCAAAATGCCACTTAAACTTTCATTCAAGTTGTAAGATATCTCCTTCAACAAATTTAATAGATATTTTGCATCCTCTAATTAATTTCTGCCCAAAAAGTAACAATTTTTTCGTCATTAAATTTAAATTATTTGGACAAAAATGCCCTTTGGGCTAAAAGCAAAATATCCCCTTAACTTTCACAAAAATTGCAAAATGCACCCCATTAATTGTAATAGGCAAATGTTCAAATTTTTTTAAAAGAAATATATAATGGCTAAGAAGGGTCCATATAATCCCTATGCTACTAAATAATTTTACTATTTTAATTTTAGTTAGACATGAATTACAAGTTCTAATTTTTATATGTCTAGATAATTTAATTTATAAAATAAATATACTTTATATTACAAGCAACACATTTTTATTTCAATGTACATTTTGTGAATTTATTAATGATATACTTCCACAAACAAATCGACGACAAAATAAATAAATAAATAAATAAAGTATCGAGTACAAAAAAACTTTTACAAAAATTACTCTTAACATACACATAAATTATAGAATGAGAATTCATGTAAAATTTTTTATTTTTTGCGTAACAATAATAAAGTATAATAAAATATTATAATCTAGTTAATATAAGTACAATAAATTTAGCCAAAATATAACAGTCGAAGGATTCTGCATGCACAATTTTTATTTGTATACTTAGAATAAATTTTTAAGTTTTTTAGGCTATCTTTTTTTGTACATTTTTTATTCGTTAATTTTAGTATTACTAATTCATTGCAAATTTTGTATTATAATAAAATATACATTGTTTCATTATAATGTATTTTAATTTAAAAATTAAATCATAAGCTGCATGTAAAGTTAGATGTTATAGTTAATAAAATATTAAAAGTAATATAATTTTTTAACAATGGAAAAAGGATTGAAAAAAAATAAAATGAGAAACATGAGAGAAAATAAATAAAGGAAAATAAGAAAATGACATTTCACTTAACTAGTGTATTAGGGCTATAACGGTCAATTTTCACCAAAAATGATATTTTAGTTAGTTGACCACATGTCAATAGTGAAAATGCTTATTAAAATTGTTTAGAGGGTATTTTACAACTAGGGTGATAATTGATGAGGGCTTTTAACCCAACAAAGTACTAAAAATATTACTACTGTTTTCCAAGTTGCTGCATTTCATAGTATTTCTAGGTGGTATGTAAAAGGGTTGATTCTTCTGGAATTCCTTGAAACTTTTTGGGGTAATGGTGTTGAACCAACATTTTGATTTTGTTAAAAAAAATAAAAAATGTGATCGTTAACCATTTTAAAATCAATTGAAATAAATTTAAAACCAAATAATAAGTTTAAAACTCAAAGGAAATAACTGAACTTTTGTTCAAAAGGTTGAAGGATCTCATGATAAAAGATTTGAGGCTAAAAAAAGGAAGAAAAAAAAAAGGAGAGAATTGTTTAATTGGCAAGTAATTAATAACATTCTCTCCCTGGTTTTTCTTCCTTTTTCTTTTCTTTTCTTTTCTTTTCTTTTGGTGAGGCTGTTTTTGATAATCTAACCACATGAGAAGAGGGACAATTTGTTAAATTCACAACAAATGATTAATCTTGTAAGAAAAGCCAAAGGATATACAATTATATATACAATTCTAAAATCTTTCTTGAAGTCCAATTTTGTATGCCGAATTTTATTCTCAATAAGGAAACAAAGGACGCAAAGATAATTGGTGGTACTACTAGAAACTGTCACTATGAGAGATTATTTTGTTTTTGTTTCTGTATAAGAGAGACCCAAAGATGAATATCAAGGACAACAATAAATAAATAAAAAAAGAAAAAAAAATCCCTTGTAGTGCAACATCCAAGAGAAACATCCAAAAACCCATGACGAAATTCCTAATAGAAAAAAAAAAAAAATTAACAAAACAAACAAAAATTAATTGAAACTCACAAAGACAAACAAACAATCCCGAAGGGAATGAGTTAAATCATTGAGAAACATCCAAATGGAGAACAGTTATGCCACTCTCAAATTTTTAACTTCATTTTCCAATTTTTTTTTTGGTAAGTATATATTTACCTAAATTTAATTGCATGCAATATTCCTAGCTCGTTTTGAGAAAAAAGAAAGGAAATGAAAAGAAACTCCCTCCTTTAGAAATATTCATGTTACTGAAACATCCAACTCTCGTATACAGAACGAGTCCCTATTACAGAGTTTCAAATAGGATCGTGTGATCGTCCAAAAAAATTAAAAGACCTCTTATTTATAGATAATTGGACGATTTTATTTTACCCCTCATATATGATCCAACATACTCAGAAACTTCATATAATAATAAAGGACTAGCTAGAGTAATTAACAAAATTAAATCATGAAAGAAAAAAAAAAATCAAATCGTACGTTAAACTCTAAAATTAATTAAAGATTGAATAATAATTAATCAAATAGTCATGAAAAAAAGAAATAAACAACATTTTTCTCAAGTTAATGATAACTACTACTAAATAAGACTAATTAAGCAAGCTGGGATTGTCCATTTGCATCCATATGAGAAACTTCCACAGGCATATTAGGATGAAGAAATGGAATAAACTCATGACAATAATTATTATTAAGCTGAAACTCCATGAAACCCTCTAACTCCTCACCAAAACCACCCAAGAAATCTCCACCAGAATTTGCACCTCTCCATATTTCTTCTTCTTCACCCTTAATCCTTTCTCTCAAGTACTCATTGTCAGAACAATTAAACCCACTTTTCTTCGCCACTGGCTTGTGAATATTCATGCTTCTTGGAACATTATAATTATGAATTCTTGGTTTCCTCTTGGTGTTGCTTTTCTTTTCTGTTGTTGGCTTTCCGGTGAGTCTTTGCACCAATTCTCGGAAATTCGCGACGTCGGTCTTGATGATCTCGGGTGCAAATATGTGAATTATGCGAATTTTCGGCTTCATTTTCGATATCATTTGAGAATTTCTGTGCACTCCTAGAAGTGATGCTGCTGATGTTGGTGCAACACTTGTGTTTGTGACACAATTTTGTTTGTTCATCATGTTCATGCCTTCCATGATATACATCAAGTTAATTATATAAGATTTGAGAATTGAGATTTTTGCTATATATATATATATAAAGATTATATTGTGATTATTTGGGGAGGACATATTAGAATTGAAGGGGGGTGTGGAGAAAGAGTGGAGAAGTTGGTTGATAATTTTTGAAGGAGAACGGGGATGTTTGTTGTATATATAGGAGAATAATCAAAGCTCTTTGTTTATTAATTTAGGAAACAGTGCATTTATGCAAAGAGTAGAAGTAGCATCGACACTCTGTTATGAGTATTACAAGAAAGTTTTATTTTAACGGATGAGTATCTAAAAATTAGGAATAGGATTCTACAATTTAAAAGGGAAAAAGCAAACTTTGAAGAAATATTATAACTTATTAGAATATTACAGTTTGCAATCTTCTTATTTTTCTTATGCAAAATGATGAAGTGACAACCATTATTGTGTTAATAGATCAAAGAAAGAATAAACGAAATCTGACTAATTATCAAAAATTAAGAATTAACAATTCAATATAATTTTGTCACGTAAATTAATTTTGACTAATAATTCTAAATATTTAGTTTTTTGTAAATCATTTTTCTTTAGAAAATGCAGGGACAAAAGAAATAAAATTTGAAAAATAAAACAATTTAAGCTGTCTGTTGAGGCAAGGTTTGGATGAATCCTTCTCTGACATATTGAAAAATTGGAGAGAGTCAATAAAGTAAAGAATTTGATCTGTCGGCTGGTCCCCCAGTTAGAATATAATAAGATCCTCTGTCTCTAAGAGTTGATTAATGTAATTAATTAATATAATGTGATAATTAAATATCCTCTGTCTCTAAGAGTTGAAAATGTAATTAATTAATATAATGTGATAATTAAATTTCATAAGATGAGCATGAAACATAGTAGTTGCCAACTTGCCTTTTAATTCAATCGGAAAACCATGAAATTAATTAAGTTGTACTTGTGTAAATTGTTTTAATATGATAATTAGGAAACAGACTGTTGCCAATCAGTCAAGAAAAATGTATAGTTATAAAGAACCTTATGAGGATTTGAAAAAGTAAATAATTAATTAATCTTTTCTTGAAGTGTCACAGTTATTGTAAAAGGGCGGCTAAGTAGTTGTGACCTTTATTAATTTTGATCTTCTTGATTCATTTACATTTAGCAATAAGTTTTTTAATTTAGAAACGGTTGGCTTAATAAATAGCTAGCAATAGTCAAGTATATATTGCAAGGGAGTTAAACTATGTTCAAGGAATTCATAATCAAATATAATTAATTTTTTTTGTAGGTGCCTTAAAATTAGAAATTTTTTTTAAGTATCTTATAATTAGAATTTGATCCTTACTAACTAATTTTTTCACTTTATGTTCCCTTTTCCTTCCCCCAAAAAAAAAAAAAATAAAATAAAACACTCTCCATATGAAAATAGATGTAGAAAAAGCTCTTTCTCTTCGAAAAAAGTTTATGTAAGCTAGAATAGTGAATTAGCAGTAAAACAGATTGATTGATGGCAGATTAGGAAGGACAATGAGTTACTCATAACAACAAAAGATTTAAATTGCTGTATGTTGTTATTCCAGACAAGGAAAGCAACAAAATTATTTTAATTAGAATTAACATTTCTATCTACACTATCGGGTGAAAATACATGTTACTTCTGTATTATTTAAATTTTAAATGTTATTTTTACACATGTATCATATATGCGCACTCAATGGTATAAAAAAATTTTACACCAATAATGTATGAAAAATTAACCCTTTTAATTATTACTTTTTAAAGAGAACAAAAACAAATTAAAGCAGCTTTAATTTATAACAAAAGCACAAACACTAACACAAATAAACAAACAAATGTGTGTGATTTGAGTAGGGTGGGATGAACATGTATGGCAACAGGCATATACGTGATGCTCATTACACAAATCCGCGTAGTAGGAAGAAATTCAGCCAAATGTCATCATGGCTTCCATTAAGAATTAATTTGCATGCGTACGGCCACATTTTTATTCATGTTTCAGACGTCTCAAAAACTACCCTCATCTTTGATTGTTTTGGTAATCCATATTGTACTACACGAATCATTCTTTCACGAGGGCTCATAATCTCCAAAATCCAACATTGTTGTCGCTTCACAATTGTGAATTTATGATTTTGGATTTAAGTTCACATATATATATATATATATATATATATATATATTTACACACTGATAGTGTATAAAAAATTAATCCTTATTTAATTAAGTTATTCATTTAATTTATATATATATTTACACACTCACAGTGTATAAAAAATTAATCCTTATTTAATTAAGTTATTCATTTAATTTGGGCGTGTATATATTTGGAGAATATGCGAGTACAAACATTAATTAGCAAGTATTCATATAAAGGAAGCAAATAATATTGAACTTTGAAGGCCTGTTATTTCTAAGCTTGTAATTAAAGTGGAAGCTTATAAACCTTAATGGTATAGTATTATAACATGACTTTAAAATTATCCACAAATCAAAAGTATAATTAGCATATGTCAATTGTCAAAAGTTTTTTTTTTTTTTTTGATGTCATATTTTCCAAAGAGATTAATTATTCATCATTCCTAACCTTTTGTCATGCAGCAAATTCCTATTAATCAATTATAGCTTTTTTGTACTTTGTATCTTTTGTGATTCTTTAATTAAGATGCTCGAAAAATTATTCATTTCCTATCGTCAGTATCCATTTAGCTCTAGACATTCAATTCTGCCGCTTTGCAGTCATAACGTACAAAACTTGTGCAGTTACCATCAGAATCCTAACAATCATAATCTCTCACGATTTAATAATCCCCTGTACAAATCAAGAAAGATTTCACATGTAATATTTTACTATAGTCCTACTGTTTCTACATGGATTGTTTAGTTTACTATTGCTCTTGGCTTCTACATATTTGGCTCTTGTTTGAGAGAAATAGAGATTTTGAGGATTCTTTGGTATGTTTTGGTGCTCTAGCTTAGCAAGACCTATGTGGTCTTTTGTGCCGGTTGCTATTGAGCATTGACCATCCTTTTCAACTCCAGCTTTCATCACCGATTTAAACTCCTCAGTCCAACCCTACTTGCGTTGCATAAAACACGTCAATATTTCATTATTTGTTTTAACTTTAATTATATTTTGTGGTGAAGTGTTAAAAAAGAAAAACTTTAGATGGTAAAATAATCAAAAAAAAAAATTAATTCAGAATTCAATATGATAAAATAGAGGAACTAAAACAAGACGTCTTTTATAGAAAACAAAGTATCAAAATTGCAATTGCAAGGGGAATATATTTTTAGAAATTTCCAAAACTAAGTTCGAGTCTTCGTGATTCAAACAAAGTTTAATTTCTGAACTTATTTGTGCAATTTACCAATTTCTATTTTTAGCTATTTATTATGAAATCATTCTAGACGGCCAAAACTTATTGAGCTGCATGCAGCTAGAGAGGACATCCAAAACATAGCAATATTCACCAAGGAGACAAATAAGACCGGCTTCTATCGTTCAATATATTTACGAAGAGACATGCATAATTGCATATGCATCCAAAACCAAGTTGCAAAAGGACAATTTAACCACATTCCATTAGAAAAATAGTTCCATGTCTTATTCCAAGTGTAGAGCACGTTTCATTGCATGAGAGCTCGTTTTCTTTATTTATGAGTACTTATTTTATCAAATTTCTAGCCCTTGTCCCGGCTCACAACAATTAGAGAGTACCTGCCCAAAAAAAAAAAAAAGTCGGGGCAGGCTGTTCTCTAAAATAGTTTTATACACATGGTGTGTTCGTTTAAGAGACAATATACATTCGAAAACATTTTTCAACTTATAAAATTTTTGAACCTAACTTACAAAATTTTTGAACGTAAGTTATTTTTCAGATAATTCAAAAGTGACATTAAATCTCATATACTTACTTTTATAATTTCATTTGCTCCTGATAATTCAAAAGTGACATTAAATCTCAAATACTTACTTTTAATTTTTATTTGCTAAACTTATTTTCGTTTTCAATTCTTTTGATTCGTTTTTCTCTTAATTATGGGTCCCACACTAATATAACTATTATTATGCATATTTTATTACTATATTATACTATACCATTTAATTTTGAACAAAATCAATCTTTTATTAACCACAATTACTTGTAAGATATTTATTACTATTGTTATAAGTTTTTTTAACTTGTATTCATAAAATTAACAATGAAATCATTAAAAAATTTTATTTCAAAATATTTTCATTTTATCACTGATAATACCAAAAAATTATATAAAAAATAAATTTTTTCATATAAAATATTTTTCAAAAGAAATATTTTCTCCAAGAAAATAATTTCACTTCAAACGAATACACCTTAAGTTAGTAAAATTTTGATATAAGAAAGTTGGGGTTCTAGAAATTTTTTGAGAGAATTTAGTTATGTGTCTTTCATATTTAGTTATGAAGAGATATATCCTATTGGAAAATACTTACGTAAAATCGAGTCCCATTTATAAACTTTACGGTCAAAATTAAATCTATAAAATTTTGCTTACATCAACTTATGTCATAAATTTCATAACATTTAATCCATACCACAATATTACAAATAGAGTAAAAAACCGAATCTACTGACATAAATTTTTGCCTTAGTTCTGAAGAGATATATCCTATTTATATGAGTTCCAATAGACTACGCAAACCTGCGGAGACAATGCGTTTGACTAGAGCACAGACCTGACTGGTGATCAAGAACGAATACATTTGGTTGATGTGGACCGGACCCAACCCCTTTTAAATTCAAGCTTAGATTTCATGCCAAGTTCTGCCCAGCCCTTTTGGTGTTAGCTGCAGTTCTAATCTGAAGGTCGGATGGCTTGAGCTCGGACAAGCATTTGACCCAAGTCCTAGTTATCTCTAGCCAGTTATAGAGTTATTACGGTAAAATTTATTTTGATCATTCAACAAAAATTCTGCATTTAGATTAGAGAATCCACTAATTGAAGGAATTAAACATAGTTTGCTGTGTTGTAGAAAAGTTAGTTGTCCATTCCAAATTAGTGATTTTCATTAGTTATTAAGTAATTATTAGAAGAAAAAGTTTTTGTTACTTACTTTACGATAATAAGTATCATAAAGTTATATAATTGAAAAGTAATAAAATTTCTTTACTTTTTAATAATTTCAACGGTATAAGAGTCACCAAATATTACGTAGTGTATAGCACAAATTTACTCATATTGAAATGAGTGTATGATGTGTCATTAAATTCAGAGAAAAAAAAAAAGAAATCTAGTCGAAATCTGGAATTAGAAAATATTCATTTGATAAGATCTTATCGCGTAAATTAATTTTAAAAAAATAACTTTAAAATGTAATTTTGTAAAATATTTTCCTATTGAAATACACTAAAGTTTTGTTTGTTCACGCACTCGCACACATACAGGAGGAGTACGTATAACTGAAAGGAAGCAGATAGACTAATTTGTGTTGTGTTGTACAATATGATTGATTATAAACCGTTGGATCAGCACGTGCTCCATGTCAGAGATGCGTATCATCAATGAGATCTGGTATGGAAGCCATCATGTTCTTCCCAGCCCAGGCCCAACAAAATCTCACATTGCGTCATCCCATCTTGGTTGATAACAAAAAGCAAACCACACAAGATCCGTGTGCCGGCTGGGCCAGCCGGCCCACATCACTGCTCCACGAACAACTCTGCTTCCACGTGGGTTGCTTAGGCTTATCTTAGCGGATTCCAATCAACTAACTGACAAAGTGCAAAGTACTCGCGCCTCCCTCAAACCCCCCAAAAAAATAATAATAATCATCATCATTAATGTATTATTAGATTCGAAAAAAAAATCACTACCCCACTTCATTAAACTCATATATTAGTTGGAAGAATAACATAATATTAAATAATTATTGTAATAATTTTTTCACATATATAATATATGTGAGATAAACATGAATTGAAAAGTGTCTTTGAGTAAGTCTTGCTCTAATCTTATAGTGAATTAGTGATGGAGTATAAAACTAGTTTAAGGGAAGAGAGAATTGGTTATTAAAAAGGGAATAATTAGTAATTTGGAAAAGGGCAATTTTAACCCCTTTTTTTTAAATTTATAATGGATATCCGTTTATCTCTTGGTGATTTGAATTTACGATCAATTAATCATAAGAAAAATGGCTTACCACATAAGTTGTACATTATGTCAAAAAAAGTTATTGGGCTTCCTTGTTGCATTCTCCTAGGTTTTTCTACCTCATTTGGTACTTAGAGATTCTAGTGACAGTCTAGTTTCTTCAAGTATAATTTAAGAAAAGTGAGTTTATGAGTTAGTTGATGAAGAGTGTGGAATGGTACTGATATTAAAGTGGGTTTTAGTGAGAATTAGTATTAATGTGAGAGTCTAACCATATAGAAGGAGATTGTTGGATTTATAGATAAGTTAGTTGTGTGTTTATTTATTTATTTATTTTGATAGAATTACATGTAATCAACAATAATGGGATCAATATTAACATCAATAATTACAACTAACAAGATCACAATTAATCCACAAATAATGGGACAGATACTAACTTACACGTACTAAACTTACACTCATGAAACTAGAACCCAGAGGCTCTAATTTCAAGGTCTCTAGTCGTTCTATCTCAACCTCAGTTATTTTACTACAAAACCAAGGTCCCATTGACTTTATATTTGTTTGAAAAAGAAATAAAGAGTAAATAATATATAAATATAGGTCCAAAACCTATTAAATTAAACTTTTAAGTTAATTCCAACTTTTATATGTTGGAAGTAAAACAATCCAATGATAGTAGCCCTCCTTCTTTTCTGTGTTATAAAGAAATATCCAATTTCATGCTTATTATGGAACAGATTAAGTACATTTTAGTGCTATTTTTTTGGTCAAATGGAGGCCTTGTTATATTTCACTCTTGCAATAAGTCATACCATTGGCGTAAAAAATATCTTACATCATGAAGTCTATATACATGCCAAATAATCGCTGTTTAAATTTTATATGCTATTTTTATACGTTTCATATATCTAGATTTAATGATGTATAAATTTATTGTAATGACGGAATATGAAATATTAATCCGAAATATTTAACTCATACTACATGGAAATGGGTCGGTCATCCAAACATTTATCATAGTTGGGTTAGGCCTTGGCATGACTAACTTTTGTATTCTCTCAACCTGACAATCAACGAAGATAAGAAGAGCCTTTCATCAGCGAGACAAAAGGATTAAGCCTAAATTGCTCAACTCTTGGGCCTAGCAGCACCAACCAGGTATAAAACAGAAAAAGCGGGCTACATTCCATTGGAGGCGCTTACCACGGCTTTCCCAGTTAACATTAGTTTTTTTAGGCCTTAAACATTCGGCCTGAAGGCTATACTGCCTCAGCCTTTAATCCTCGACTCTTGGGCCTTACTCGACCAACAGACCATGAAAACTTGGATATGAGCCGCCTATTCCATTGGATAATTACCAAACCCGGATCAACAATTTACAAATGCCCACAATGTGAGATAAATAAGGTCAAGGAAAATTCTCCGGTCCGTTAAAAAAATCATCTCGTTGTACTTTAAATATTTATACAATATAACATTATATATTTTCTCTTTTATATGATACAAATTCTTAAAAATAATTCTCAGAAGATTATTCATCTAAATTGTATAACTAACTACGGATGGACGAATACCGAAAAAGGTGAGATAAATACAATCACACTACAAGAACCAACAAATACTGGGGCAAATACTTTGTCGCTCGAGATCAAGAAAAGGTTCAAGCCAATAAGCACATCAAAATCCATTATTTTAACTAAATTGCACCCTTCCATGATTTGAGTAACAACCTAAATTTATTAAAGCTAAATTAAATTAAAGGTTCAGTACAAAGACAAGTAGACAACCTAATAAACTACCAAGAAGAGTGCAAAATCTTCCTCTTACAAAAATAACAAAAACTTCCCACCTGCATTTCTTCAGGTAACAAGATTTAAAGCTTGTTTTTGTACCAGAATACACCTTTGTTCTGGTCAGCTTCATCTTGCTCAACATAAATACACTCCTTTGCTTCTCTCCACATTGCCTTGAAAATCGGCATCCCATCAAATTGGTAATAATCTCCAAGAATCGGCTTAATGTGCATTCGTAGCCTCCATTGCGTGATAGTGAGGCATGGTTGAGAATAAATGATGAGCTACATGTGTATCTGTTATGTTATGGAATACCTTGTTGAGGATTCCGTAATCTCTGTCAACTGTGGCCAGAGCTCCCCTCAGCCAATCCCACTCGGAAGAATCGTAATGAGGCAACGAAGGGTGAGTATGCTGCAAATATGTGATCAACACGAGAAAACCATTCACAACGAGCAATGGAACTCCATAAACACAGAAAGTCCAGGCAAGTCCTTTTGCTGCCACAAGATGGAACAGCCCGTAAAAGACAGCAAGTACACCAACATCAGAAAGGTAAATCTGAAGGCGCTCACGATCGTTGTAGATAGGGCCGTAGGGGTCATAGTGGCAAGCAAACCGGTCATAAGGTCGCCCTGAAGCATTAAACATCAAGTACAAAGGCCAGCCTAGCGTAAGCTGGACAAGAAGTGTCAAAACTCTGCCTGGTGGATTGTTAAGAAACTTGGCATCAGACCATCCGAGATTGGACTTGAGTTTGGGTACAAATACTTCGTCGCGCTCAAGAGAACCCGTGTTAGAATGGTGGCGGCGATGACTGTATTTCCAGGAGAAATATGGGACAAGCAGAGCAGAGTGTAGGATTAGGCCAACAGTGTCATCAACCCATTGATAGTCACTGAAGGCATGGTGGCCACATTCGTGGGCTACGACCCACACACCAGTTAGAACACAACCTTGGCATATCCAATAAAGTGGCCAGGCTAAGTATGAGAGAGGCTGAGGGAGGAGGGGAATATAGGTTGTCGCAACATAGTAGAAAAGAGAGGCAATTATGAGATCATAGAATACATAAGAGAAAGAGCGAAGAACAGACCGCTGGAAACAATGGGGTGGGATGGCTTTCTTGAGCTCTCCCACTGCGAATGGAGGTTTTGAATAGGGAACTCTTTTGAGGACATCAGATTTTGACCTCTTGCCCTCAGTGGGAACATTCATCCTGCCTCCGGCACCTAGATTCTACCATTGCTCACTGATCTGCACAACATAAGAAAGCATGATTGAATATAGTTAGCCCTTCAAAAGGATAGATTGACAAAAAGAATTAATTAGGCTGAACAGAAACATTCAGGTATAATGCAGGTAACCTTTTTTTCCAACTATTAGGTCAACGAGTACTTCATCAAGTATAAAGCCACAAGACATAAAAATTTATAAAAACTGCACTATGGTTTTATGTTGCAACAATAATATCAAGCAGATAAGTTTTGAAACTTAAATGAACATATGAGGATAATCCTGGTCTTATTCGCAATGGAGAAGTGTTCAGGAAGCAAGCGAGACCCAAAACTTATTTAGACCCACCCAGAACAGTAGAACTTAATGGGCTGAAGAAACATCTGCATCCAAAGGCAGAGCTAAGGAGAGGGCAAGGAGCTATAAGCTACACCTTATTAAACTATAGGATTCCAATAATAGAAAATATTCCCTTCTGCTTAGTAAAATTCAATTTGGAACCACCCTCACAATCAAAGAACAAAAAATAGCATCTGATTTCAAATATAATATATTCTTAATACCATTATTTGATTGGGTGGAGAGCAAAAGGTCCTTATTACAAGGAATATATCATGGCATTAGCTTATTATAAGAATATACTATGTGCTACATAAATCATAGCCATGAATTTATAACAGGACAACAGAAAAATAAACACCTTTGTGTAAAAATTGAACTTGGACTCAAAACCTTCAATTCTGAACATCAACCCAAAATTTATTTTATTCCTACTATATCAAGGTTTTCTGAGACATTGGACTGCTTGATCTTCCTTTTTTTTTTTTTTTTTCGTAAATTCTTCCGTGTAGGCATGTATAAGTAATTTGTTGATTAGGAACACAAGTTGTGAGGTAATGTATTAAGGAAAAGAAAACAACTATTGAGGCGTATTATAATTCCGTATAGGCCCACCACATACATTTCTTTACATCCCTATCTAAGGCCAGCCCAGCCGTTTACTGTCATAAAAAAATGCTGTATAAACAACACAAGTGAGCTTTTTAAATTTGGTGTTTGGATCAGCCAGAAAGAAAGATACCATTTGCAAACTACTTACTTTACTTTGTATAAGATGCAAAAAATGCCACAGAAGTGCATAGTCATCACCACGAAATATTTCTCTTATTTAAGGTTTATTTTTCCTGAACTCAAATCAAAGATGACTTGAAAGAGACCACTGACCAATGGATCTGGTTGAAAAGTCACAACTTTAGTAGTACCATAATTTTTCTAAATAATTGTAGTCTAAGTTTCCATTACTATGCCTATTCATCAAGAAATGAAATCTTAGTACCAATATTTAATGAACCTATGTTGACCAAATTAGCCACCACCCCACTATGTAGTCCTATAAATCCTCAGCTAATGATGTGGACTAATAGCTTCCCTATGTTAATTAAACACATTAATTCATAATTTAAGAATCATGTGGACTAATATTTTTTATTTTTGGGCAAGTAAAATGATTTTTAAATGAGATTGAAACATGAAATCAACCCCGTAGCAACTTAACGAGTCAATACACACCTTTATCACGTAATTAACAACAGAAGAAACAAGCAGGTTGCACCCACTTTCCTACGTCAAGACACATTTATTCTTTATTTAATTGCCATTTGAGAAAACAACAACAAAATCTCCCACCATGAAAAAGTTCCAAAAGAAAAAACTGTGGGACATACATGTTTTCATATAGGTTAATGAACATGTTACCAAACATCAATTGAACCACATCCCATGTGACCATTTGCTAACATAAGGCAAAAGTTAAATCTGAATTTGATATCCAGCTATGTACTTTTATAATATGATTATGGTCAGCATCAACAATTCAACATTGCATTGATTTAGGTAGCCCCAAAACATATAATAAAGAAAAAAGATTAGTGGAGCTCTAAAATTTCCAAAGATATATTACCAAAGAAAAAAAAAAGAAGAGCAAATAACTTGAAGTATATTTTTGTTCATTTTTTTATATACATCACCAAATATCTCTATAGCTCTCTCTGCATATCTTAATTCCATTTTCAGCATTAAGGAAAACGTAGTATTTTATAAGTTTGTAGACCAAAATACGAGCCTAAAACACATATGATATGATGCCTTAAATGGGCAGGTGAAACTACCTAAAATACAATTAGTATTATTAACTAGACAAAATTTTGAACTGGAATCAGGTGGGTGGAAAATCTGAATCTCATATAAAAGATTTATGCAAATCAGATTCAAAAAGGGAAACAAAACTACAAACGAGTATATCTGAAACAAGGAGTATCTTAAAATGCTCATCCAATCTAAAAGAAAAATAATTAATCCAATTTACATTAAAAGGTAAGCTGTCCTTTCTAAAATCCAAAAAAAAAAAAAAATCCATCCATCACATGACATGACATTATTGGTTATATTTGTTTCCTTTTGCAACTCTTCTTCCTTCCAAGTTTCAATCGTTTTTAGTATTTTTTTGAAAAATATTTCCACCATTTCTTGATGGAACCCATATATATTAGATCCATTTAAATGCAGAACCCATTAAACAGAAAATAATAATAAGAATCAAGAAAGAAAGGGAGGTGCCCAATGCCACTCAGAATTCATTCAATTTGATGACTTTTTCTGATCCAAATACAGAGCCATCACTCCAACAATTTAAGCAAAAAAATCAAGATTATCAACAACCAAAAAAATAAAATAAAAAAAATCATAGATCTATTAATTCTTTCAATAGTATTTTTTTATCTAAAATCCAAAATGGGATCACAAATTTTCAATTAAAAAAAAAACCCCTCAGAGCATCCATCTATCTATATACGAAGAAAAAACAGAACAGCCACAGTTTCTTGTTAATAAAAATTTATTTAATACCTGAAAAAGATGTGGAGTTTTTTCTTTCTCTGTTGAAAGAGAGGAAGAAGAAGTTGCCTTTCTCAACTGCTTCTTCTTCTTCTTCTTCTTCCCGTCTTTTCAACCAGGCAGGGCCTCCCAATGTTTTGGTCCGAATTGAATTGAATGTGTGTGGTGGCAGTTGGTGTATATATAAGCTTCACATGTTGCTTTTCCCTCGCTCAATTAATGGTAATTTCCTATGTTTATCTCGGCGTTCATGCACGAAACAACCCTTAATGTAAGGTCCATATTGAGACGTATATACTGCCTACAATTTTTGTGTGTATTATTATCAACCTCATATAAAAATAAAATTTTCAATATATAACTTTTTTTTACATTAAAAATTATAATTTATATACTTATTATTTAAGAAATATTTTCTTTAATTTTAAAAAAATAATTCAATCGAGAATACTTATAGTTTTTCACTTCGTTCTTAATTTCTTATATATACTTTCGCTATTTATTAGTGTAATTAACTTATAACTAAAATTATAAGGAGTTTGAAATCTAAATTAATCATGCCATAATTTATTGAATAATTGTTATAATTTTAAATCTAGTTAACAATGCGGTGACGGTGCTGACGTGGATGGTTCTGTACCAGTACACCACTTGTGTTGTTTATACTTTTGCCACTTTCATCCGTTTATATCACTGTTCCACTCCACGCCACTTGATCTATTGCTCGTGTATGTACTGCTGTTAATCGGGTCATGTGAATCAATTTTAATACATTTAAACTCAATTTATTTTAAAATAATAAAATTATGTTTAATGTGAGCTTATCAAAATTTACACTTATAAAATCGAGCTCAACTAACAAAATTAAGTAAATTTCACATAAAAATCGAACCAACTTAAATTCATAACATATCTTTCAAAAAATAGTAATAATTTATATATTTTAACATATATAATTTTATTTGATCAATATCGCTTAATATATACAAAAATTATATATCGAAACTATCATATAATAAAATAATACACAACATATTTTATGTATTTCATGTTACATATTCTTTCAAAAAAATAGTATATATATATATATACTATTTTTCAGACGAAATGGACATATATCCAACCTGCCCAACTCAATTGACAATCCTACATGTATGTCACTTGGTCTTTTCATTTTTTCTAATCTTGTATGAGTAGCAATATATACAAGGAGAAAAAACCGTATCAGTGTATTATTAAATTATTTTCTAGTTCATTTATGAAAAATTAATTATTTTTATTTTTATTTTTTAAAAAATAATTTCTTAAAACGTATCACTAAATTATTTTCCAATTCACTTATAAAAAATTAATATTTTTATTATAATTTTTTACGAACTCCATTTGTGATCACTTAGCTATTTAAATATTCCTAAAGTGATAGGGTGTAATACATTTTAGAAGGAATCTCACTTCAAATCTAGTGGACACAGGAATAATAGACATCTCCACGTCCTTTATTTTAAGTAGGGAAAATCGCTGAAATAGTCCTTAAACTTTTTTACTTTAGCCAAAATAGTCCCTCAACTTTTTTTGTAGCCAAAATGGTTCTCCAACTTTTATTTTTTAGCCAAGATAGTTCTTTCACGTGAAATTTATATAAAAATAAAAAAAAAATATTTATGGTTACTACACCATAAAAGGACTTTTTTGGCTAAATAATAAAAGTTAAAGGACTATTCTGGCTAAAAAAAAGTTGAAGGACTATTCTGGCTAAAAAGAAGGTTGAGGGACTATTCTGGGTAAAGTGCAAAAGTTGAGGGACTATTTTGGCGATTTTCCCTTTTAAGTACTGGTGTAAAAAGGGTGTGCATTTTTAAAAAAGAAAAGAAAAAAGAGAGTTATGGGTAGTTAATAAAAATGATAAATAAAGTGGAGAAGATAAATTTAATAAATCATACCGAAATTTCCTTTATATATCGTATTGATATAGTATAGATAACATCCATTCTGGCCTTTCATTTTTCATAGAAATGCATGCTCAAAAAGAAATTTTAAAAAAATAAAGAAAAAGATAAAGACAAAAAGAAAAAGAAAAGGTGAAGCAAATTATTCCAAGCCAAAGGTGTGGCATTAGCAAAAGCATGCACGCACAAGTTGTACTTTTCACTAGTGCAAAAATACAAATATTTAGGTAGATTCGATTTTTTATTCCACTTGTAGATATTGTGGTTGTGAATTAAATTTTAAAAAATTTATGACATCAGTTTATGTAAATAAAATTTTTTAAAATTTAATTTTGATCACAAAACCTATAAATGGAGTCAAAAATTGAATATATCTAAATATTTTCGTGCAAAATATTGCAATGATGGTCGGCCTACGTTGTCGAAAGAATCCTGGCCATAGATTCGGAGTGTGCCGAAATTGTACGGCAGAGATTATTCCGCTACATAACAAGTGGTGCTGAAAATATCTTGGGGGAGAATCACGTGCAATTAGGCGTGAAATGTCCAAAGTACCCTGAATCATGTCAGCGACATGCTGCGATAAGATAAGCACATTGAATTGAGTAACGACAAAGGAAACTGCAGCTCATTTACTTCTCCAACTGCACCGGATCTTGTTTTCATGACCATGACCATGACCATTTCAATACTAGGAAAGTTCAACAAGAAAATTGTTTCTTCTATAATTTATTAATTAATAAGAAAGATATATATTATGTGTATTATTTTTGTCTATATAAAAATAATAATTAACAAATATAAAAAAAAGTTTATGATGTAGTTTTAAAATTAATTTTAAAAAGATAAAATATTGAAATACATAAAATGTGATATTATATTAAAAAAATTTTTTATATAATATATATATATATATATTATGAGTTTCAATGAATAAGGTATAATGAGGGATGTGATTTTTTTTTTAAGAATTAATAAATAAAAAAATAGGGATGCATCTAATATTGTTGGAGCAAACTAATGATCAATACTGTAAATAATATTATGAAAAATGATTTACAAAGTAATAAATTTAAAATCACTTAACAAATGTGTTAAAATTATATCGAATCACTAAATTCTTGATTTTAAATATTTAATCAAATTTTATTTATTATTTTATAAATTTAATGACACATTAATAATTTTATTACTTTATATAAATTTATCTACTAACCCATAGAAAAGGTAAGACTTACATATTATAGTAACAAATTTTGTTATTTTGTATAGATAGACGGTAATACTAGCATGTATCTAACACAGAGAAAAGATAAGAGGTGAAAATATTAAATCTATGTGCATGAAAATTTATTGTATGATACTAAAGTAGTACTGATTTGGTTTTGTTGGGCTGTGGGACATATTACAAGCCCAAAAGTTTTATAAGGCTAGACAACTAGCACGGGCGAGATCGAGAACTGGGAAGACGCAAGGACTTGTTATGGGCCTATGGCCCTTACCGTTCATTGAATTGCTTGAAATTGAAGGATCCATTGTGCGTGATAATTAAAAGCATCATTGAAACTAATTCAGTGTGAATTAGTTATGTAAGTTAAAGTTAAATTGCATAAACATAGTGAGATAACCACAATTTCTTTACTGATCATATATTTATTTCATTCTTTATGCCGATTTGCATTTAAAAATAACTAGTATTACTTAACTTAGGTTCATAAAGAATAATCTTTTTTCCTTTTACGTAATGCTAGAATTCAAATGGCTATTTCTGCTAGTCATACAACTAATTTGAGATTTAATATTACTTTGTGATGTTGTGTAATACTTAATTAACATTCTCGTTATTTCATTTTCTTTGAATGGCTCGCAAAATTTTTACAAAAGTTATTTATTTTCTTTATAGATCTTAATATACTTCGTCTTTAAGGGAAATTGTGTGTGTATATTTTAAAGGGAAATTAATATTATTAGATGGTTAAGAATTCTAAAGATATTGAATTATTTCGAAATTTCGTTTGCGTTGTCTTGGAATCATTTGATGGTTTGGATTATATTTGTTTAGCCACATATTCAAGTTATTATTGATATGAATTGTTTAGTAATTTAATGAAATTATTTTGATTATGTTTTGTTTTTGATGCCTTATGCCTTTGAAAAATAATTCTTGAGAGTATGGCAGCTGTTACGTGTCGACATATGCAAGTACGCGGCAAGGAGTGGCTGTGAAAAGGGAAGAAAGGCAACAGGGAAAGAATGGATAGGGGATGAAAGAGGCTGGTTGGCGAGGGAAGGGATGGGGAACAACGAGGATAGGAAAGTACGGCAATGTTTTTAAAATTGACCCGATAAGTGAACCGGCTGAGCTTTCGATTTTCAATTTAACCTTTTGAACCTTTATTATTTTTATTTAAATTTAAATTAAATAAAAAGTAAGAATCGGTTGAGCTTCCGATTCCCAATTTAACCGGTTGAACCGACAGCTCAACCGATTCTTACTCTTTATTTAATTTCTTTTAAATAAAAATAATAAACTTAATCAAATAAAATAAGAAATACAGCGTAGCTTTCATAACCTAAATACCAAATACATAATACATTAATGGTCTAAACACATAATACAAAATTCAAAGGGGGTACAAATCCATTGGGCCCAACCCAATACAAAACCCAATATCCTTGCAATTAAAACCCTCAGACCACCACCCGTTGCCGCTTCGTTCCAACCACATTGAACATGTTGGTACAAATTTAAATAAAATAGAGAACTTGGCGGTGGTGATTAAAGTTTAAACCACATCTTTTATCCAAATCAATACAAACAAAGAAGAGCTTGAATGGGAAATCTATATCTAAAAATTTGAAATGGTGGTGCCTAATTATTGATCGGTCTTGAAGGTTTTTAATCTAGGACGATGGTGTTATTTATAGTGGTGGAGGAAGTGGCTATTTTGGGTAGGGGACAAAGTGGCAAAAGGTTTATTGTGGAGGAGGTGTTAAAGCAAGAAACTTAGAGGGTACGAGAAAGAGAATTGAATAACGGTCTGGCCTAGAATTAGGGCTTAGTTTATTTTCTTTTGGGCATAAAATTGAAAAAACGCAAGTTTTCGATTTTATCAATTTTTTCTAGTTCGGCAGGTTTTGTCGGATTTTACTAGTTTTTTTTTTGTTTTGTCTTTTTCAGGTATAATAGGCAACCGGACGGGTGCCATGTCTAATTCGCAGTTTAATTAGTTGAACTGGCTGGTCCGATCCATGTTTAAAAATATTGAAAGAAGGGAGTAGCAGGCAAAAGAGTGAAGGAAGAGATGAGGGAAGAGTAGAGGGAGGAAAGATGATTGGAAGATGGGAAGAAGGAGAAGATGGCAGAGAAAGGGGAAAGAATGCTAAAAGGGATTAGGGCCTTAGTGGAGATGTTTAGGATAGGGTGGAGGGAAGGGCTTGGGGTTGGGGAATTTTAGTTAATCAATGCTAAAATTGGTAAAAGAATATTTTAGAAATTCAAACATTATTTGTTGTTGATATTATTAGCTTTTTTAATTGTAAACTAACGAGGTAATTGTTAAATGTTTGTACATTTAGGGGTCCGACTGTAATTTAGTCAAACTTAAAGGAGATAAATATAATTAAACCTAAATCTTATCCCCTCGATAAGACAAGTGTCACAACCCCAGCTAAGTTTTGTCCCTCCAATTTCCACGTATATGTAACCGCATAAACGTGGCACCTCCTTCCATTTCCAATATAAACCTCGCATTCAAACAAAGCTGTAGCTTGTGTACAAAGGAAGCAAAAGAATAATCAAGAAGTTAATTTTGCAATAGTGAAAAAAATGCAGAAAGCAAAGGAGACTGCTGCCAATGTTGCTGCTTCGGCAAAGTCCGGTATGGACAAGACCAAGGCCACTTTAGAGGAAAAGGTTAGTTTATTTAATTTTTTGAAATCAAAGAGCATACATTAATTTTCATGTAACATTTCTTTTAGGTGTCTATAACCATTAATCTTTGTTTCTACCCTAGTCAAAATTCGGTACACTTTTGTACTAAAATTAATTTTTTGCAAGTTTTGCCATTTTAAAAAAAAAAAAATTTAGTGTAAATTTTTACCTACAACTCGAACTTCACAGTTATAGGAAAAACGCTTTTTACCATTTGCAATTTTTATTAAAAAAAACAAAAAGAGAGTTATGGGTAATTAATAAAAAAATATTAAAAAAAATGGAAGTCATCCAATAATATATATCAAAACTCTTTTTCGTGCTTTATTTATAATATAGATATAGATATAAATGATCTATTGTTACTGTAATTCTGTGTTGAAGGCCAGTGAAAAGATGACAACGAGGGATCCATTGAAGAAAGAGATGGCCGAGCGGAAGAAAGATGAGAGGTACCAAGAAGCAGAGCTTGAGAAGCAAGATATCCGTGATCGTCACGCTCCCGGAAGTGGCTACACTGTATCCTAGAGAGGACTATCCAAGTAGGGGCACCGGCACCAGAGGGGAAGTTGGGTCGGAATATCCTGGTGGAACTGCTGCAGGTGTTCTGGATCCCGATATCGCCGTCCGGGGCCGGGACCGCGACGTTGAAGACCTTGACAGAGGTAGGGATGTTGATACAGCTGGAATTCAAGAGCCTAGGGTTGGTGGTGGAGCTAGAACTGGTTATGGAGCTGGTTCTACTTTAGCTAGCGACCCAACTATGTTTGCTTGATACATATGCTGTGTCAATGAATTGCTCATGAAAAGTAGTAATATTAGTGCTAGACTACTAGAGAATAAAGCTTTGTGGTGTGTTGCTGTTTGTTGTAGTGTATGTACGTATAGGAAATGATAGTATTGTCTAATACATGCATATGTATCTTATGGATATGGTTTTGAATAAAAGAAATACATGTTTTTTTAATTAAGATAATATATATATATATATATATATATGGAAGAATTCTTCCCGTCTTTAAAAGCTTTTATAATATAAATTTTTAAAATTGTACCTATATATATATTTTGATGCTAGAGGTTCACAATTTATTTTGATTTATATCGTTCATGTTTTCAGTAAGGCTAATTCTTTTATAGCTAGGTGAATATTACTGTGATTTCTGGTCTAAATTAACCTCAATTAATTTGGAATAGTATATCTATTAGCATGTAAAACCGGGATTCTCCGTGACCCAAGCAAAGGGGCCTGGGAGAGGGGGATGTGCCCTCTGTAATTAAAATGCATGTTTCTCCAAAGAAATCAATTAAATAAGTAACTTAAAAATAAAATAAAATAAAAATCAACAAAGGAGGTGAGATCAAATTGAATCAAATTGCAGTACAAAATATAATGTTGCTATTTTACGTGTGAAATGTAATTGCTGAGAATAATATGAATGAAACACAAAAATTGAAGATGACAAAGAAGAGTACACTCAACAAAACAAGCACACGTACGTGGGTTCATGGTCAAGCGACACAAGGGTAACTTGGTCATTTTAACTTGAAGACAATAATGCATTCAATCCAAGTTAACTAACATCTTCGAAAAATAATTTTAATTGAACCCATTAACTACTAAAATTAATCTCTTTTTAATATAAATAATAAAAAAACCAAAATTTTAAGATTATTTAACTCACAACTCTCATTCATTCTTTGAAAATTCCTTTTCATTTTAAATATAATAAATGTCTAAAATAATTGATTTGATCGTATAACTTTAAAAAATACAAGTCATTTTAATACATTTTATCATTTATAAATAAATGTTTGATGATGTATGTACGACACGATCTAGTACTTATAGCACATGACCTAGTACCTTCACTCTGGTGAATGACCCGTTGGAATGTTACTATGCTCTTTCAAATGATTTGGATACTTTTTACATTAACAAATTTTGGAAAAATTTTACAGCTTTTTTTAGGAAATAATTCTTTTAATTTTAAAAATTTGTATAATATAAATTTTAAAATATATATTGTACTGTACAAATATTTAAAATGTAAAACAATAATTTATTTTAAAAAATCATAAATTTTTTTCAAATCCTATTATACAGTCTAAAAAATAAAATATATGTCCTCGTAGCTTAAAGGTTCTTGCCATCACTCTTATCCGTATCATCCCCTGTTTATCGAGAATAACCATACTGCTTTTAGCTAACTTATTTCGTCTTATTTTAATTTTTTATTTTCTACACAACCTTCTTTCTTTTTTTTTCTAAGTACAAAAGTTTGTAGTTAGGATGTAGGTTTGTTAATAGGTCGGGTATAGATCCAATCTGACCTGTTTATCCAGATCTTTAAGAAATTTCAATTATTTTAATTTGATATGCATCTGTTTATGCACTATTATAATCACTATGAATTTTGTTATTTCGACAAATAAAAACTCGAATTTGATTAAAATATTTAACAAATAATAAAATTATATAAAATTAGTATTATTTCATATATACATACATATTGTTATGTAAATTATCAATATAAATAAAAACTAAATAGTGTAAAAAAATTCATAATATCTATATTTATTACAAATGTTGTTAATTTTATTTATTATATTAGATTTAATTATTAAAAATTACAAGCCATCATCATGATTTTACTAACATTATTTTATTTTATAAATTAGATATATTTACATGTTTATTCCTGTATAGCACGGATTTCCTGCTAGTTATATTTTATTGTAAAACTCACGTACTACTAATTACTAATTACCAATTACTATTACTAATTTAATATTGCAAGAGTATTTAAGGTGTAATTTTGAATTGTGTAATTTTGTAACTTTTCACTTTTTTCCATATAACTTCCTTTAATTCACCCTAAAATTGCGCACACATTCCTAATTTAAATTTGTATTTTAGTTTTTGATCTTTTTTATAAAATTTTGACCAAATTTTACACATAAATTAAGTGTGCCAATAGGACTAATAAATATAAACTTTGAAAAAAAAAAATCTATCCAATCTATACTACATGAGAGAATTTTAGTGTGATGTCATTTGTTTGTTTTCTATTTTACCCTTCTTCAATTAATTTTAGAACTTCTACTCATATCACCTTATAAAACTTCATATCTGTTAGTCAATTTTTTTTATAAAAATAAAAAAAAAAAAATCACACACATATATTGTGTATCTTTTCCACTAATTCTTATAATTACCAAGAAAATAAATTTTGTATAAAAAATTTTCCATATACAAAATTTAAATACTAAAAAATATTATAAGATCCGAATCTGAATTCGACAAACTGCAGTAAATCCGAACATAATATTTTTGTAAATTCGATAATTATCCAAATTTGAATATAAATTTGAATTAAATTTGAATATAATAATCCAATGTCAGAGTAAACTTATAAATTTTTGTCATCGCATTCGACTCATTTACATGTCTACTAAATTGTGTGCACACACTAGTCATTTAATTCTTGGTCCACAATTCTTTGAAACTAATCCTTGTCTAAACAAAATAAAAAAGTACTACTACTAATTTGTTTTCAATTTCTATCCGTAACCATCAATTTTCTAAATCGCAAATTGCAACCAAATCAGGGAAAATGTCACGATTGGCCACAGTCACAGACTACAATGCCATTGTCCCGATTGCTACGTGTACGTGGTCATGTCGCCGCACAAAAAAAAACCCATCAAATCAAAGCCTTATCTTCTTAATAATCTCTAAGTGCATAAAGATTTAAATAAGATCCGAATTTTGGTTCCACTTGTAAATTTTGTGATGTGAATTAAATTTCAGAGAATCTATGATATCAGCTGATATAAGTAAAATTTTTTAAAATTTAATCATCACCATAAGATGTACAGGTAGAGTAAAAAATCGGATCTACCTAAATATTTTTCATTCCTAAATCTCATCATAACCGATCCATCCTCGACAGCCGATGCTGATTCCACGTATCACGGAGACCATGACAGGTGTAGAAACACGTGTTTCAATCCCCGTGAAATTACGATGAAGTGTACCTCTTGCTAAATTACACGTGTCAGCATTTCCCAGCCCTCCCAGAACCTATATAAGCATACCCATGAAAAGTGTCTGCTGCATTCAAACGTTAGACAGCAAAACAGTTATTTTCGATTCTTGCAAAAGTTTAGAATTAATCAATTTGAGTTGTTGTTTGGAAAAAAAAGAAACTGAAAAAAATGCAGTCCATCAAGGAGAAAGCAGCCAATGTTGCCGCTTCGGCCAAGTCTGGGATGGAAAAAACCAAGGCCACTGTGCAAGAGAAGGTTACATTCTACATTTTATAAATTTTAGTTTTTTTCCCCCCTCTTTTTGACGTGGAAAAAATTGAATTCTTTGCCAAAATCATGTAAATTCTTTGTTATTTCTTCACACAATTTGATCTTTTTTATTAAGCGTGTTTAAACGAGAG
Organism: Cinchona pubescens; assembly: GCA_025175665.1. Classification (NCBI taxonomy): domain Eukaryota; kingdom Viridiplantae; phylum Streptophyta; class Magnoliopsida; order Gentianales; family Rubiaceae; genus Cinchona; species Cinchona pubescens. The sequence continues at coordinate 470,785 of JANKKI010000217.1, forward strand.
TAGCAATGTGATTGCATCACTCTTTTTAATTTCTTTGCTCCTTCAACATTGTTTTCTTCTAAGATTCTTTTGCCATTTTCGTGATAAAAAAGGATGAAATTCTTGGTATTTTTTTTGATGTTTTAATTTATACGAGTTAATGTGTTTGGATGAAAGTAGCATTCATCACATCATTTTCTTGGATTTTTCAATTTTAGCTATATATAAAATAGAAATATAAATTTTGGTAGTGGCCCTTTTGAATACATTAATATTTGCTATTGAATTATGTTAAACAGGTTGACAGAATGACTGCACACAATCCAACTGAGAAAGAAATGGCAACAGAGAGGAAGGAAGAAAGGATGAACCAGGCAGAACTCAACAAGCAGGAGACTAAGGAGCACAATGCCGCTGCTAAACACGCAACCCACGCCACTGGGGCGCCACACACTTACTCGACCACGGGTGCACCCGGACATCCTACTGGTACCCACCAGATGTCGGCCTTACCCGGCCACGGCACCGGACAGCCTGCCGGGCACGTGACCGAAGGCGTGATCCAGTCGCACCCCATTGGAACCGCCACTGGCACCGCCAGGCCTGGCGCAGCCCATAACACCCATGTTGGTGCCGCTACTAACAAAGGATATGGCACTGGTGGTTCTTATACTTAGGCCGACTGACTAGTGTTTGATCTGAATAAATTAAGGCTTAATTAGGAAATTAAGCATTATGTTGGATGGATTCTGTTAGTTGTATTTCACTGCTTGTGATCGTTTAGGCTATTTGGGATTTCCAAAGTTTGTTTTCAGGTGTTTGTATTCTTCGGATGTTTGGTTTTTACTTCTATCGTCTGTGTACAAGTTTAATCTTGATAACTACTAAAATGTAATGTTAATTGTGCTCTTTTGTTGAGATTTTAATTCATGTTATTATTTAATTTCTTTTTGTGGCATCATGAAAAACAGAAGAGTGCATCTAAATTGAGGTGTCACTATAAAAAAAAAAGAACCGAGTATCAAAATTAACAGGTTATCCACATAATTTTGCTACATGATTGGCTCTGCTCTAGGAGAAGGTAGAGAAAGAACGTTCTCGATTACGGGTTCGAACTAGATTACAAAATCTATACAGTTAGTTTCAAGTTGTGTACATGAAGAGAAATTATGGTATACCATAAAACATGCAGTGTTTTTTGCTGATGGGGGTTTAAATGCAATCTAGCAAAAGTCAAAAGGCCATGCCAGCTCTCCCCAGTTGGGATGGCCAGTGTCTTTGTGTCTCGAGTTCTATGCTGGATTCCAAGAAGGCCTTCTAAATAATCTCCCAAAAAGTTATCAACAAGGAGGAATATCAGTCATTCTAAAGTTCAGTCAAGACACCTGCTTGGTATAAGAAAGTAATTTCAACTTGGTAAACAAGCAAGGCAAGGGAACTAAAGCTTCAACAGGTTATCCAGAATTCTGACAAAAACTTTTCTCAGGTCCATCCACTATCGAGAAACAAAACTAATTGTTTCAATTTTGTAATTTAAATGAAGCACATATAAAAGGGAAAATTAAGAATAGAGAGCCACAAGAATCCTCCACAACCATCCAAAAGCATCTACCACCAGCAGACATAAACACAGAAATGGGAAACTAGAGCTATCAATACTTTCATTTGCTGCTAAGCATAAAAAACAAGATGCCTAATAACTGCTAGAAGAATTATAATTAGTCTATAGTTTGTATAGATCCAATTATAAGGGAGATACTACAAAGGAACAGCTTGAACAGGGAACAAGGATCGGGGTCTAGACTGACAATAAAATTTTCACACCCCAGATTTGCGCAACTCAGCAGCCCCATGTGCAAAATGACACCTTTCCCCAAAGGTGCAGGACCCTTTTGCAAAATTCTCACAGAGCTTGGTCTTGAAATTGCTTGCTGGGGCAGCAGGGCCTCCACGAACTGCAGCTGCCCTTCCTGGTCCACCTATCGAACCAAGGCTCGCAATAAGCTCTCTTACCATGGCACTTGCTTGCTGGATGGTAATTGTTCAAAGGTACCCTCTAGCTCAATGTTTCTGAGATTTGGATCACTCTCATGCTCTCGAATGCCCAACTTAGCACCTGTTTGCCGACAAATCTGCTTGGAATTCACACCACCCTTCCCTATAATTGCTCCAGCCAGGGAAGCATCCACGCTGATCTTGGCTGTGGCTGAAGCCCCAAAACTTGCAGCAGGTCCTGGCACAGCTGCCTCCATCCGGCCACCAAAACGGCCAGGAACAGCTCCTGAAGTGTGAGGAGGTGATGGTGCAACAGGATTGCCTAGCTCCCATTCACCATGGGCAAAACGACACTTGTCACCAAATTTGCATCCTTCAGCAGTGTTATATTTTTTGCAAATTTTGGTCTTTACCACTGCTGGAGCAGAACCATTTGGTGGAGGCAGTGCTGCTGCATTTCTTGGGCCAGGTGCGGGAGGCAGATTCATCAGTTGGGCAACAGCATTGTAGCCACCAGGAAAATAGTGAAGGAAATGGCAGCCCTCCACCAAATGGGCAGCCAGCAGTGCTGCATACAAAACATGATTAACTATTTAGGTCAAGGTCGTGCTAATAACTTATTAAAATCTTACAAGAATAGAAACCTGAAATTTTAACAGAACATGATATGAACTATTCCCCTCAATTCCCAGGATATTATACTTCGAACAGTTGCTCTCCTACTGTTAGCACTAATTTGACAAAGTCATAATGGCCGCTCACATAAATAGCTATCCAGTAACCCAGGAAGATGAAACAGACACAAACAGAGAAATGAAACTTCCCTGTTTTTGAATTACTTACCTTTTTTGTTGGGGGTCCAGTATACTCGAACAAAAAGAAAACATACTTTCAGATAATGATCTACAAAACTGGTTCATTTTATTTCTATCTAGATATGAATAAAAAGCACAAAAAATGGTCATATACAGCATTATAGTAAATAAGTCGAGAATAATTTTTGAAACCAAAAGAATTTAATTTCCTTTTGCTGTGACAGAAATATGGAATTTTCGACTCATTACACATTGTCCACTCAGGCAATTCTGCAAAATAAATGGATCTGTTTCAATGCTTTCACTTTTTTTTTTGGGGTAAGTTTTATATAGGTGATTAAGCATTAGAGATATTGATTTCTTGAGTAGTTTTATGCTCCACTAACAAGCATAAAACATGACTCACTCACTCAGACGACAAGCTAAAGAATTACACAAGACATTGCACAAAATAAAAAATTCATTTTAACACTTAATTGATACCTATTTGAAGGACAACTCCTGAAAGGTCATCATATCATCCAAACAGAGGCACAATGCATGTGAGTGAGGTTACGTAGTATTTATTTTGGTGTGATAAGATGGAAGCAACACCCTTGAGTTGGTCTCGCGTTTTCATAATTTAAGTTAGTTGCAGACACAATTAACTGGTGGAAAAGGTTTCTCTCAAAAAAAAAATTGGTGGAAAAGGTTCATAACCAACTAATACTATTAAGGTTCCAGTAAAGTATTTAATATACCATACGAGTGAAATTATTGACAAGTTCACCAAAATGTGTCCTTGGTCTTCTTATGAAAGAAAAAAGTGCAACAATGGAAACTGCCACGATTGAAGCAACAACCATGCATATATTGCCTCAATTTGGTATATTAATTACATAGACCAGATTTTCATCACAAGTTCAATTAGCATATAAATAACTAAATTCACTTTTGTTTGACCCAAGATCAGTACAACAAGAAAATCAAAAACAGTAGAAATGAGTTGTAAAAGGACCGTCAAAGTATAAATTGAGCTCCACATACTGGCAGTTGTCTAAAGAAGAAAGAAGGTCAAAGAAGAAAACAGATAACCCAACCTACAGACTCGTAATCTAAGTCGCAAGGTATGTTTAAGAAAATTTTCTTCTAAATACAGATTCCAAATATTAAACTTAACATCTATTTCTGTGCATTATATGTGAAAGACCACAAGACTTTAGCCTACTTCCATGTAAGGTCACTAGGCTAAACCTAATATCATAAGTTAGTGTTGTACAATCTGTATGGTAGAGCACGTAGAGTTGCCAGAGAAATATTATAAACCAATCTAAATTGAAATTCCACATATCTAGAATCTAAGCAGCTTAAAGCTGATAAAAAACTCAAGATCAGCTGGCAAATATCTGAACTCTGTGTTCAATGTTAATACACAATTACTTCTCCAAAATCTCCATCAACAGGTTGGAAGAACTAAAAATAAAAAATTTATTACAAAATTACTAAACGATTAGATTACACAAATTAAGACTAGTTATTCAGCTAATGAATATTTACAACCGACAGAAAATTTAGAAGTCAAACTATTTATATTTGTTAAATGCAGATTTGAACCTGAAAAACTTCGTGCAAGGCTTCGTTTTGCTTCCTATACCACTTGATGAGGAGTCCATTTCTGTTGCAAACATTAATTACTCTTTCCTGGTCAGTATTTCATCGATTGTTGAAACTAATTATATATGTCTAACAGTTACGACATCAGCTTATTACCAACAAAACATAGTTAAATTTGAGCTTCTTACCAGCCACAATTTGTGACACGCTTCTTTGATAAAATATTGCTTGTAGAGCCAAATGATGTTATACAATAGATAGTAAGTAGAAGCTATAAATAATACACGTGTAAGTGATACATCTCTTTTCGTAACGTATTCTTCAATAAATTAACACCGACATGTCTTTTGCTTGTGAACTGTAGACCAGTCCGCTCGACGACAATAAACTTTATTAACCGACCGAAAAAAAAGATTGAAAGAAAACAAACTCTTAGCAGCACAATTGATCATCTCGATCCCACTGGAGCGCAATGAAATTGACAAGTACACATTTCCACGTGATCAAGGTATTTCCTCGGCTTGATTATTCTCAATTTACAAACTTTCCTATCCTCCTATTCTTCCTCTTTACCAAAAATTTCGATACTTCCTAAGACCAACGCAATCCACATTGCAACATAAATAGTACTAATAAGCAAAACAAAACACACCAGGGACGCAACAGTAAATTATCTTTCATGTTTACAAGCTATATACACATGAAAAAAAAAAAAACCAACAAAAAAAAAAAGTGAAATCTAAAACTGTGAATATTCCACAAATATTCATAAATTCCACGAATATTTACCCCAACTCCACTAGAATATGCAAGAAATATCAATCAAACAAAAAAAAAACCAAATAAAAATAATGTATACAAAATTAAAAATGTAATAATTAACTCAAAAAAAAAAAAAAAACTGAAAAATGGGAAGGAAATAGACTGAAATGTACAATTGCGAATATTTCACAAATATTCATTAATTCCACGAATAGTTACCTCAACTCCACCAAAAAAGTAAAAAACATAAAAATAATGTATAAAAAACTAAATGCAATAATTAATTCAAAAAAAAAAAAAAAGCTGAAAAAATGGAAAGAAATTCAACCTGACTTAGATTTCTTGGAGCCGCCATTGGCGTTTAAGTTGGAGTCAGTTCTGTTCTAGATTTGTATAAGATCCATATCTCCCGCACTCAGATCGAGTGTTCTATTATCACTGTCTCTCTGTTTTACACATCTAGATGATAAATGTGACATGTCTCTTGTTTCAAAATTTGTGTTTTTTGAAAAAAAAAAAAAAAGAAAGCAAGAAAGAGAAAGTAAACGAACTTGAATGAAATCTTGCAAGCTCAAGAGCAGAAGAAGAAAGAAGAAGTAAATGAAATGGCAAAAATTCTAAAACCCTAACTGTTTCAGGGTTTTGGCTGAAGAACCAGAAGAAAGAGAGAGGTTTTTGAGGACTCCTCGAATGAAGAGAAGAAGAAAAAATAGTGAGAGTTGATGACGAGGAGGAGATATCAAATCAAACTTAAAATACTCGGACTTTGGGCGGTTTATTATGGGCTGTGGAGTCGGCGAGAGTCCAAACTTCCTTGGGGGCCTGACTTGAAATGATAACACTAATGTTGTTTGGACAATATGGCTCACATTAATGGGGCTCTTGGATTTTAGCCCAGCACAAGTCTCCATAGGTTGCAAAATTTTTGGGCCCTCAACTTATGCCCAAAATCTTTATGTTTTTTTGGTAATTTCTACCGTCCCTCTTAGGGAATCATTTCCTTGTATTTAAATGTTTGTACAGTATAACACCACGTGTTTAAAAAATTTGTATTATACAAACTTTTAAAGCCAAGGAAATGATTCCCTAAAAAGGATTGTAGAATTTCCCTTCTTTTTTCTTTGAATATATATATATATATAATATCTAGAATTCTGTATAAGAGAATACATTCCCTTGACTTTAAGTACTTGTAAAGTATAAGTTTTTAAAACACATAGTATTGTATTGTACAAGATCTTAAAGCACAAGTGAATGGTTCACTCACAAGATAGTCCAACACCATATCTAGATGTGTATAAGAGACAGATTGTATAATAAATAGAAGAAATCCAGAATCAATAATATATGGAGTTTTTTTGTAAATAAACTCTTTTAAGGAAAATTGTACAGTCTCATAACAAAATTATTCATTAAATTTCAAAAACTTGTATATTACAATACCATTTATTTTAAAAATTTGTACACATAACTTTAAAAACTTATATTGTTGTACACCACTTTATTCTATTTATTATACAATACTACAAGTGAAAAAAAATGCTCAAATATATTCTTCTTCAGCCAAATCCATACTGTCTGACATTTTTGTTTTATTTACACAAACACTAATAAAGTTTTAATCTCATGTACATTTTGTATTAAAAAACTTTTTAAAATAACAATATCAATATTCGGTTAAACTCCACGAACAAAACAAAATATATTCTACCTCCGATTAAATTCAAATAAAGTTCAGTTAACATCAAACTAATTGAAATAACCAGCAGCTCACTAGTAACTCGGTTCAAATACAGGTTACTCTCCATTAGGTTGTTAGTAGTAATTCACTAATTTGAGTAATAGAAAATATTTAGGTACATTCGATCTTTAACTTCACTTGTAGACCCTGTGATCAAGATTAAATATTAAAAAATTTGGTTCTGATGTCATAAATTTCTTAAAATTTAATTCACACCACAAAATTTACAAGTGAGGTCAAAGCCCTAATGTACCTAAGAATTTGCATTGAGGAATGGTCCATTTACCAAAACACAGTAGCTGCCAAGAATTGAGAGTCCCACTGCGGCACTTTCAAAGCTCATTAGGCCAGCAACGGTTATGCCAAGTTACCAAACAAAGCAGCCCCTCATTATCACACACACTTCCAACAACTTCGATTTCATCGAACAATCTATATATATAAATACAGTGGCCCTTCTCCTTTCTTTGGCTTTCTCCTCATAATCCTTCATTCTTTCTTCGTTTTAATCGCCCCTCAGGTGAGTAATGTTTTCTCTCTGACCCTTTTTCCCCTAAAAATGCTGCATTTGATTGAATTTTGATCCAAATTCCAATTGTCATATGATGCAACTGGAATTGTTTTTAGCATTTTTCCTTCAAAGGGTTCGTTTTTAGATAGTTTTTGCATTATTCTTGCTAAGATCTTTCAAGGGTTTGAGACTCTTTTTTTTTTAAAGATTCATTTAAGGTTAAATTTAATGTTGTTCTATATATTTCTTTGAATTTCATCTAATTTTTTTTTTTGGCTGATTGTATTTGTATACATTTTGGTTGGATTTTGGAATGCTTACATTGTTTATATTTTATAAAAGAATCAGCCTTGATGTGTTTATTTTTGTTTATTTTGAGCTGGATTTCACTTGGTGCTATGTATGTGAATTTGGGAGGCCATTGAGAACAAAATGAAAAATGGAATTTTTTCCCCTTTAAATTTGGTTGGAAATTTGTTTGATGACCTTTTTTATGGTGAGGCATTCGTAAAGGTCTGAAATTGACACGCAGATTCATTTTGGTTTTCTTTTACTGGTTGATGTTAGTGGTAGTAATTGAAAGGCAACTCTTTCTGTGGCAAATTTAGTGAAGTTTAAAGTGTGTATATATATGATCAATTACCTGCTAGATTCAAGTTTCTTTAGTAGTTTTTTGGATTTGAGCATTTTCAACTTGAGGTTTATGGGATTATTATGTTTTGACGTTTGGATTTTGTGCATAAACATTGCTGCTCTCTTCATTTGTATACTGGCTTTACATTTGGAAATCACAAGCGACAAATTGCATTGTTACAATATGAAAAGAGAGTGACTTTATACCCTGGAGAAGTTTGATGGACTCGAAGCTTTATGTTTTTATATTACTGTAACTGCATTTTTGTTTTCATTTCTTGCTTTTATATATTTTCAGAGACTTCAATATCCACAAACAAAGATTTTTTGATTGTTTAAAACAAGAACAGGAGAATTTATGTGTACATTTGGTTGTCAGAAGGAAACTTCCATGCTTTTATGTCTCTGATTTCAAATCCAAGATCTTGCAGAAATGGCTGCAACTACAACTGTTGGCTCACAAATTGCAATCCCAAAGCCCTCCATAAATGCATCTCATAAACCTTTTAAGCCAAGCATTGCTAATTTTGGTAGTGAAACTAAAGGGGACTCTTGGACAAAGTTCAAAAGCATGTCTCACATTTCTTCAACATGGTCTTTCTACCAAACGCTTAATTCTACTCCGCTGAAATATGAGAGGATACAGACATGTAACAAAAGCAATGTCTGCATCAAGTGATAAAGAGCCTCTACCAGGATTGCCTGTTGACTTGAGAGGTTGGATATTTATATCACCTTTGGGTTGTCATTTTTCTTTTTCTTTCAGCCAACCCATTGTTGCTTTTGTAAAGCTTTATTGTGTAGTTAATTATGGTTGCATGCAAGTATTACTCTGCAAGCTTTATGGTACACTTCTTACTTTGGATGTGGTTTACTAGCTAACTCTGCTATACTATTTACAAATTATGTTCTTCCAAATGGCAATTTCCTGCAGAGGTTTAGGGTCAAAACCAGCCATGTGCATGTAGTTTTCAAATCACAAACTTAGAAAATAAAAGAATCTATTATTTGGAATGAATAATTCACTAAAAGACGAACAACTGCAAATGCAAGAATTATTTAGAAAATGTTTCGCTGAGGTCTGTGAGGCAGAATTGAGCTCATTAAATATATCATGAAATTGAGGAAATAACAGCTTCAAACAATAGAGGTATAGATGTGATATATAGTTTTTGGCCCACAATTCTATATATGGTGTTGGACTATCTTGTCAATAAACACTGTTATCTGCAGGAAAGAGGGCATTCATAGCTGGTGTAGCTGATGATAATGGATATGGATGGGCAATAGCAAAGTCTCTTGCAGCTGCAGGTGCTGAAATCCTTGTTGGTACATGGGTGCCTGTATGTAATATCTTTTTACTTACTGATTAATTAACAATCATCTAACTTCCATGTTCTAAAACTTGAGTCTTTATTTGCATTTCTAGGCACTGAATATTTTTGAGACCAGTTTGCGTCGTGGGAAATTTGATGAATCTCGTGTGTAAGCATTGCTCTAATTTTTTCTTGATACTTGTTTCAGTTTTATCTTTTTAACCTAACTTTTGACCATGATTCTTTTCTCAGGCTGCCAGATGGTTCTCTGATGGAAATCACGAAAGTTTATCCACTGGATGCCGTGTATGATAGTCCTGAGGATGTCCCTGAAGATGCGTCATAAGCTTGAGCTTCTAATAGAATATCTTGAGCAGAGATAACACAACTCAACTAAGATCTTAGGTGAAACTTACACATTTGGATCATGCAGGTAAAAACAAACAAACGCTATGCAGGCTCTACAAACTGGACAGTTAAGGTATGGACTTTGAATTTTCTCTTACCTTGCTCACACTTATGCTGTCCATTCATGTATAACTGATTTGCTCTTTTAGATAGTTTGGGTTGATTTCCATGTAATTTCTTCTTTTTTTCATGTTATATCGAATGAGTGGGCAAAGGAAAACCAATCCATTTGCCTTTTTAGATACTTTGGGTTGATTTCGATGTAATTTCTTCTTTTGGAACCTAGTTGCTCTTTTGTCCATACTGTTAAATATGCAAATGAAATTCTATGCGACTCATCCATGAGGTATAAGGGGACACGACTTTGCTTTCAAAATTGTGGCCTATAGCTAATAGGTTCCTGCTTTTCCATTCTGGTGGTAATAAAAAATCACATCCTGAAAAGTATTATCACAGAACCCGATATTAAATAAACAATTGAAACTGTCCAAGATATTAGACCAAGTAGCTGTGTGAACTTGAGCCTAGTGAACACAGGTACGTTATTAGAAGCTGAATCCTGTGTGTCTAATTTGCTGGTCATTTGGTTTTCAGAGGCTGTTCTTTATCTTTGATTTCTGTTATCTTAGTCCTAATTTTAGACAAAGCTATATTCCTTGCACAAATAGGGTCAGTGTGATGTCCTATCATCAAACAATTGATCTTGGTGATTAAACTTGTGGATCCTGCAAAGCTTACACTGGAGGCATCCAGCTGATTACAAGTTTGCCCTATACTTCTTGTAGGAAGCTGCTGAGTCTGTGAAACAAGACTTTGGCACAATAGACATCCTTGTACATTCACTTGCTAACGGCCCTGAGGTATTTCCCTTGTTCTTAAATGTAGTGATGTTGTACCATTCTGAGATGCTTGATTCATTAATACTCATAATGCAGGTGACTGTAGTAAACCCCTCTTGGAGACATCAAGAAACGGGTATCTTGCAGCCATTTCTGCTTCAAGCTATTCCTTTGTATCTCTACTTAAGCATTTTCTTCCTATAATGAACCCAGGTATAGTTTCTTTCACCCACCCTTGTTTTCGGAATCTAACTATATATAGCACGAGCCCAAATTTTGTTCCAAAAATGCCCTTTTTCCATTTAGATTTTACATTACCCACTTTCTTTTCTTTCTCCCCTTGACCTTCTATACAATAACTTCCTTCAAACTTCCACTAACAAACATGTAATTTTGAAATAAGCACACACATAGAATGTGCCAAACAGCAATCAACACAGCAAAAGTGTCTAGTTTATCATATGTTGCACCAGCAAGAAAAGTTTTTGTTAAAGGTTTTGTCCGATCTTCAAATTGCAGGTGGTGCTACAATCTCTCTAACCTACATTGCTTCTGAAAGTATAATTCCAGGGTATGGAGACCGTGCCTTAGATTAATCTATTTTACAATGCCTCTATGTCCTATAATCAAATTTTTTTTTTTTTTCTCTTTCAGATATGGAGGAGGCATGAGTTCTGCAAAGGCTGCTCTGGAGAGTGACACAAGGGTGAGCTTCTTCTGTATTTAATGCTTAAGGATTTGGTTATGTTCGGTTTATGGTCATGGCTTCTGACTTCTAATATTCTTGATAAAGGTGCTGGCTTTTGAAGCTGGTAGGAAACACAAAATCAGAGTAAACACAATATCTGCAGGTACGGGCAACTTCTAATTACTTATGTCTGTGAGTCCGGTGGCATGATTGCTACCGTTTTAGGGTTCAAAAGTTGCATTGCTTTGCCAGATGTTTACCTAACAACTATGTGGGAAACTATTTCTTGGTGAAACTCGAGTCAATTTTGGTCAATGTTGATTAAGAAATTAAATAAGTAAAAGGACACCATAATTTTGTAGTACATGGCTGAACTTAACAACCAAGATTTGACACACCTGCCTCCCCAGCCTAAGGAATGAGAAGAAGAGAATCCCCTAACAGCAGATGTGCCTAAATTAAAAAGTAAAATAGTACCTGCTCTAGCTATAGGATGCAGCTAATGTGGATGGAAAATGTGCCTTGTGCAAAAGCACGTCTTCTGTTTTATCTTCCCTGATTTCCTTCTCTTTTCTCTCTTTTCCAAATACATCTCAACGTAATAAGAGGTTTAGGCATCCATTGTATGCGGTTTTCCTTGTTATCAGTTAATTCATTCAGCATATACTCATTGAAATGGGATTAATTTCTCAAAACATTGTCCAAACTAAACAATCAACTTTGTGACGGCTCGACTATATTGAAACAACATACAGGTCCTTTAAGAAGTCGTGCTGCTAAAGCTATTGGTTTCATTGATATGATGATTGATTATTCATTGGAAAATGCACCCTTGCAAAAGGAGTTATCTGCTGGTGAGTGCTCAGCTTTTTTAACCATTTTGGCTGCAGTTTTTACCTAAATGATCTTTGGAACTACTTGAAGTGTTAGTAGTTACCTTTTGAGTTAATCTTTCCTACACCGACGGAGTAGAAATGTTTTATACCATCGAGTATAAATGCATGCCACATGTGCATAATTTGAGTTGCAAATATTAGTTTTGCACGTGTGGCATGCATCTACACTCGATGGTGTAAAAAAATTTCTATACCCGTCAGTGTAGGAAAGAGTTATCCTTATCTTTATGGCTGTGAACCATGTGTAGTGCTATAGTTAATGCTCTGACTTATCACTTTCTCTCTCTCTCTCCACAACACACACAGCAACATATTGGTTGTATGTGGGAGATAAAGTATATAGAGTAATGCTGCCTCATATTACTGTATCTTGTACTTCTTGTTGCTTCTGACTGTTAATTGTTGAAATAAATGAAACAGAGGAGGTTGGAAATGCTGCTGCTTTTCTGGCATCACCATTGGCTTCAGCTATCACTGGTGCTGTCGTTTATGTTGACAATGGTCTGAATGCAATGGGAGTAGGAGTTGATAGATCCCGTTTTTAAAGATCTTGACATCCCAAAAGTTAATAAAAGCTAGATGTTTTGCTTCATAGATTAGTTTCCAGTGGTCAGACTACAATAAACAGTTGTATTATTCGGGAAAAGGCCCATTGGGCTTTTCATTTTGATTCGAGGATAGTGTACTCTTTATTCATAGAAACAGGTTCAGCTTGGCTTTGTATATTGTATCACAATCTTACAATTTATAATTGAGCCTTGTTCGCTGGACCATTTTATTTTTCTCAAGTTTTTGAGCAGCATTGTCACCTGGGGCTCTGTTCAAATGCATGACTGAACAGATGAGAGTTTTCTCTATTTAATTGCTTTGGTTCTTAGCAAATTCAGACTGTTTAATCAAGCTGTCAAAACAGAACAATTAATTTCCTACCAAAAACATCCTAGTAGGAAAGGAGTCCTGGTCCAGCTGGAAAAAACAGAAAAACCGCTTGCAAGAAACTGAGACCCATCTAGAAGGTAAACACTGCAGGTTAAAAAGCATTTTTGCAGAAGAGTATTTCGAATTTGGATACACTTCCAGAAGGAATTGTAGAAGAGTGGGAAAGAACAAGCCAAAATTAGGAATTATCTAATTACTAATATCTACACCTGAGAAGGAATAATATAGAACAAATATGTACTACAAGGCTGCGCAAGGCGCACAGGTAATAATCTGATGCATTATCAAATCCATACCCTTCAACTAGAAGGCTACTGCCCTAGCTAAGGAGTTCCTACCCTTAACCCATTCTCCAAAATTTACAAAACTATACATTCAATATTAGACCCATCTGTGGTTACATCTTGTCATCTAGATGTGTACATAAGCAAATTGTGTGGTCGCTCAACCAAGCTTTCTCTTTCCTTTCCGAATTGCAGCAGATCTTGCTGCTGACTTGTCACTTTCGGGAGATTCTTGGACAACTGTCTGTTCCTGTAAAACCAAACCCCGGTTTCTAGAAAGTTTCCTTATTGGAGTAGTAGGCAATTCATCTTGAGTTTCTTCAGGTAAACCTACCTGAACTAGATCCTGTAGAGAACTGCTTGCAATGTCCACCACATCCCTATGTGGCATAAATTCCTCCCCATCTCCAACACAAGCCATCATTAACTGCAAATTTAGACAACATAGTAAACGATAGTCAATCTCTAGTTAATAAACCATGTAACATAGTCAGTCAATGACAATACTAGGTTAATTCAGAGAAAATTTTCAGTCAAAGACACAACTATGACTCTTTGATTTCCGAGTACACACTTATTCACTCATGAGGAAAATCAAAGGCGTGTCAATAGTGAATCATCTCCAAAGATCATGTACCTTCCAATCTACCTGAAATCACAATGAAAATATTTTATGTTGACTTACTCTTGAGTAACAAAGTGGCTGTATGAAACCTCCATGTACCAGAGAAATGACACTGCCTCCCCAGAGTGAACTGCACTGGCGGCAGCAGCATTCCTTGGTGCTGAAAAGATTGAGATCAGAAATTAAAAAAGAAAGAAGCCAAAACAGAAATAGGGTGAAGCTCATAAATGAGTTTACATGAAATAAAATCTTACCAACAAGATGAGCTCCTTTCTCATCAAGTGTTATCTCAGCTCTCCCATCTTTAACCAGAAACGACAGAGCAAATAAATTTTCAACTGTCTGTGCAAAGGACTTTTTGTTCAATATCAAATTCTCAAGCCTGACCCTCCTTTTCCTCCTCAAAATGTCAAACATTGTGGCCATATTCTTATCCGTGTCTGTTTTCTCTTCAGTATCAACCTCATCAAGCTGTGTATAGTAACAACTAAGTCAGTAAAGTGAACGTTATAAACCAATATCATCTTCTAGTAACCTGTGTCAATTGCATTTCTTACATCTAAGCAAATATTCATTCATCTCCCCACCATTGGGATAGTTTGGCGAAATGCTATATAAATGATGGGAGAATATCTATACTATTATAAAAGTATTGAGTGATGTTTCTTCCTTTTTTGAACTACCTAATTTGCCCATATGGCAAACATTATTCACTTCCAAATAACTAATGAACGAAAAAGTCATTATATTATAACTAATTTTATGTTATAGTATGTAAATAATATTAAACACCTTACAATTTGATCTCAGGTGAACTTCTTACGCCATTATGCCAAAGAAGTATAGAAATCTTTTAAGACGTCAGAAGAACTTCTTCCCACACCAGAGGAGTACATTGTTAGGAACTCTTCGTTGTGCCTCCCCAAGCAATGTACTAAAGCCAAACAAACACATTGGCCATTATCTTTCCTTTCGTTCCTCATGGTGCGCAGAATAATCATAGGCGACCTAAGCCTACTTCCTTCACCATCCAAGATTTCCAATCGCCTCTCTGACTCTTTTACATACATCATCTCTCAACTCCTGGCTTGGAAACATCACCATCTGTTCAAGTTTGGGATCTATTTTGAGGTATGAAAAACTCTGGATCTATTTTGAGGTATGAAAAACTCTGGCTTGAATTCAACATTGAGGAAATAAATGGATATTGATTGAATATTTTATGGGATGCATATAAAACAATTGATGTAAGGATGTTTATTCTTTATTCGTGAATAGTTACTCTCTAAGTTTCATTCCTTCAAGAAAATTAATTTGTAATTACCCCTTCGCCAAGGCTGTAGGACTTTGAATCTAAATTTGAACACAAATTGCAATTATACTGCATCACGAGCAGCCCCAACCCGGGATAATGTGTTCTCAATGACCTTTACAGGAAGATACTCCTTCTCCAATCCACAAAAGTATGGCAATGCTCAATAATCCTACAACATACTAATAGTCTAAAAGGGATAAGCAACTAAGAGCTTCAATGTACAACAAAGAAAGCCTAAACCCAAATCCAATAGATGGTTTTTAAGCAATCTCATATCTAATCTATGTAAATGAAGTAGCCAAATCTCTAAAAGAAAATGAAATCGACAACCTTTAAAAAAGATATTATAGAGCAATCCCAGGTTTTGAAATATAATGAACTCAGATTTGGAATGAAGGCATTTGAGATAGATTTGACAAAGGTCCTGCCTGATTATAGTTCAGATATCAAATCCATCAACAAAATATCTCCCAACACAGAATCTTAAGATATAGTCGATTAGGTATCAGCACTAGAGAAAAGGCAGCAAATTCTAAGCTTGAAACAAAAAAATTAACAAGAAAAAACATAACTTTCAGTTAATAACATGATGAAACCCTCGGTGGATTTCGGCAAAAAAGAGTGATAGAGGTAGAGAGAGATGTGTGAAGATGGCCCGTAGGCTAGTATAATGTCTTTTTGTATTTGGCTTTTGTTTTCGCCTTGGCCTACGTTAGAGTTTACATGATATTATTTGGCATTTATAGGTAGAGGTTCCCGCCCTCAAGGTCGGTAACTTCTGATCACTAAGGGGTCAGATCCTAATGGTATGCCGACCAAGATTGTCCGACCATGCACACAAGTAAAGATACATCAATAATGCAATATTACATAATTACCCTAACAGGGGTTATAGACACATGATGCTATTTTATATTGGGTGAACAGTTCTTATATCATCATAACACATGAACAAAAACACAAAACGTTCAAATTCGAAGAATGACTTACCAAAAAAAGACTAACCAGAACCCAGAATCCAAAATTCACTATTTAGTCAAATAAATCAAGAACGAAGATTGCATTAATTAAAGGATGCTCTCAATCAAGTACATCAAAATAAGCCCAAAAAAAAAAAATAGGGTTTGGGGGAGATTATGCATAAATGCCATTTATGCATAGTAATGCATCTCTTATACAGCATCTAGATGTGTATAAGAATTGCTACGATACTTTTAACCAAACTGCATAAGACACAGGATTCACTAACCATATACAGTTGGCATTTGTGCACAAACAATAATTTAACTACTTAAGCTGTATGTCATAGAACACGTCATTCTTTATATTAAAAAATGTATGTCTTTTGCTCCTTTCATTTTTAAAGTTAGTGGCATAGATTTTTACTTGCTTTATTATTTGATTTCAATTTGATAAATAAGATGCAACAGGGATGAATTTGTGGACTTGTTACCATTTTGTTAACCATCAAAATGGGCAATTTACAGAACTGAAACTTGTGAACTGGTTGTGGCATGAATTCTGAGTGAATGTGTATATCTTTAATAGCCCGGACTTCAATGGTAGGTAGGTTGTTAAAGTTCTCGAATGGTGGGTTGTCGGAAGAGTATATTTTGACTCACAATTTTACTTTTAGTCCGTGATTTTGAGGTTGTGAATACATGGTGTTGTTTTGGTAGGATGTGGCTCTTACAAAGTTACCTAAGATTAAAGTTCTTGACAATAATTGGAGAGGAAAAGTTTTAAGAACAATCAATGGTTAAGAAAGCATATGCATCACCAATTCAATGTCATTATGCTCACTTCTTAGGTACTAAAGAAAAATTAGTTAATGGTTCTACAAATGACTAATCCAGTGCTAAATTATATATTAAAAAAAATTCTGAAACATTATTTCATAAACTCAAAAATGACAAGAATACCTTTGTTCACACTATACTATGAATGATATTGGTAATTAAAATCCTAGAGTAACTAATGCTACAGTAATTGTGTGAGGAGCACTACTTTTTCTCATTCACTTTCCCCTGCATTAGTTGAGCTTTTGAAGAAATTCACAAAGGGAATACAAAGAACACCTTTTTGTTTAATATGTTTTTCATGTAGGTTGTCATCTTGTATAGATATTTCAAATGGATGCCTTAAGATACTTTTGTGCTGATTTTGATAATAATAAACACTAACAAAGTTTATCCTTCTAATTAAACACTTCAGTGGGATTGAAGGTGGAAAGAAAAACAAGTTGAATCTGGTAATTCTCATTTGAAAGTAATTGCATAAGCAAATTAGCAAATAGCCCAAACGAAACAATAAGTTGCATCAAATGACCAAAGAATACGGGGAAAACAAAAAAGTTAAAGAGCAACCATTTATCGACACAAAGAGTAGAGCAATTGCCGGAAAAAGAAATAGAATCACAATAATATCGCAATATGCAATTATTGCCAAAAGAATTAGAAAGAGCACTGAGAACATCTTTCTCAATTACAACAATTATTTTCATTTATATATCAACTTAGCTTATTTGGTTAATTAGTTTACCGTAGACGAAATTTAGATTGGTTATTATATTAGATTTACCTTCTTTAAAGATACTATCACCAAGTATTACCCTTGTAACAGATTCAATAAATTCTTGCTTATTAGAGCAGTGTTATTTACTACAATACTTAATTAAATACCGACAACTGGCTTATGAATTACCAATAAAAAGTTTGGGTCAACACATGCATTGTGCACCTTACTAGTATAAAAGATACAAATATTGTGATCAATGAAGTGCTATTATTTTTATTTAAAGTTGGTAGGGCTTTTTACCACTTTCATCTCATTCAAATGAGTACGAATTTCATTCCAATTAGACAGCAAAGTGGAAGCAATTTTCAAAGGTGAGTTTGCAGCAATGTGTACATATTTAAACACAGATTTTAAATAGGTGAATCTTACATCTTCAGGTCGAGCACTTTCTGTAGGCCTTGCACGCTTTCTGTGAATAACAGGCTTACGTTGCTTGATTTTAGTATTCATGGGCCCAACCCTGTCAAAGTCATTAAGAACACTTGGTTAACATTATGCATTTAAAAGTAAGAACCAAAATTATATGAAAATGACTAAAGAAGGATGCTAATGATAAATACATAGTGGAGCAGCCAGGAGCACTCCTGAAAACATGAGAGACTGCAAGACCAATTTCCTTCCAACGCACAGAGTTGCTACCTGCATCTCTACTACCACTTGGACCATCTTGTTGAGCAAAATTCTCAAGCAGAGAACTGACAAAATCTGATGGGGTCAACCCCTCACTGCTATGTGCCTTGACAGAGGTAACCAAGGTATTGGCAATGTCCAAGAGAGCCTCTGCATCTGCCACCTGTTCCCTAGGTTTCTGCACTGTATATTCAACATTGCAAGGAAATAAACAAATTTTTAAGCCCCAGTTATCCATTTTAAGATCAACTTAAAGTGAAGTGCAATAGACACAATTGCTCTTTTTGTCAAACTAGTAAGGTACACGTGTGATGCATGAATTGACCCATATATATTACTATGTGTGCACATGGTGTGTACATACATATAATTTAATTTTTTTTGTTTAATGAATGCCGTTTTCTTTTTTTTTTTTGGAAAAAGAAAGCACATGCTTTGTAATTATATCTCAGTTATTAATTCAGCACATAAAATAATGTCAAGAAATATATTGAATTTAGAATTGCAAACATTAGATAAACAAACCTAAGAGCTAAGACCGTGGTTGTTTAATCAACTAAAAGAAGTATAATTACAAGCCTTGAGAACTGAGAGAATACAGTTGTCAACATATATAAATTAAATATAAGTCTATTAATTTAATTATTCCGAATACAAAAAATATTCAATTATTGAGAAACTTGACAATGACTATGAACTTATAAATTTCACTAAAGCTAAGCACAAGCATTTATTCATTCTTTATTTTAACTTTGATTTTATTTATAGCAACATTTTATAAGTTGTTAATGTTTAATTTTATTATATTCTTTTTTAAATGGAAATAATCATGGAAATATATTTTTCTTATGAAGTCTTTGGAATGTCAACTTCTTTTTTGTGTTTTTGTCGGTTTTGGAATCTACGGGTGTGATTTTGCCTCAAACAATTATTCATAATTGATTGTCATGATTTTCAACTCGTGTTTTATTGTATTATGCTCTTTTGTGGTGAATAATCTCAAATTCTTACATTTAGTTTTCCATTTTCTTAAAAAATAATGTATTTGTAAAGTTGCTTTGTCTTTCATGCTTTAGTCATCGGAATCTAGTTGAGTGATCTTGCCTTAAATATACATCTACATAACTTGATTTAAATTAATATGTTGGCTTACCTTAATAGTTAATTTGATTCCCTAATTATGTTTTCCATTTTGTGTTGCTTGTATTTTTCTTTTCATATAGTGTAAGTTATTTTCCCATTTTTGTTCAAAATTAAATGATAGTACAATATAGTAGTATATTGTACTGTCTCTTATAATTGATTTAAATCAAAATCTTATACACAGTACAATATGTGTATAAGATACACATTAAATGATAGTAGTGCTGTCTCTTATACACATCTAGATGTGTATAAGAGACAGCAAATAGAGAAGGTGAGGGGAATAAAAGAACAAAAATTGTATGAAAAATAGACTTTTTCATGTAAAATATTTTCCAAAGTAAATATTTTCCTCAAGAAAATATTTTCTGTCTCTTATACACATCTAGATGTGTTGCTTGTATTCTCATATAGCCCTTATTTGCTAGGGAAATATCATATATTAACTATCTTGTCAAGTCTATACATAATCAAGTAAAGTTTAGTGACAAATTTTTTTTTAATACACGAATAGTGAAAGTTGGATAGTTTTTTATGCGTGAAGTATTAGATTTCCAAATTTAAGACAAAAATTATTCAAATTTGGATATGTAACATATATATTGGATCCTATGTGCTTTTCACAACTGAACATTTTAATCCTGCTTTATTTTTTATTTTATTTACTATATTAAGTAATTTATCCCAGGTATATATATATATAAAAGTGAGGTAAAATAGGTTAGCATGACGCATTTGGTATTTTCGTTTCTTATTAGTATTAAGTTAGATAAATTTCAATAACTTTTTTGGCGTCGTTAAGTTAATTCACTATATTGCATATTGTAGGATTAATAGAATTTTGTTGCATCTAAATGTTATAAGATCAACATAGTTTACATGCGAAACTTCTAATTTTCATCTCTTCAACTCTAGAAGTAGTTGATTGTAGAAATTGTACAAGCCAATTTTGTTTCCAATATTAGACCATCATGATTTATCATTACCTATATAAGATAAATGTGTTAATATAGTATTCAAATTAGATATGAGATCTATAAACATATAGTTCTAGACAATATGTGTGTATATATATGGGAAAATATATAACATGGGAGAATTTTCTTATATATATATATATATATATATATATATCAAAGGAACAGAAGAATAATAGAACAATATTAATACGTATTGGAGATTAAAAAAAAAAAACAACATAAAAGAAAATTGTTGTAAGAACAAATGACGTAAGATATATACCTTGCTAATTAAGAACATAATGAATCCAAAAATAAATAATGCCTATAGGCCAGGCCCTATACCCAAAGAGTTTGGAATATATAACAAAGCCTAAATTTAGGACCATGTCCTGATGGCATAGAATAATAAAATCCTTCAAATAATTTTATGTTGGTTTATTTATTGGAGTCTACTGAACTTAAAGAAAAGAAAAGAAATTAAATTGAAAGATCAGAGCACACAATGGAGTGTGTGTGAGAGTAATATAACATATTTAAAAGTAAACAAAGATAAAATGAAGATACTGGCTTTACAATCACTTGTGTTAGATGTGATCCTATCTCGTCCATATATGCCTTTTCATCACCCAAACTTCTACTTTGAATATTGCCGTGCTACTTGAATAGCACTCTTCTGTTGTTTTCTCAATTTCATGAGCGCTACAATAGGCTTGCACATTCCACAATCCCCCTCCTTATGGAGCCAAACTGGAGTTCACCTCCATTCAGTGTCTGATATTCGTCACTAGATTTGATTATTTTAATAGTATCAATTGCATTAGCAGTTTCTTTAACGTAAGAAACATGGTTGAATTCAACCAATTAGCTTCTCCCCATGCAAATAAAATCTGAGTGTTCATAACAAACTAAAAGGTTTGACTCAATTACGGAACTTTTTTGCAAACTTCTGTAATTTTGAACTTCTTTAAACTTATGTTGTTTTGGTTAGTGTAAGACCTCAAATAAGAAGTAATTGTTAAGTGTTTGACTGCTAACCACCGATGGAAACTTTGATATGATTAGTGTCATGAAGGACTCTTGTGTGATTTTAATTGATTAGCAAATTTTTAGGTTATCAGTAAGTGGATAAAGACTGTATATAATGACTTATTATTCTATTAGTTTTCAAGTAACTCATCATTTGCTTATGGGTAATTTAGGTAGATTAAAATAGGAAGAAACACACAAAAGGAAAAACACCACCCATACTTTTATAATAGTATAGATATTGCGAGATATGGAAAAAATTTGAGGAAATATTATTATAATTGCATGGCACAAAAATCCATGAAATCTAGTCTTCGGTTTCCAGGTTAACTGGCAATAAAACCAATACAATTTCAATTCAAACAAAAAATGGATTGCACAAATTTGCATACACAACAAACCTAAGGGTAAAAGGAAATGAAACACAAACTCCAATCATACCTAGCTGATGTAAGTCGTCAACCTCTTCAATTATTGACTTAAACTTATCAGAATCAACCTTGGATATATCATCCCTCTCATCTGCAAAACAATAAATGAAAATCAATGCCAAAAACATGAAACTTATTTTAACAGAATTCACACAAAAATCCTGTTTTTCAACAATATCTATATGGAAAGGAGCAGGGGTCACCCAATTGTTAACACTTTATTGTTTCCCTTGGAAAGATTTGCCTCCAGCCCCGCCCTCTCTGGCCCCAGACCCCCGGCCCAAGAAAAAAAAAAAAAATCAGGTTAATCCTTCAAAACATATTAGTATCTTTCAATGTTGACCCTCGTATGCTCAGCCACCCATATATCATAAATGTAAATATTATACGTATCGCCTTCCTCTTTTATTCCCCTCACCTTCTCTATTTGTAATGGGGTTGAAAGAAACAGGGGAAAAACTTAAATTTTGATGCATAGAAAAGAGTTTAAAAACTTCTGATCGCCCCGTGGAAGCCAAATTTAGATTTTTTTTGACAGAAGGTACTACTCTTATTTTACACAATCCAGGAACTTCCTTGACAGTGATACATACATCTTCCCATAAATGTAAACAGAGTGAAAAACTCGACTTCAACGACTTGAAAATATATCACACGGATAACAGTTCAAATTCAACCCCGATATTTCCACTAATTTACACAGCTCAAGTAAATAATAAAAACCATATTTCCAATACCCTCAATTTCAAACTTCTAACAAACCAACAAAACACCCAAAAAAAAAAAAAAAAAAAAACCACTAAAATAAAATTGAAAATGTACCAAACAATTCCTATAGCCCATAAAAAAAATACGAATTACCAGAAATACGAATCTTGAAGTTAAGATAACGAGATCGAAGAAGTCTCCTTTCCCCTACATCTTCACCATTATTATTAATATTAATATTCCCCGCTACTTCTTCCTCTTCTTGTGGGTCCCTTCTTCTTCTACTACTACTAGGCGCAGTAATCGTTGGTTCTTCACGTTTTACAGTTGCCATCATTTTCTCTTTCTTTTTTTTTTTTCTTTATTTATTTTAATTCTCAAAGAAATACTAACATTATGGAATTATTTCATTGAAAATTTTATGGGAGAAGAAAAATGAAAAACCCTGAAAGGAAAGGGAGAACGGGAGGAGAAGGGAGGAATATTCGAAAATTTTACGGGAAATTTAAAGAAAAAATTACTAGTATTCAATTAAGAAATATAGTACAACAGTTGGAAGTTAAGAGGGCTTTGGATCGCATTAAAATAAGGAAAGCGGAGAAAGAAGGGGATGGGGTGCGGGAAGGTGCAGCATGGCTATGATGGGACACCATCTGGAAAAACAATCAAAATGTTTTTTTGGGTAAGATAGAAATGGTTTCTGAATTTTAATTTACACCATTATAGTTGTCGAATTTTTTTCTTTTGAGTCAATTTGGTCCCTGAAGGGTGGAGCCATCTACAACTTCTTCTTCTATCCATGACAGGCGTGGCTAGGGGCAAAAGAGAAAATTTAGTGGGACTACAAAATACATAAGACAGATAAGCCAAAAGGTAAGCAAATCATTCCCAGGGCAAGCTCCGATCTTTTCCAATTTCTATTACTCAAGTTTTAATACTACTGTCAAATGTTTTTAAAAATTTAAAATTCGAAATTCGAAAAATTAATAAGTCGAATATATTTAAAAATTCGATTGATTTTTATCGACTTAAAAATAAAAAATTTAGAATTGTAAGTCACATATATTCATTATTTTATCTATTAAAAATAAAAATATACTAATAATTAGTTTAAGTATTTAAAATTTTAAGTTTCATATGTGCATCTTTTACATATGTCTCATGATCACATCATAAAATTTAACTTTTTTAAAAATTTTATACAAAATTTATCTATTTTTTAATGTTAAATAAACTCAATCCGGATAATTACTCGGTGAATTTATTAAATTTAATTTAAAATTCGATAAAACTCGTTGTTCATCGAATTTTTCATCGAATCATCGTAACTCTATGAGTCGAGTCAACTCGACCAAATTTTTCTGCATTTTTAAACTATGACTACTGCTGCTGCTACTACTCAATTTTCAATTTTGTATTTCTGAAGTCCTTAATAAAGGAAAGCCCCAAATAACCTACCAACCAGTAAAGAAGATCTATAAGAAGTGGATACGTACCTAATCAACTATAATACATTTTTTTGTGGTAGAGAAGCAGGAGAAGATTCAACAAAATCTTCCCCTTTTTCTCTACCATTTTCCTTATTATCTTCAGTATCACTAGCATTGCTAGTGGTTGAATTGACATGCTTGCAACAATCATCCCTCAATACCAACTATCAACTTTCTCGCAATATACAAATCGAAAAAGAACTAGACCTGCAACAATAATCTTGGAGTAATAAAATGTGTGGGATTTAAATAATCTTAACCCACAAGAAAAGAACAATAATCAATCAAAGCTGGTAATTCAAAAAAACTAAAGTCAAGAAGAAGAATGGAGTAGTAGCGATGGAAAAAAAACTGGAAGACAGCAAAATTTTTTTTTTTTATAATTCTTGAATCACACACATGCAGCACTAACACCAAAGTATATATAGGAAATAATAGGGCACAAGTCAACACATTAGCTATTTAAAACTATTCTTGGCCTACTAAGGAAACACAGACCGACAGACACACATTCTAATTATCAAAATAACTAGCATGGGTTTTAACACCCAAAGAGCAGCCCATAAACTAAAATTATGACCCCACAAATATTTAATACTTTGTTTAATATTTACATTGCCTCCCTTAAACCAAGATCTTCAAATTTGATCGTTCTAAATATTTTCTTGAACTTGACGAATGACTCGAACTTGAGTGGTTTCATGAATGTTTCAACTCCTTGATTTTCAATCTTACAATAATCAATAGTTATCCCCTTGTGTTGAACCAACTCACGAATAAAGTGGAATCTGATGTCAATGTGTTTGTTGCGTCCATGAAAACATAGATTTTTTGTCAATTCAATAGTAGACTTGCTATCATAAAATATTTTGGTAGGGCCTTCTTGCTTGTATTGAAATAACCCAAACATTCTTCTCAACCATAGCGCTTGCGTAGCACTACTTGCTGTTGTCATGTACTCCGCCTCAACTATAGTCAGCAAAGTCACTACTTACTGCTTCTTTGAAGATCAGGAAAATACACTATTACCTAAATAAAATGCATAATCCGAAGTACTCCTTCTTTGAATTATGTCACCAACCTAATCACTATCTATATATCCAACAATCAGTATAAGAATAAAAACTACCATCAGACTGTATAACTTGGATATATCTCAAAATTCTCTTAACTACCTGCAAATGGCATTGGTGTAGAGACTCCATAAATCTACTAGTCAAACTAACTCCAAAAGTAATGTGAGGTCTCATAGAAGTTAAGTATATAAGAATCTCAGCTAATCTGCTAAAATAAATAGCGTCAACAAAATCACCAATTTTGTCAATTTCAATTTTTCTTCAACCAGAATCATCATTAGTTTGGCAGTATCTATTTTAAATCTTTTCAAAATATCACCAACACATTTGTTCTGTGAAATAAAAATGCCAACATCCATCTAACACACTTCAATACAAAGAAAATAAGATATTAGTCTCAAATCTATTTCATCTCAAAATAGTTAATCATAGCCTTCTTAAATTCAACAATTAATTGAGATTATTGCCTGTGAAAATCAAATTATCCACATACAAGCATACAATGAGAAAATCTCTACCTGAATTGAATTTGATGTACAAAGTATGCTCATATGGATATATTTAAAATCCATGATTGATAAAATATGCGTCTATGCAAGTGTACCAAACCCTAAGAGCTTATTTGAACCCGTATAATGCTTTCTTCAACCTGTAAACTTTATTTTCTTGACCCCATTTCACATAACTTGCAGGCTGTTCAATATAAATCTCTTTTTCAATATTACCATTTAAAATACAGATTTCACATCCATTTGATAAATTTTCTAACAATTATTAGCATCAAATGAGACAATCATTCTAACAGTGTCAAATCTAGCAACATGTCAAAGATCTCAAATTGATCAACACATGTCTGCTATTTGTAATCTTTGACAACCAATCTCGCTTTATAGCGATCTATCTCTTCAATTGAAGGATTTGACTTTAGTCTTGTACACCCACTTGGCTCCAATTAACTTCTTTGTCGACGAAAGAATAGTCAACTCTCATGTGTTCTTTTTCTCAATTGCATGTATCTCCTCATCCATGGCTTGAATCATGTGATCTTCTTTAATAGTTTTTTCAAATATAACTGGATCATAATCTACAAATAATACAAAATTCATAATATTTTCGTCAAACAGATCATTATCATTAGAAATAACACAATCCTGCAAACGAGCAGGCGACTGGTGTTGTCTCTGAGTAATTGGATGACTTTGTTGGGACAGGTTGCACAATTGACTGATCTAGTTATATACCAGAACTCCATTTCTCCACTATTAAAATCACTAGTAGAGGTCTTGATGATGGCTCGGGATTTTTTTTAGACCAATCTCAAGCACTCTATTCATCAAAAGTAGCATCCCTACTGATAATCACTTTTCCTGTATTAGGATTAAATAAGTTGTACCCCTTTGTCTCGTGATTGTAACCAATAGCTTAAAAACCTTTAGGTATATTTTTAGAATGCATCATGGACTTTACGTCGTCCATTATAGTCCTATTTTTTCTCTCAACCATACAATTTTGTTAAGAAGTGTACCTAATTGTCAATTGATATATATAGCATGTTTTTCTAAAAAATCATCACACACAAGAAATTCAGTGCCCTTCTCAGTTCTCAAAATTTTAATATAATAGTCATTTTCCTTCTCTACATAATACTTAAACTTCTTAAACACATCACATGCATTAGATTTATTTTTCAAAAAATACACCAATTTTTTCTACTCGAACTATCAATAAATGTAATAAAATACTTACTACCACCATTTAAATGAACCACCACTGAGCACAAATCTGAATGAATCAACTATAACGGTTTCTTTACCCTCCAAAGCTTGCCTTTTAAAAAGGATCTTTGTACTTCTTTCCTAAAATACAAAACTTATATTGCTTGTTATGATAATTAATAAAAAGCATATCGACAATCAAATTTTTGCTTGCAAGAAATTTTAAACTCCCAAAATTTAGACACACCAAAATGCAAATGCCATAACCAAGTACAATCAAAAGTCACAAAATTAAAGTAAGGTAAATTACCACAATTTAGAAAATAATGTCACAAACGACTGTGGTTCATATTTACATTGACAATTAGTCCCAATTTATCATCAATGATAGCACCAATACCATGTTTAAACTCCAAATCATATCCCTTTTCAGACAACTGCCATAAACTCAACAAATTATAATATAAACTTGACACATAAAACTCATCAGATATAAAATTGAAAGACCCATATTTTATAAACCAAAATATTTTATGATAGCAAGTCAGTATATTGTTTATCACCATTATTTTCAACCACATTTGTATGTACTTCACCATCACGATTTTTATTATGTCAATATTCATTTTGATAATGTTCAGTTTTACCACAACAATAACATTTAATTTTAGATCTATCAATTCTTTGAAAATTATTATTCGAATGATTATTATGTTGGTCTATCCTACAATTACTATTATTATTTCTTTACTGGTAATTAAAGTTAGCTTAATCACGACCTTGAAAGTTGCCTCTGCCGCCACGTCCTCTACCTCTAAAATGTTGACCTCTTTGATTTGTTTCAGTTAAATTCATCGTCTCATCTTGTTTGTTTAGAATGATCCACCTCAGTTTGAAACACTGTCTCTTATACACATCTAGATGTGTATAAGAGACAGTTCCAATCTTCTAAGTCACCGATTTACCCCTCAGTTCATGCAACTTTCAAGTATTCAGGTCTTTGGTCGCCTTAAGAAACGTTTTTTTTTGTGTGAAATTCTATACTCAACGATCGTAGGATTTTTTTGATAACTTTAACTTCTTCAATAACCTCACCATTGGTTCTCATATCATTAGTAAGATCATTAATTTTGCCAATAAACTCTTTAATTGGCTTAGTTGGTATCATTTGGGCCAACTCATATTGTCTCATGAGCTCTAGCAATTTGATTTTTTTTACGTCAGCAGAACCACGATTTGAATTCACCAAAATTGTCCAGGTCTCATTTGGAGTTTTTGCATTCATAAATTTGTTGAATATATGCAACTGGACTTTAGTGTTGAGGTAATGGTGTGCGTTGTAATTCAACTACCTATTTTTCTCCAATTCCTTGTTTCTTTATTGCTGTTAATCTCATGCTTTCTTGGGGTTCATTAAATCCTCAATTTACAATAGGCTAACCTACAATGAACAAACAAAGAAATTTTGCATTTGACTTGTCAAGTTTCATTATAACCTTTCTCTTATACACATCTAGATGTCTTATAAGAGACATGAACTATCCATATTTTATTTATTTATTTATAAAATATCACAAAACTCTGATATCACTTTGTAAGATTTAAATAATCCAAATAAATTAACCCACAAGAAAAGAATAATAAGCGATCAAAACTGGTAATCCGAAAAAACTAAAGTCGAGAAGAAGAATAGTAATAGTAGCGGCAGAAAAAAAAATTGGAAGGCAGCAAAACAATTTTTTTTTTTTTAGTTTCTTGAATCACACACACGCAACACTAAGACCAAAGTATATATGAGACGGGGCACAAGTCAGCACATTAGCTATTTTGAACTTGGCCACTAAAGAAACACAAACGGGCAGACACACACATTCTAATTATTAAAAATTGTAACTAACATGGGTTTTAACACCAGAAGACCAGTTCATAAACTAAAATTATGACCCAACAAATATTTAACACTTGGTTTAATATCTACAAAATGGCATGAAAAATGTGGGTTTTTGGGATACACCATCAACAAAAAAAGGAATATGAGTAGGGATGGTTTGGAATTCTTGTTTAGGAGGTGTTGTGGACCGAGAAGGTCTTTTGGACTTGGGAGTTTTTAGAACTTCTGGCTCGTACTTGGCCTATGCAAATGACTTTAGGGATGATGGTTCTTGCTGAACATCACTATTAATGACGGCTGCATTTATTTTGGTTGTTTGCATAATCCCTTATGCATTGATATGAATTTGAAAAACAAAAAAAAAAAAAAAAAGTGAATATTTGGAAAGAAAATTTTGAAATTTCAACATTACAAACATTTTTATTAAGATATTTCGAAATAAAATGTGACAATATAAATCTAAACAGAAAGAATATTTAAAATTACACCTTATTCTTCTGTTTCATCTCTTGAATTAATGAAGTGATCCAAAATAACTACTCGTATAATCAGATGGCTTAAGTGGCTGGTTTCCCTAGTGGCACCAGTGGTGGTGCGGCCTCGGGCCACCACCACCAAAAATTTGAGTTCCATACACGAAAACTCCAATGACAAGCATCCTACAGTCTCGAAACCATCATTCAAGACTTGGCATTATGTTGTCCCTCGTCAGATCAGCTCCAGTTTTGTGGAAACATAATGTATCAAGGCCATAATCTCCGACCCTGTGGGGAAGCTAACTCATAGGAGACCTAAAATCAAGTTTTTTTATTCACAGTAGATAGTAGGAACTGAAGGATTTCTCTCACCTGATTGAATTATACCAATGTCGAACACTGCATCAAGAGGCTGACATACAGAAATATGCAGAAACATATCATAAATACAAAACAATATTTGTTTCTATGCTCCCAAACTTGCATAACAAAAGCAGTTGATCTTTTCTGCAATAATAGCAAGCATACAACAAATGAGAGAGACTCCATTAGAAAACAAAAAGTGAAGGGATTGTCATATAGTAAAGTACACTTTCTCAAGACTTATGAACTAAATCTAGTCAATTTCAACTGAAACTCAAGAACTGGTAAGTTCATCCCCTCAATGTGCTCACCAACAGCAGCAAACCCAAGATACTCATTATCATCTGCAAGCCACAAATACCATTCATGGACAACTTCCAAAGTATAAAGCAAAAACAGAGTATGTCAGCGGACCAGAGTAGAATTTCAGTCGGGAAATAATACTCCACTTCAGGATCTTCACCTGTGGCAGATCTATGAACTCATATATTTTGTACCACATCTCAACTTGCATGTGCTTTCATATGCAGTACATCTCTCACAAACTACGAAACCACAAAAAGATACACACATACACACACAGAGGAGGACAGGCAAAATATGTATACTTTGCATTTCATTGATAAGGTTTTCCTTTATCACAATCAAACTGAATATGCCCACATAAATTTATTCATATATAAACATTTTTTGCCAAAATTGCAAGCACATAATTCCCGCCACAAAGGAAAATAAAGGATTAATAGCTCAATGGCCTCTCAGATCAATATTATATGACACTCGGCATGTAATACTCTGCACCAAAGGTCAATTTCAGAACTACCTCTTGGGGTCATTGTCCCGCATGTATACCACAGGTCTGACTGAATCTTGGCCTCTTCACAAGCATTCTGATGATACCACACCTCACTTTACCTCGGCCCTGAGAGCATGCAAATGATTCTCCAGCCTCAAGTACTGATACTCTCATTGACTGGGAGTCAAATGGCAATGCTGCTTTCATTGCCAAAGTTCAAGGCAGGTCTCACTTGGAAAATTCAAGAGCATAGTTGAGATTCCAAATTCATCCTTCACCCAACATCTGTAAATTCTGGCATTATCAAATAATCATCTAACCCAGATATGAAGCCAGGAATATAGTCATGTGCAACCATATCTGAGCCTTCAGTTGCCATGGCAAGCTCTTTCAGCATTTAAGTTAAAAGGGGAACTGACACCAAGGTTATTCACTCCAAATTCAGCAATGCTGGTTGATGCCACATCATGTTTATCACTCAAATCACTTACTGTATAATGTACTGGATCAGCTGCAATACTACGTGTTGCATTAGATTCTACAGCTATCTTTCTCAACTTTGATCTGGACAGCTTATTTGAATCAACAGCTGATGGCTTGTGTTTCCCCAAAGATTGTAATTTTACTGGAGCTTGAGACTTTGCATCCCCTGTCGGGAGAGCCAGCGTAGCCCAACCCAAAGAATCTTCAAGACAAGCTCTTGCTGTAGCTCTGAAAAGAAGCAAGAGTGGCATTACATTCTCAACTTAAAAAAAAATGCTACACAGCTTACAATTACATTATATAGCAAGTGTTCTCCATCAGAGGGAAAAAGGGAGGAGGAGGAGGGGGGCTTACGCCTTCC
This sequence comes from Cinchona pubescens, assembly GCA_025175665.1. Taxonomy (NCBI): domain Eukaryota; kingdom Viridiplantae; phylum Streptophyta; class Magnoliopsida; order Gentianales; family Rubiaceae; genus Cinchona; species Cinchona pubescens. The sequence goes on from JANKKI010000217.1 coordinate 502,252, forward strand.
ATTCTCAACTTTGCATTTTTTTTTATTCTGCGCGATGGTCTAAAGTTGAAATTTTCCACATTAATCAGTATGCACAGAGCGGACAGGGTGAAAAGAAAGCCAAGGAAAAAAACCGACCAATTAAGAATTAAAACCCTGTTGAAAACACAAGTTGATGTCACGAGACAAAATTCATCCTAACATGCCAAATAGACGATATGGATTGTAAATAGCACTAAAACGAGAAGCAAGTCTAGGACACATTTTTCCCCAAAAACTGGCACTTCTCACACCAATTTGTGATACTCAACAATTAGAAAGACTTGTTCAATTAATGTTCAAGAAAGGTGAAGACAACAATTGTACGTGGCTCCAGCAGTACCTATCTATTAACATTTAAAACCTTTTTTTTATTTTTTATAAAGGACATTTCTGCTAATGCAAGGACAAGACAGCATAGCACATGACCTGGTTTGCTTTTAAACTATGCTATAACCAACCTGTAAATCATTTAAAATGCAGCAGAGCATGTTAGACTTCAGCTTAATTACTAAAAGAAATTATGTCTCTTGCTGCAAGCCTATACCTGAACCGATTTTCTGCCAAAATTTGGGAACTTTTGAGATGATTTTCTTCTTGAATGATTTTTGAAGATGATGGAGTATCACGCCCAAGTATCGAAACATTTATGACAGACGGAAGGTTCATAGTTCTATCATGTTCATTACCCACTAATTCTAGCGTAATATCCAGATGCTCTGAAACTACAGAATCTTCATCCCACAGCTTGGAGGTAGGAACCTTATCATCCTTTTTATGTTCTTGCTCATCACAGAGAGCAGCAGCGACTAACTTGCCACACACACTTGAATTAGTAAATTTCATCTTTTCCAATGATTCCCCATTGAAATTCTTGGAAAAGTCGTCCACTGCAGGAGTGAATGCCTTCCGATAAGAATACAAGGAATTTTGGAATGACGCAAGGCTGTGTCTGTTATTACGAAATCTCCATACAGTAGACAGAAGGGCAAAAACATGCTTCTGAACAAGTGGTTCAGGATCAGGTAGCTGAGAGGCAATATGGGGAACTAGCAACATCCTGGTATGGTCCTGACACAAAAGGTGAACATGAAATAGCTAAATCAAACAAAAACAAATCCTCCATCAGAGCATAAATGTATTGCATAATGCATTTTGATAATTGAAACGAGAGAATTTCTTCTTCTTCTTTTTTTTCTTTTAAATGTTTGAGTAAGACATGCCAAAAACTTCAGGACTGTAATAGCATTTTGAGTTGATCAAAACTTGACAGAGTATTTTATAAGGAATAACACAGAATTTGCAGCCAAGGTTTGATTTACGCCACGAACACTGAAAATACAATTTTTATGAGCAAAATTGAGGAATCAGTAGAGAAGCAAGACCCTGCAGTTGTAATGTTAAAAAAAACGATTTATACCCAAACCTTTATTTTGGGCGTAACTGCACCCAGATTTTGTTTTCGTTTGTGATTCTCTTCCAAATTCTTTTTCTATCAGTACCAAGGGAAAACTCCAATGTGCATACCTCAGTTAATTTAAGAAGAGCTTTTGAGCCGGAGCCAATATTGCTGGATTTGTCATTGTTTACAGCATCCACACCAGACAAAACATATTTTTGGACAAGTTCCCTGAACCTCTCACAACAGTGGACAGGATGCCGGTACCTACCACGGTAAAGCCCACCAGTAGACATTCCATACAGAATTTCACTCACCAAACTCCAATTTGGGCCATACTTGTGCACAGCAGCACACAATATAGCATCCTCCTGGGGCAACCAGGAATCAGGTAATGGAAAACAATCTTTGGACCATATGTTCCCTTTCTTCTTTAGCTTCTCTGCTTTTATAGTCATGACTCGCTTCACAGGCATAGCTGTGATTGAAATTTTATTTCCCATCTTACTTCTGCTTACAGTCTTAAGTTCAACATCAGCTGCTCGACTCTCACCATGTCTCGAGTATTTTGGTTCATCCTGTTGCTTTCCTGGCAATTTGGAATCTAAAACCAAAGAGCTTATTTCAGGACCCTTCTTGAACTTCTTGGACTTCTTGTGGATCAGATGTGCTTCTCTCTCCATCACCACATGGTGCTTGTTTACGTTTCTTCTTCAGCTTCTGACATGGAGAAACATTGCCTGAGGAAGTCATATCATCATAATCCATAATTTCTCCATCAAGGGACATCAGATCCACTGGTGATGACTCCTTGAGAACTTTGAACTCAGAAGCTAAAGCTCCCTTCTTCAGAGATTTAAACTTGGCTTTCTTTGTCTTTTTCTTTGACTTGGATTTGGGACCAGTTGACTTTGGATTCCTGCATACCACAAAAAACTAGCTATATCCAGAAATAGTAATTTCCTAATACCAGGGTTCCCACGAATCCCACCTAGGTACAAGGTGAACTGGGGACAATAGGAAAATTTCAAGACAATATACTTGCCTCGCATAATCAGAATTCCCATATTCTGCGAGCTCCTTCTCTTTGGCTTCGGATTCCAGTTCTTCCATCAACTATCAAGTATTTCCAGATAATCTCATCAGCAGAATTAAGATAAAATTTCCTAGGACAGCATAGTTTGGGTTTCCCTAGCAGCTGGAAAACCTCTTTTGTCTTCTTTTCCTTTTTTTTGGGGGGTGGGGTAATGGGAGGTTTAGGAGACAAACATCAATTGGTGACACTAACCTGATGCTGGGTCAAGGCCTCAACTTGTTGACGATATACCTCGGTTGCAAAATCAGCATCCCAACCTGAAATTAGCAGGAATTTTGAGCATTAACAATATGATCTCAAAGCCTGTATTGTGCACATAATGCTTACATACAAGCTACAAAACCTAATATTTATTTGGGTATGAAAGAATGAAATTATTTTAACTTCATTAAGGGACAAAACTAAGAAAATGACATTGTTAGATGAGAAATTCAGAATAAAAGTTTGCTGCATGTTAATGCTACAATTTAAAACAATGTTAATAACTAAAATAAATTAGAGAGCTACTTACTTTCATACACGAAAGGTTCTTCGTCATCATCAATATCAGCTTCCATGTCCTCCTTCAACTTCTCAATGTGATCCAGTTCCCATTCTTTCTCCTCAAACTGTACTTTTGATTGATTTGCTGTCTTATCTATGATTGGGTCCCACAGCTCCATAAAACGTATTGCATAGCGGTCAATGGGACGTAGCTGATTTTCAAAGGACAATATTGTTTGTCCAGATGCAGCAGCAGCTGCAGCCATCTTTTTTACATCAGCAAGCATGTCAAAATGTCTCTTCCTTACCAGCAAAAGTGAGTGATCCACCTTCAACTGGTTCGTGGACATTCAACGCTGCCGCACCATCTTCATTTAATGTAGTAACCAAAGCACCGTTCTCAGTAGGCTCATCAGGCTTCAGGTCCTCCTCATTGACAAATTCATCTTCTTCCAATCTCCCAATGGCTTCCTCAGTGAATTCTTGGTTCTCCACAGCCTCTTCCTGTTCAACTTTCTTGAGTGCCAGGTAGTCAGCTTCATCTTCAGCATACTTCAGAGCTGCCTCCACTTCAGAATTAGAGAGGGGAACCTGTACAGAACTTTCATTTCCATGTTCCTCCTTTTCAACATCTTTTATGGAAATTCTTCGATGGCCTGAAAACAATTCCATAGGATCCAGTTTTTTAAAAAATTCAGTATTATAAGCCCCACTTTGTATAACCAAATCATCAAGAACACGCTTCTGGTTTGCCTTCTTTAAAATATTCTAGAATGGTATAAGAGACTGATTAACCGATAGATGTGTACTTCACGCGTCTGCCCTATTCTATGACAGCGATCTTGAGCCTGTTGATCCATAGCAGGATTCCAGTCACTATCATAAAAGATGACTGTATCTGCCCCAACTAGGTTAATGCCAACACCACCACTACGGGTTGACAAAATGAAAAGGAAAATTTTTGGATTAGAGTTAAACCGCTGCATCAATGTTTGCCTGTCCTCTGGTTGAGTAGAACCATCTAGACGCATATAAGTGTAACCATACAAGTTAATGAAAGCCTCCAAAACATCAAGCATCTTCGTCATTTGGGTAAATAGAAGAATTAATGCCCTGTGACCTTCTAATTTTAGACGTCTAAGCAAAACTGCAAGCTCCTGCAACTTGCCACAGTCAAATTGTATGAGTCGTCTATCAGGGAAATAGACTTGCCTCCGGACCACTGCTGGCCGAAAAGGAGTGAGAAGAGGAGACAGAACTTCAGAGCATCTTTCCTTATAAGTTGGCTCAATAAACACAGAACTTCCACCTTTACTACACCAGCAAACTGGGGTCGGGGCACGTGCAGCAGGGATTGCAAACATGAAACTCTCTACCTGATCAACCATTTTCTGAAATCGTTCAACTGGTGATAGTACAACATCAGCAAGCATAGATGAATATGAGTAAGACAGAGGATTACACTTCTGATGATGAATATCATAGAGGGAATGTTTTATGGTAACAATTTCCCGTAAGCCTGTTGAGTAAATGGGTTTCCATATGCACCTTAAAGAATTCCACCATGCAATAGATGCTGCCCGCTCCTTTGCTTCTCTCTGCCTCTCCTTAATAAGCGCTTTTGGATCTCCTCAAAATGTTTGTCCCATGCATCTTCTTATGATTACATGCATGCACAACTTCTCCACTAGCCAGGTCCACATGACCCTCAATTAAACTTGATGGGGTAGCAATAGCTTGAATTTCTTCACTCTCCCAGGATGACATGCAGATATCCAAATGAGTGAATGAAAGCCCTAAATTACAAAGGTCAACTGTGGAAAATGGTCCAGGTGCAAGCATAGCACAAACAGATGAGCTTAACTGCAAATCAATGCCACTCATATCAAAGGAACTGACAATTGGACGACCTTCAAATAAATCAGGATGATTGCAGACTTTACGAAGTTGCATTATGACACTAATCATCCCAAAGAAATTTGAACCAGCTAAAGTAGCTTGGGTCTCTGAGCTAGCAATGAAGTCCTCATACAAGTTCCGCTGCCTCTTTGAGAGTCTACAATAGATGACATGTTCATGTTTCATGGGAAGTTGCTTCTCTACATCTCCATCTGAGACCTCTTCAAACGACGTAGTATGAAGGGTCGAAGAACATTGTGCAAACGATCAACAACTTCTTTGTTCACTTTTTCTTTTCCCTCAACCATCCCAGTTATAGGATTACTGAACCAATCCTTGAATTCTTGATGAGACTGAAAAATGTGTGGCATCAGGAAATGCATTAAAGACCATAATTCCATAAGATCATTCTGCAACGGAGTACCAGTTAAAAGAATGCGGCGCTTCGAGTTGAAATTTAGAAGTGTCTGCCATCTTTGAGACTTCCAGTTTTTTATCAAATGAGCTTCATCTAAAATCAAGTATTTCCATTTCTTCCGCTTAAAAACTTTGGAATCCTGTATAACAAGCCTGTAAGTGTTATACACACATGAAAAGAATTTGGTTTTAACCACCCTTGCCTCTTTATTCTCCGCTCTTTTGCACTTCCAAAATATGTCAATATTTTGAAAGCAGGACACCATTTAAGAAACTCAGTTTCCCAATTGAGCATGACGCTTGAGTTGGAACAACAATGAGATGAGGGCCCCAAATCCCTTTTCCGCATGCTAGGTGAGCTAGCAAAGCAATTGTCATTATAGTCTTTCCCAATCCCATTTCATCAGCCAAAATCCCATTAAGCTTTTTCTCATACATAGTAACAAGCCAGTCCAAGCCAATATGTTGATACTCACGGAGAGTATACTTGAGAAGAAAAGGAAACTTTGTACGCACTTTAGTGGTCAAGAATGTGTTACCCGTGGGTTGTGCGGATCTAGCAGCAGCAGCTGCATCAGCAATTATGTCTGCACTCTCACCTTCTTCTCCAGCTTCAGCGATACATTCAGCTTCTAATTCTTCAGCTACAGAGCATGCACCAGGCTGGGAAGCACTAAAATTATCTTCTCTATTCAGAGAAACTTTCAGCAGCCTTAACTCACATTCCTTTTGTGCAGATGAATCCACAAATTTCTCAGAAGCAGAAGCAGAAGCAGATTCTGATCCTGAGTCATAAGACTCATCTTTCTCAGCGTTGCAATCCTAACATGTAAAATCAAGCCATCCAAAAAATTTTAAAGATGTATAGTTAATTCAGCAAAACTGCAGTGAGACATCCATACCATACCTTTTTATACCTTGCAAGCAGAACAACATTATTGGGATTTCGCTCTCTTTCTGCAATAGTGCAATCTGAAAATAGCCATTTAATTATAAAATCAAGTTAAACTCAAAAAAAATGACAATTAAGGGAGGGATAATTTCACAAATCTCCCCAGGTTTATGGCAATTAGATTAGTTCCCCTCAAGTTTTGTACCTCCCTTATTTCTTTAGTAAAAACCCAAAAGAGCCGATGTGGACATATTTTTCCATTGAAAATCCTAAGATACCCTTCTAGCAAATTTAAGGAAATTTTTTTCCCCACCTTCGACACTTCACAATTCCACCACAGTCCTGCCATTCAATTCCACAACCTTCTTCAACCCCCCCAACCAACCAGAGGACAGGCAAACATCTGTCTCAGAAGAGCCCAAAATTACTAGCTTCAGCAATGCACCATTAATTGCACACGAAAGTCAAAGATAAGAACCAAACAAATGCTTGCCACCTCAAAAGTCAACCTCAACTCCAAAATCTCAATCAACAAATCCCGATAGTCCAAAACCATTTTCAGATCTAAGATCAAATTCTCCTCCTCCAATCAAAATAGTAACAAAGATAACCAAAAAGTAATATCCAAAACCATTTTCAGATCTTAGTTTTGAATCAATTTGTTTATGTAATTCTTAGTCTCGGTATTTGTCCGTCTATGATCTAAGGCTTGAATTATTTGTAGTCCTCAGTGTTTTTTCATTCATAAGGAGGGAGGGGAATGGGTCCATGAAATTTGAAAGAGAACACGAGAAAGTTGGTGGATATGTGGAAAGTTTGAGGCAGCTTTTAATTTTCTATAGGTTTTCTAGAATTTTTTGTTTAACTATTATGTGAGAATTATTACAGTAATTATTCCACATCAAGGGAGGTAAGTGTTGAATTTTCAAAACCACAGGGGAACTACCTACAATTGTCATAAACCTCACCAGAGGTTTGTAAAATTATCCCTTCTAAGAAATTAGAACATCAGTATACATGGATTAGACTTCTGAAAATAGATAGAACTCAAAGAAACCATAATTTTGTGTCCTTGCCTCATTTGCGGCATCATTTGGTTCTGCCTTGGCTAGTTCTTCCTCCTTTAACAGGGTTGTCTCATCATCCTGAAATCAGTGCCACAAATCAAATCCATTTAAAATCACGTGTCACCTTTAGTCACTGCATCAATTTAGAATCGGTGAATTTTTCTGGCATGCCAAACTCTACTTAGAAGGGCAAAATCCCAAAAAGTACTCATCAAATGCATCAATATGCACAAGATAGTAGCATTTGTGGTCAACAGTAATTAGTAAAACCACACAGCATCAGAGGGTATATTAGAAAACTCTATGCTGATTTAACATGATTAATTGCTCTGTCAGTATTTACAGATGAACACTCATGCATCATTAAATGATGACATGGGGCCTTGTCCTCCACAAGGACACATGGCCAAGTCTCAACAGTGCTCCTTGAGAAATAAGCCAAGGCTAACCTACAAGTGTAGCAGCCAAATTTGAGGACCCATTATCAAACCAATACTTATATGTATGTGTGTGTGTGTGTGTGTATGAAAATTCTACAATCCCTTCTAGGGAACCATTTCCTTGTGCTTTAAGAGCTTGTACAGTACAACACTATATGCTTTAAAAACTTGTACTGTAGAAGTTCTTAAAGCCAAGGGAATTCCCTAAAGGTACAGTACAACACTATATGAAAACTTGTACCATACAAGTTCTTATATATATATATATATATATATATATATATATATATATATATATATATATATATATCTTTGGCATACCATATCTTATAGCATATCCTACATGTGTATAAGAACTATATAAATTTTGTTCCCCCTAGTGGCGGTTCTATGCCACCACCTCCTCTTGGCCTGGGGCCCAGCATATTAGTACATCATCCATCATTCTTAAAATATCATCTCTCTCCACCCTTTTTACACCATCCATTTCCATGAATATCTAACCTAATAACAAGATTCACCAGTTGGCAACTTTGCAATACATAACACAGCTCCAATGGCCTTAAATTCTGGAAACATCTCTTGTACAGTTGGGAAGCTGATAAACATTCTAGACGTAAGGGTGCAGTTTAGCTCAATAATGCATTTTCAATCCGGATGTAATTCCATGTGAGACCAACAATATTCACAAATAGGATTATACATTGTTCTCTGTACTTCTTTTCCATGTTAAGCACTCTTCTTTCTTCAGGGTTGCTTTATCTACTTAAATCATTCCTTTTTACCACCTAGTCTACAAAATACTCACAAAACAAATCAATTACAACTCAGTATCCCCAACATCCTTAAGAATCACCAGTGACCTTACTGCCATATTTGCCACCTTGAAAACAAACTGGATTTCAGCATCCAAAATTACTAGGCCTAAGCGGATGTAATGACTCAAAGCACGCAAATCTATGCACACCACATATCCAAAAAAGGCAACAATGAAATATTTACCATAATATCGTCTTTTTCCTCTCCAGCTGCAAGGTCAAAATCTTCATCCTCCTGGATGTATAAAGATGGACAGATAACAAATATTAACTCTATAACCAGCAATCCACAAAAATAATAGAATCTTCAAAACAATTCATTTTAGATGCTTCATTTACCATCATCTAAAGCGAAAAAAAGCAAAGAACGTACATCACAAATAAAAGGTTAGCTATAACTAACTACCAAAAACACTTCTACATTAAGAAATACGTTTCGGTTACAAATATGGTGATGACCATCAACACAATCCATCAGCAGCAAAAAATGGTTAATAACATTTCCCAGCAGATCTTGCATGATACATAACCTAGAGCAGCATTAAAGATCTGAAGTGATAAGCAAAAACTTCATGTCCAGCTTAATAATGATAATGTTTCTTCCATCTAATGACCCAACACCTAACAACTTTTTCATAACTTCAGTGAACAAGCTGAAGAAAAAATCAAATATGTACAACCTTTCAGTAAGCTCAACCTTTTTTTATACCCCATCAAAGATAAGGACAAAAATTTGCATCCTTTTTCATTTTTTGCACAGCATAGACCATCAAAATTTTGCGGTGAAGATGCTTTCACATATTGATTCGAAAAATATTCACCCAGAAATCACTGATAAATAGTAAAAGAATATGCAAACAATTTCTTAAGCAATGTAAAACAAATGACTGATGAGCTCAAATTAATATCCTTCAACTCAACTTGGATCAGCTCATTTTGTAGCTACAGCTTGATCCTAATAAGCTACAATGTCACGATCTTTGTCACAAGTACTCATTTGTAGCTATAGCTTGATCCTAACAAGTGCTACATTGGAAATGCAATCAATGTAAGGCTAAGCAATGACGTCATTACAAGCCTTTATAAAGTCTTGGCCAAACCATGCTCCTTATTACAAATTATAGTTACGGATAAAAATGGCCATTGACCAGCTCATCCAAGTCAATAATTTTCTGCATGAAATTTAGATAGCACCAAGCTCAACCTAATGTAATGTTAAATCTCACCCAAACTTCATACAAAACTAGCCATCAACCTTTGCATATCCAAAGTTCATATAAGCATTCAAATCAACCATATAATTGTAGATCATACTGTTCACAGATACACATCTAGATGTGTATAAGAGACTAAATTATCATAAACAAGGATAGCAAATGTCTGAAGGTCCAATATACAGAAGCTAATTTCCAATCTTACCTGTTCATCATTAAAATCATCAAATATACACTTCTTCTCAAAGTCCTGAAATTTATTTGGAGTTATGACTTTGTGCACTTGAACATCTGATAAATGATCATCTGAAATGCATAAAAACCCATTACTTCCCACCTGTAGCAGGATGACGAAAAATATTAAGTTGAACACAGAGACAACTCCACAATTCATGACAATCATATAACCACAAACACATACAACTTACACAACGACGACCAGGGGACACAGATGAGCTTCTTCTGCCGTTTGCAGACACAGTATCAATATCATTTTCTTTACCTGTATAGTCTTGGAAAATAAAATATGGAGAAGATAACCATAGAGAAAAAGCAGAACGTTAATTAATTAAACACTCACCATTTTCAATTGATCCAGTTGCTCCAGTAACATCAGCAATCTGCTCTGGACTAGTTTCTCTGCTGACTGAGCATTTACATTAATTAAAATTTGTCCATCATGAGTGAATTACAATTTTTTTTCAATTTAGTTTCTTCTAACGAGAGTACTAGTTTAATTCTGTATACAGTATACCGTAACTCAACCATAGAAAACAATAACAGAAAGGGTGGGAGATAACAAGGCAAAGAATTCTGCTTTCTCTTCATTCCTTACCATCTCTCTCCCTCTCGTTCTCTCTCACACACAGATATCTAGGGCCTCTGTAATGTGATTTCAAGTTATCAGTTGTAGGCCTCTTGAGAACAGAGCAGTGCATGTATGATCAGTTGTTGGCAGCAATAGTACATATTGGAACTGTAAATGTGGATCAGGTAGTAGAGTAAAAACAACTTTTGCTGGTGATTGTGTGGTTAAGTTCTCTTTCTTTTAATTCTGGTGTTCTCAAGAAGCAATGTCAACAACCAGCAGTCAAAAAAGGGATAATGGATCTGGTCGTGGCATACAACCTTAGATAATGGAACACTCCAATGAAGTCTGATACATGGTAAGAATAATTACCTCAAAGGGAGTGCTACAACTCATAAGAGACAGCATAACTGGAAGGATTGACATAGATTATATTAGATATGCTACCTAATAACTTGGATCCTAGGGGTTTTATCTCAGTTTGCTAATCAATGACCTCAAAAGTTCATAAGATATAATCATATCTGGAAGCAACCCAAAAAAAAATATGGGATATCTAGAGAAAGAAATTGGTCTGATATATTATCTGAAGCATGAATCAACAGTTTAAGGCAGGAGGACAGGGTTCTGTCCCTATTTCCATTTTGTTCCAGTAAAAACATAAGGATTCTCTACCAATTAGTCATTTGCAATGTTTGGAGTTAAGGAAACAAAAGAAAAGTACCAACTTTGTGTTTGTTTGGGAGTTGGGGAGAAATGAGGAGAAAAGACCTGTTTTAACTTATGCACCCTTTTAGTTATGAAACAACAAATAAAGAAAGAATAAAAGGAAGACATATAGCAGAAAACAACAAATAAAGAAAGAAGGGAGAGAAGAAATCATGATTCTACATAAAGCAATTCCTGTCTCTTATACACATCTAGATGTGTATAAGAGACACAAGAGAAACCGTACTGGTGAGATAATGATGGATTCAAATGAAATCTTCTGTCTCTTAGGAGCATGGTCTGGAAGACTTTCTCTTCTCTCATTTTCTTCCCACCTTTTAAAAGAAAACCTTTTGGAGTTAGGAGGGATCTGGCATTCCTCCTTTTCTCTGCTATTCTTCCTTGGTTTAACTCACAAATGAGAAATATTATTTACTTTTCTTTCCTAATCCTTCTCTCTCTAAATCAGCCTCCCAAACGAGCTGTTAAGGTTTACAGTATGGAATCCCCATATGAGAGTACTCAGGTTAAAGTAGATTTCTAGCTTTTCTTTTGGTACATTCCTTCAAGGCAAGTAAAGTTTTAAAAAATGCAACAGTGTCACCAGAATACCTTGGATGAAACTCTAACAAATTACGATATACCTTTCTTGTCGTAGCGTTTAAGAAGCTCCTCCAGTGGGAGATCAATTTCACTCCTGCAGAGCTGCTAATTCTTCTTCCCTTTCTTCTTTGGTTATGAGAGCCTCATCTTCCTCAATAGTATGCTCGTCATCTTCCTAAAGCAGTATCATTACACGTGGAGACAGTTTCATAAGATCACAGTTGCAATGAAGCATTATAATCAAATCTCTCATTTTATTCATAAAAATCAATTATAGCACCTTTAAGGCACATAAACATGTCTAAATTTTTTATTTTTTTTAAAAAAAAACAAAAACAAATACAAATCCGAACAATCCATGACACCATAACAAAAGATCAGTCCAAGTTAGGGCAATATCCCGTAAAACAATGATTTCACAAGTTGCTTAGAGAATTGGAGTCGATAGAGACCCAACAGCAACATTAGTATCACATATCACAACTTTGATTGGTGGATTTAATTTGTTATGTACTAACAACTCATACTCAAGCAGAACATTCACAAATAGAAGTTAAAAATAATAAACAAAAAAGCCTTACTGATTCATCCTCTGAGGTCTGTGTCCATATCATAATCCTCGTCTATATCAGGCGCTTTTGATTGAGGTTCTACCAAGACAGCTCAAGTAAGACACCACACAAGGCAACCTAAACAGGAAACCAACAAGTAAGGTACTGCAGGATCTTCTTACCAATAGTTGGTTCAACACTTCCATTGTCATAGTCATCTTCTTTGCATAGGATTCTCATTGGTTCTTTAGGGGAACTCGAGTTCATCAATTTGCAACGACCTGGTGAGCTAACAAGGTTCTCTGCCAGCATTGTGGAATACCTTTGCACAAAGTGAAGAAATGACACAACATTTTATCTTTCACTTACAGGTGCACCAGTAAAATTATACCAAGAAAGAACTTTCATAATCCATTTATAGAGAGCTGAAGGCCCCTAAGTACCTTTCAGTTTGCCCAAGTAGAAACTCAAGTTGTTTATCAAGTGCTTTTTTCTTTTTCTCATCAAGCTCCAGCTGATGCTTGTAAAGCACCTAGAGACATAATGCCAAACAGAATTTTTCATGCAAAAGAAAGAAAACATAAATACCTAGTGGGAGAAATTGATCAAAAATAGATATTACCAGCTTCTCTATTTTCAACCAAAATTTCTTCACATCTTTAGAAATACAGAGTGCAACTTTCCTCAACCTATGCTCTTCTTCCTGGTCACAATCATGACAGTAACAATTGATAATAGCAACAGTGTGAAATTCAATAGAAAAAAAAAATACCGTCATTCTAAAATTTAAGAGTTATATAAATATATTGCAAAGTAGATAGAAACAGAACTTTTACTCTCTTCTCTCCTCTTGTGGCCTGCTCCAACACACCCTTGCTGGCTCTAATTGCAACCTTTTTTGCCTGAGCCAATTTCCACTTTCTCTCTGACTCAAAGTCCTGAGAAATATGTTTGACACCGCAGGAAAAGATGAAATATAATATATCATTTACCAAAATTTTACTTAATAAATAATTTGCTCTAAAAAGAAAAATGAAACACCACAGTACCTTTGACAGATAGTACCAAACCATCTCCTCCAGAACATGATCCCAATGTGTTTTAGGGCGCTGTGGTTCTTTGGGAGCTTCAAGTGCCTATTAACATGAAATGCACCAATGAGGAGCTGCATTAACTTAATCGAAGCCCTTGATGCAAATTAACAAATTGTCATCAAATTTCCACAAAAGGAAACATTCACAACTTTCATGCAGTAAAACATGAAACCATAAGATTATACCATCTCAGGAGACCAGAATTCCTCTTTTTTCTCTTCCTTCCATATTTAAGGGGGTGAGTCAATAGCTAATGACTAGACCTTCCAACAACTGATCGATACATGCATGATTTCAAACTACTCAATGCTAATTGGATCCAAGTTATTAGTTGCTTCATTGTTTCAAGTTGGCTTGTTTGAATCATGACAGATGCCAAAAGCTTTATGACATATAAGTATGTCATAATGCAAAGCGCTTTACATTATTTTGACTGTCTCTTATACACAAATCCAACAGCATAGAGTATTATTGGAAAAGAAGGGGAAAAAGGTAAACAGTCAAACTAACTATTTAGTTGACAGTCTACAGCACTTGAAGATAATTAATTCTGGATTTAGGATTTGAACAAGGTTTGACAAAATGTTTATCATCAGTACATGATGCTTTGCAATTGTTTAAAAATCCAAATACATGATTTGCAATACAATTGATTAGGCAACTTGGGCAGGCACCACTGAAGAAAGGAAATTACCCCAAGATTGGTTCAGTATTAGTTCATTTCTCAAAAACTTGAAATTAAATTAAGCTCCAATACCAGTTGTAACATTCATGAGTAGCTAAAACACTAGAGATGGGCACTTTCAGATTGTCACCAAATTTGGCTAAAATTATTCACCTCAGTGATATCATCAACAAGAAGAAAATTTTGTTATATGGTTGCAAGCTTGTGGAGACAAACTTTTTTAGGAAAAGGTTGACCGTAACTAGATCTGGGCTACAAATTTAGTTGATTTGTTATAATGTTTCATAAACAACCATTGTCATCTTATGAATCCAGCAGTTACACAATGGTTGACTTTTAAAATGTTACATAAGTAGAACTCCTCTAGAATATATGAGTATGTTTTGCGTGTGCATATATCACGAAGTCAGGAATTTAAGGGAATTTCTAAATTGAAAAGAAAAAGTAATAAAGCAGTATCAGAAGCCTGATCTGGAATACAGATCCATCAAGAATGCACTACATGTAACAATGAAAAAGACACCAACAAAGAGTTTCTCACCTTTTGCCGCTTGGCTCGCGTTTCATGGTCAAGCTTAGACCTGGGACCTTTGGAGGCCATAAGCATCTCAAGAACCCCTATGTCATACTCAGAGCTTGTACATAAACAACAGAATATTTAGATTAGCTCGACTCTGCAAAGTCTACAAGATCAACAATGCACATCTCATTAACACATACTTCAATTTAACATGTAAGATGAGCAAAAACTGGAGAAATAAAAGCACCAGCACAGAGTTAACTAATGGTAAGCTTTGTATGGGGACTTTAATTAAGAAACTAAAGTTGCAGGTTCAAAAAGGACTTTCACCTCACATTCTAAGAAAACCTTTTTGTAGCGAAATGGCAATTTTTCAAAACTAAGCTAGCCATGATTTTTATTTGACAACTCTAACACGCTGAATAAGCCAACAAGAGGTCAGTTTATATCCCTAAGTAGCCAAATAAACAGAATATATGTAACATGATACCGGAATTTATACTAGTTAAATCAAATTCCTCACACCGTATCAAATTTTCAATGATCTTTACTTCTTCTCTAGAAAAATGAAAACGAGAAAATACGAACAGCAATTTATTTTTCAAGGTTCAATTTGTTATCAACTACAATTAGATGGTTTCCACCTGATTAAGAATAATTGAGTCCACAAATGCCCAGGAGTTACCAGGACTAGGTAGGTTAATCTTACTCCTCCCAGTGAAGAGGCTATATCTACAGATTGAACTCAATGTTTGCTAGAGGTACATTTTACAAATGTATACTAGATACGAAATCATATGGCAATTGTTTTGCCAATGAAGTCACAATTAATATTACCATAGGCACAAGGCTGCAGGGGAATTCTTTTCTTCTAATCCATCATCCAAGACGAAGAATCCGACTTACACAGAATATTTAATGACTAATGAAATTTCCTGAGAATGAAAATACAGTAATACTTGGAAGTAAGATGATAAAGAATTATTACATGGATCTGGTGTATAAATAGGATCACCGCACATTTTACTGGTAAAAAAATGGAGGTTGTGGTCTCAAAGTGAAAAGATATGGTAGCAAATCTTTTGCCTAGAATACAGAAAGTAATCTACTTATCCACAAGTTGCTTCAAACTATTTATTTTAATACATACAATCCAAGCACCTTTTTAAGATTTAAATTACTATGTTAAGCGCTCTTAGCCTCTTAAACCTTTTGATCACTAACTTAATTGACAAGTCAAGTATTTATGTTGACTTACTATTAAAAAAATAAACTCTTGTACCCAAAACTATCAATCCAGGAAACAACCATGTGTCCAGTCACTCCCTCTGAAAGTGCACAGAACTACTACTACCTTACCGGAATTATAAAATGAGCAAACATGGAACTAAAAGAGTTAATTATGTCAAGGAATGTGAAACCTCAAATTCAGGTTGTTAATACTCCCTGTACCAAACAAAAAATGTCCATTCAATTTTACAAGCCTAAATGCAACAATCAATAATACCTTCAGAGACAGTCCCCCTATCATTGATTCATTGTTCCCTTTTCTGGACATATCAAATGAAGTTATCTTCTTTAACTTCAGGAAATTTTTTTCATAATGGCCATTATGACAACAGCGAGTCAATCATGTCTAAGAATTATCCATACCGATATTCATCTCAAGGACCTGTTGTCAGCATTGTGCCACTAGCAACTCGGTTCACAGTTGCCAATATGGTGAACAGACATCATTTTTAATACATGTCACAGAGAATCATACCACCTGTGCCATGTCACAATTCAATTGGTAAGTCAGACACTTAAACATATGCTTTATAGATCACGTGTCATGGAAAGGCCTAAGTGAAAAACAGGTGACTAACTTAATTGGACTTCAATAATCCATCTAGCCACTAACTTGGTTCACATACAAAAGCATCCTTATAACATGCATGTGCATATACTCACCTAGACACCTTCCTTGGGTATCTGACATCTCATTATCTGAATCTCATACTAATCCACTAAAACATACAAAAGGTGAACAAGATCATGACTTGACTAAGCCCAAAGTTAGACCCTCCCTTCAAAAAGATTGAAAGAAATTTGTTCACCATTCCTGCACTCTTACACCTTGTTAGGCATAGCAAACAAAAAAAAAAAAATCACTTTTAATTCATTGTTTGAAAGGCAGGTAACCAACTTCCTTCAAAATATGTAAAAGGAAGGGCACATCCTATATATCTTCAAGATAAAAGGCAACTATATGTACCATTTAGAGTAAGCAACTGTCTTGGAGAAATGGGAGAGAGAATTTATCCATGTTTCTCCATTATTTTACTTCCATTTCATAAATATATTACTTTTCAAAATACACATCAAAACAAAACCTTTCCCTTCAGTTCAACATAAAAGCCAAGAGAGAGCCTGAAAAGTGTAATCAAACACAAGGAAAATCTTTTAGGACAAATAGTTTCTACCAATTTGAAAGGCAACATGTATACATCAAAAGTTCAGGTAATTCAAATAGAAAGAATAAGACACATGACGAGAATCAGAAAGAGAAGAACCTTTAGATCTCAAACCCATCATTCGGATCATCAATAATTCAGAGCACATATCCATGTTTCTCCATTATTTTACTTCCATTTCATAAATATATTACTTTTCAAAATACACATCAAAACAAAACCTTTCCCTTCAGTTCAACATAAAAGCCAAGAGAGAGCCTGAAAAGTGTAATCAAACACAAGGAAAATCTTTTAGGACAAATAGTTTCTACCAATTTGAAAGGCAACATGTATACATCAAAAGTTCAGGTAATTCAAATAGAAAGAATAAGACACATGACGAGAATCAGAAAGAGAAGAACCTTTAGATCTCAAACCCATCATTCGGATCATCAATAATTCAGAGCACAAGATGTGTATAAGAGACAGAAACTAACTCTTATACATAATAATTGCTTCACAAGTCCCTTGATGTTAGAAAGTTTGCCGTGTTACTCAAGGGCAAAAGAAAGTGGACAACAACAGGCCTAAAGTCCATCTACGCTAAAATGTTTGAGTTTTTCCTGTATTTTTACATTTAGAAATTTAGTTAATCTCATAGGTGGAACAGGTTGCTGAAAGCAAAAATCAAATATAAGTTTCTACTACTCACTCTGAGAGCCTGACGGCAAACTAGCTCATCTTAATTCACGGTGTCAGTATAATTCTCACATGAGGCCAGATGTCATGTTTTATTACACAACAAATTCCAAATTGCATGTCATTGTTGAATGATACCAACACTCTGGATCTCGCAAATCAAGGATACACCCAGGCAAATTTGTAGATTACCTATCTTTGCTAACCAAATAAGATCAATAATCTAACATACGCAATTTTAAAATGGACATCAACAGCTTCATAAAGAAATTTGTACTTCTATTAATTATGCATTTTATGCACTAACCTCTAATCTCCTTAGAAACAAATCAGAAAACAAACATTTCATTTAGTTAGGCAATTGATTTGAAACCACCATGCTCTGTATCTCAATTCGAATAAATTTTGTCAAGCATGCCCTTCTTCGTCAATTTACAAATCGAATCGGACATAGGTTATGTGTCTTTGTTCCACATCTTTGGAACAAGGTTTGATTCTCACCCTACACGTGCCATGCTCCTTCCTTCCACTATCGTCTCTTCTAAAATTCAGGGGAAATTGTAAATTTGTAACATCTTGACGTCTTAAATTTCTCCACCAAAAAAAATAATTTAAAAAAAAAAAAATGTCATTGTACAAGTTATCAGAAAATACAAGCAATTATTTTTTCCCCCAAAGGCTCTGAAAAAATGATACATTTGTGCACAAGTCCACAACTTTTAGCTAGGGTTTCACAAATTGAACCCCACACACCGAACAGATTAAAAATAAACAACTTCATCAAAGCTTCAAGCCACAAATTTAAAAAACAAGTAATTTTACATGCATGTCACTCTTATCAATCTAGAAGCTCACAGCCAAAGTCATCGACTTCATCAAAAAGAAAATACAAATTAATATAAATATCCACAAATAATTTTACATGTATAAAACAGAAAAATTCTTATAAATCAAAAAGAAACGAAAAAAACACTGAAACTTACCAGCAAAGATAATTCCTTGATGGAAAAAATTGAAAGTTCGAGTTCTCTGCGAACGCCGCGGCGGGCGCCTCCCGCCACAGATTCTTGAGAAAGACGAGAGCAAGGCGCTCAATGCCGAGTCTAAATTAATGTATACAAACAAGAAATATGTAGAAAGAGATCTACAGAGGAAGAAAATTGAAGGATTTTGAGTCGCCGGAAATGATGGCGCTTAGGGTTTTTCCAACGAGAAAAGAAGACGACGACGAGTCAGTTCGGGTTTAAGCGCCGATAAACTCCGACGAGTCTTTTCTCAGATCCGATTTTATATAAAATCTACTTATTTTTTTATTTATGAGAAAAATAAAGTAAATATATATATATAGTTGGAGAAAAAAGAGAATGAGATATTTGGGATTGTTTTGTTTTGTGGGGTTTTTTTCTGCTTTTTTGGGCTTTTTTGAGGGGTCTTTTCTAGATTTTATTAGTCTTTATTGATGACTGGGATGAGGCAGTGATAAACTATGAGTTTACTCATATAGGGTTCTGATTAAATTTCTGGATTGATCTGACGGTTGGTATGGGATTCTGTGGCGGGGGAATTGCGCGCCGCACCAAACTAGTATTGCTAAGGCAACAACCCAGATGGGCATTGGGGTACGTGGGGTGTTCACGGGTTGTTTTTTGGATTAGCGAATTTTTATTTTTAAGTTTTCACGTTTTTAAGTTAAAAATAAAATTTAATTTAATTTAATTAATATAATAACTTAAATAAATTCAATCTAAATATTAATCAGACTAGTTAGTTCGATTTTGGGTTAGTCAAACTAAAAATGTGTTTGATTACCTGTCTCTTATACACATCTAGATGTGTATAAGAGACAGTGCTTGATGTTGCATATTTGAATTAAAAATAAAATGATTAAATCAATAATTTAAATTTTCAAATTGGTATAAATTATATGTTATTTGAAAAATAAAAAGGAAAAAATATAAATTAGATGAAATTTTAGAACAAAAATGAAAATTATAAATATGTGTGTATAGAATTAAAATTTATTGGATCTATCAAGTCGAAAGTTTAATGAATTCAAATATAAACATCACTGCAGTTCCTCTTTCTCGGTCCGAAAAATGCATTGTTGGAACTGGGTTGAAACAACAAGCTATTCAAGATTCAGGGGCTCTTTCTATAGCCGAACGTGAGAGAACGGTCGTTTATACCGATACAGACAATATCCTTTTATCAGGTAATAGAGATATTCTAAACATTTCATTAGTTATGTATCAACGCTCCAACAAAAATACTTGTATACACCAAATACCACGGGTTCAGTAGGGTAAATGCATTAAAAAGGGACAAATTTTAGCCAACAGTTTTGATACGGTTAGTGGCGAACTTTCTTTGGGGAAAAACATATTAGTAGCTTATATGTCATGGGAAGGTTACAATTCTGAAGATGCAGTACTGGTTAGCGAGCATTTAGTATATGAAGATATTTATATTTCTTTTTACATATAGAAATATAAAATTCATACTCATGTGACAGTGAGTGAGTAGCCACGGCCCTAAAAGGGTAATTAACGAAATACTCCATTTAGAAGCCCATTGAGTTTTAAAAAATAAAACCCAATCCAACCAATCAAATTCAAATAACCTAACAAAAATAATCCGAAACTTGATAATCCAACTCATCTAATTCCAAATTTATTTGAATTGGATTGAATTTTCAGGTGATGTTGAATTTGAACACCTAAGGTACATGTGCAAAACAACCCAAATTGTAATTGCCAATACCACCCACTAGGATCCAAAATAAGTGGGTACCCCTTTTTTTGGGGAAAAAAAATCGAGTTAGGGTCATAAAATTAGATAAATTTTAGAAGTTTATAGTCCCAATCATTCTATATATTTTAAATATTTGTATAATATAAATTTTTAAAATACATAATATTATATTTGTATAAACCTTAAAATCAATAAAATGGTTTCGTAAAGAGATGACATAATTTTTCTATATAAATTAATGATTAATAAACTTTTAAAATATATAATATTATAGAATCTGTCTCTTATACACATCTAGATGTGTATAAGAGACAGGGATATAAGTTTGCGGATCTGAGAAAAGAGTTATATACATTTTATGTATTTAATAACAGCCTTCCCCATTACGCAAACTATCAGATATTCCATCACTTTCTTTTTTATCTATTTTACAATCACAAGAAAAAAAAATAATAATGAAACACATGTTTATTTTATACATATTTTTTGTATGAACTATATTTTCTTTCACTAATACATGTAAATACATATTAGTAGTTAATTATTACCATTGAAGGGTATCTAATTATGTATCCAAGATATGTGCATAAGTGACCAGATTCATTACCTGTTCATCAACTCTGTCTCTTATACACATCTAGATGTGGGAATTAGACAGGAGGGCTGAAGCCATTCTGAGCCTGAAGTTGAGACAATAATAGGATTCCCTCCACTAACAAAAGCTCAAATGGAGTTCTTCAAAATAACAAAATCATGGTAGTCCCAGTCTTGGATAATGATGTCTCCTTTGGAACACATGGCAAGTGTGTGTCCTAGATTTCATGTGAGAATTTGTCTTTAGATTAATTTAGTCCAAGAGTCATATTGAGAATTTGTTTTTAGGTTAATTTTTCATGCACAGTTGATATAAAACAATAAAATTTTACTTATTAATTATAAATTGTTGGAAATTTACTTATTAAATTTTATACAAATATGTTTTGATGAAGCAAAACAATACCCACGAACTAATGTTGCTCTTGTACTCAACTTATTCGAATATAATATAATTAATTTATGTGATTATATGTTATAATATAAGAATATGGATATAAGTCGTTATGGATAAGGGAAAAGTAACGTAATATATTTGGAGAAGTGTATTATATCCAAATAATTTTCTTATAGGAGAAAATTTATATTTATAGTGTTTTTAGTACATAAGAAATAGATATTGGAGGTTAGAAATTATTGTTGTTACTCTCGTGATCTGTTCCTTGAATTTGTGATATATATTAGAAGTGTAACGTTAGAGTAGTTAGAGATATCTACTCTCCTGATTTTATGAGTTGGTTATAATTAGGAACGTATGTTTAAGGAGAGAGTTGGAAGACTCCTTCCAAGTCGTGTAAATGGGTAGGCTCCACAAGAGTCCTACTCTTAGTTAATTTTAAATTACTATTAACAATCTCCACATAATTTAAAATTTATGATTGAGTACTTTTTTACTGTGTAATAGGTGCAGGTGTCTTCCGAACTTGAAGCTACACTTAGTGACAATAAGTCTTAGTTTGAAAGAATATAATGAATTCAAAATTCTTGAACTAGATCGTTTAAACTAAACTTTAACTCACCATAAACACAAGAAGGACAATAACTTCAGTTCTACATTAACTTTTCCTTAGTTCCTTATAATACCATCATAGTAATGAGCACCACATCTTAGGAATGAGACTAGGGAATACCCCTCATGATAAATAATAATGTACTCATCCGAGTCACCCTACAATTTCGTTTTTACCTATTGAATTTCATTCATGAGATCTCCAATCACAAATGTTAGGTATCTATTGCGATGACTACTTATAGGCTTCAGTCCCATTTCCCTCGATATTTTAATGATTAGCTTTCGAGCTAACCTTTTGTAAAAAGGTTTGCCAAATTATTTTTTGATTTCACAAAGTCAGGTGTAATTACACCTTGAGACAATAATTGCTTGTTTACAGAGTTGTGTCTCGAACTAATATGCCTCATTTTCTCATTGAAATTGACATTCTTTACTTTAGATATTGCAACCTAATTATCACAATGAATATACACAGCAAGAATAGGCATTATAAGCCATGGCTAATAAGACAATAAAGATTTTACGCATTGAACTTTACTACATGACAAATTTAAAGAAATAAATTCAACATCCTTTATGATATAGAAATCAAAGATTATTTACTAAATTTTTAGGAAATTGAATCACCACCTTGCGTAAAAATATAATCACTAGTGGATTTAATTTCATTAGAATTTGTGATTCAATCCGCAATATTTGAACCTTTATAAGGAGAGAAGAATTAGTAATAGTTATTAAGCTTAGCTACGAAGGATCAAGATATTGAATTTAAAAATTCATCAGTAGTAGCAGTGTCACAATACATATGTACCAACCAACTAAAACCACTATATTGTATAATCCCATAGACAATTCATTTCATGCCCATATTCAACTAGATAAATAAGATAGGCAATGAATTAGACAGGTACTATTAAATTTACTAATCACCCCCACACTTTAAGATAATTTAAATTAACGCTTTTTTTTTTTTAATATGCATAAGGTGTTCTATCTGAATTTTTATACAAAATAAAATTAAAATATATGACATACTATAATTTGGTTATGCACAATAAAGAAGGGTAACTTATATTCAGAAAATAGTATTGAATATCAAAACAAATCAACACCATGTTGAGTATATGTACATATACTAGGTTAACTAGTATGCATCAAATGTGAAGGAAGTAACATTTTATTTTTAGGAATAGCTATAAATGAGTACTGCAACTTAATCATTAGATTAAGTTTGGAAAACTTTGCATATAATAAGATTTTGACCTATTTATAAAGTTGTCAAATTATAGTGAACAAATGATTATCTTAAACATGAAAAAAAAATCATTTAAAATATAAAAAATGTATAATTCATAATCATTACATCAAGTAAATTAATCATTACACATCAAGTAAATCTTTACTTAAATTTATTGACTATTATGTCAAGCTATTGTTTGACTAGTCAAACCATTCACAAATAGCAGCATTGGTATATAATAAAGAAAATGATACTGTAAGATCGTGTATTCTTGAAAATACACTTGATGATAGTATATATGGTTCATTGGAAAACTTAGGGTAAAGCAAAAATATAAATTTACCATGTAACGTAGATAAGAAAAAAAATTAAGAGAGTTAGTACACCAATAATTTCCTGATTACTTTAGAATCACCATAATTATATTCTTTGCCTTAAAATAAGCACCTTTTTCTTCCATTTTAATATTTGCTTACCTGTTAAACTCATAAAGTACGAAGTACCAGTCTTTAGTCTTGACTATACATTCAAATTAAAGGACTCGAAAGAAAATGCCTAAAACAAATAGTCATGGCTTGGCACCAGCTGGCAAAAGCATTCATCAGATTATCTCACTCGTGAACTATGTTCACAAGAAGTTATATAACAAATTCAAGAATATGCCATCAATGTTTTAAATTTCAGGAATTACAAGTGTTCACAATGTATGGGGATTGATTCACAAATTTCGACACCCAATATATTATTTTTAATTTTCCTTTTCCTTCATAGCGTAAGCCATGAAGACATACAACATTTAATAGCATAACGATGCTTTTAAATTTAAAGTAACAATGTACTTTCATCAATTTTAACCCAGAGATTGAGACAGACCACAATACTCATATCAAAAGGATATGATTGCTCTAGGCATAACAGAAAACATGGCCCTAATTAAAGCATAATAGAGAATCATTTGTCTACCTTATCATATATATATATATTTTTTAAAACAACTCACAAAAATTCAAATAAATTAATTTTATCACTCTTAAGATTGTTGAAAATTGTATATCTCAAAAAAAATTAAAAAAAATAGAAACACAAAATAATTCACCAATAATTAAATTCACTATTTAAATTCAAGGAGTAGATTAGCCTAATTATGGTACGAGGCATACTAATTAGCACTCTCCTTAAGATTGATACGCCTTCTACTGCACTAGGTTGATGTGGCTTCCTTTCACGAGATACAACAACCTCCAAGTATGTTTTGATGCAGCAAAAAAATATCCACGAACTAATGTTGCCCTTAACCCAACCACCAAATTTCTTTTTCAAAGTACTCAACTTAGATATTTTATCTTTTAAATAAATGGATATAATATGCTATGGTTTAAAATTAATAAAATTACAACTCAATGCAGTGAGGGCTGTCTCTTATACACATCTAGATGTGTATAAGAGACAGATTCATATATGAATAGTTTCAAAGGCATTACCCTTATGAGAAGATCTAATCCTCATACAAGGATAAGGAGAAAGTATTATTTAATTAAGACAAATAATATTATTTGGAAAAATGATATATTTTATACTTAATTTACAAATTATATAATTTTTATTATGTTTTTGTTATTATTAGTTTAAAACTTCTGGAGTAGTTAGAGATATTTACTATCCTGATTTAAGTTGGTTATTGTTGGGAACATATGTCAATGAGGAAGTTGGAAGACTCCTTCTAAGTTATGTAAATGGATGGGTTCCACAGGAGTTCCACTCTTAATTAATTTTAAATTACTATTAACAATATATATACATGTTACGTATGTATTATCATTTTTGTATATGTGACATATATTCATATTTGATAATGTAAAAAATTTCACGACAATAACCATGTATGAAAAGATAAATCATCTTTGTCTAAGTGCAAAGTTCTCGTATTTGTCAATTGGACCCCTATAGTTTATTGATAATTGATCTTTGACTCATAAATGCTTGGTTGTCATCCGTGGTAACTCTTAATATTCCATTCAGCTTAATTCCTCAAATACTATTCCAATCAATAGGTGAATACCACTTTACCATCCTTACCATTTGAGAGTGACCTTTAACAACCTAGAGCGATACCTTGACATTTCAATTTCCTCACTCAACCCATAATTGGGGGTGGCAACACAAGCCCTAAGGGCGGTCCTCCTCTAAGACAAGAATCGTACACATCCGATCAAATCCAGACATATCTTTCGTGATTTTTAACTATAAACATTATCGAGATTAGGCCGTTCTCAAATATATTAAAATATCAGTAGTTCCCACTCTTACCATTCGCCTTGTGCATTTACTAGAGCCTATTCACTTTTGGGATCGGATTGCTCTCAATATCCCTCGAATCCCAAATTCCGAATTTCAAATATTGTCCTAAGACAAACATATTATGCAACGTAACTAAGAATTTAAGTTCTATAAAAAATACATATTAGTTAAGTAGTTGAGCTTACTGAGCTAATAATAAATGAGTTTTTTTTTTCTTCTCCTTTATTTCTTATTAAATTACTAGAAATTCTATGGTACTATTAGTATATTACTATAACATGATATTTTGAAATTTATATTTTAGATATATATATATATAGAATTTTATATTTTTTTAAAAATTTAATATAAATTTTAAAATATATAATATTATATTATATAAATATTCAAAATATAAAAATAATTTTCTAAAAAGAATCATAGAATTTTTTTATATTATATATATATATATATGTATTCGTACACGCACATGTACGAATACAAGCTAAAGGACCATAAAATCTTCCAAAACGACCAAAGTTGGTCTCAAAGTCCTTCCAACTGTCCCCAGTCTAACTCAACTCCTACTCCCGAACCCCAACACGTACAGCCAACCAAAGCCCACAAAAGAAAATCCTTCTCAATATAACCCCATTCATTTCATGCACTCAATCGTTCATCTACTGCCACCAATCCAATTAAGTAGTAATTAATTTCAATTGCACCCAAATAAAAAAAATCCCCACAATTCAAACCCTCAAAAATCTTCCCCCAAAAAAAAAAGAAGAAGAATGAGCTGTACGACAGAGTTTTGTACAATTGAGAGCAGCAATGGCATCAAGCTCGACGCCAGAATCTTCAAGCCAAACGAAACTGCAGATGGAGAGGAAGAGGGCAATTTGGTAATTGTACTTAAGTCCACCCGTACTCCATTTTGGGCGGTTGCCAAGGCCTCATGAAGGGTATCGCTCGTGGGTTGGCCAATCGTGGCTTTACAGCTGTCACGTTTGATATGAGGGGCTCCGGTAGATCCACCGGCCGCCCTTCGATCACCGGATTTTCTGAAGTCAACGACGTCGTTTCTGTCTGTCAATGGGCTACTCTCAATCTCTCCGCCAATCGCATTCTCCTTGCCGGTTCTTCAGCTGGTAATCTACTAGCATTAGTTTTTTTTTTTCCCTGAAATTTCGCGTATTTCTCAAATATTTTTGTGATTTTTTTCTGGGTTCAATTTTTTTTTGAAGAAATATTTGAGAAATTTTTTTTTCCTCGAACTGAGCTCGAGCTCGAATGGGTTGATTTATTTATGGTAATGTTTGAGTTTTATGTTTAGTCAGTATAAAGCACATCAGGGAAAAAAAAAAACTAATGCTAGTAGATTACCATTATGAACCAATTTCGGCAAGGAGAATGCGAGCTGAGCGGAGAGATTGAGTAGCTTAGTTTATAACCTTCATCCCACATACTGAAGCTTTGTTTTTAGGGAAATAGACTAAAAAAGAAGGATTTTTTTGGATTGTGAGTGTGTTTTTTGGGGGGGGCTTAGGTAGATATTTAGGTTTATTTATCAAAAACGTGTATTGAGCTGCATAAGATTGACTAGTACTTGCTCGGGCTGGATTTGATTAGTGATGAACCAATCTCGAACTAGTTCTTGTTGCCAAAGCCAAGGTCGATTTGATTGGGGTGTAGCTTGGCTCATTCTTCACTCATATACTGAAGCGTTATTTTTCTCGGGAAATTGAAGGAAAAAGAAGGATAGGGGGCTTATTTTCTGCAGAAGTCTATGTAATCGAATTTGATTCTTTCACCATGCAACAACTATGTACATATGTACATATCACGTCTACCATTCATGCATTTGTTAAGTAGTTGGTTGTACCAATGATCCATGTAATGTGTGGATGGTTGAACTCAAATAATATATGGGAATCATTAGTAGACTTGGCGGTCTATGTATTCTGTGTTGATAAAACTGTAAATGACGATAAGAAATCTGAAACATTGCAAGTTCCCCATTTCTTGTGTTATGTAGATTTTGCTTTCCGGCTCAGTTTTTTGAACTTTTCATTTCATTACGAGGTTATGTAGGGTTTGTAGATCGGATTAGAATGTCTGCAACATTTGTAAATGGGTTGTTTCTCAAGTGCCAGTTTTGCCTTGATGCCGTGAGACGTTTAATATTTCGTTGTTCTTATATATTCTTTTGTTTACTGTAAATGGTTTAGTGTTATGCTTCAGCCTTCAAGATGACTCAATCTTTCATGTTACTTCTGGGAGTTCAGGGGAAAAATTAAAAGAGGAAAATACTTGAATGAAGGAGGGGAAAAAGGAAAAAGTGCAAAATATCTGCTTCCCTTATATCTGGTAGATTAGGAGAGAATAAAAATTATTTTCTCTCTGTTATTTGGGTGTTTAGAAGAAAAGGACAGAAGGGAGGATTTTAAGTGTTTTACTTTGGATGCCTTTTTACATCATTCGTGGGGTAGATATTAGACTGAGAAGAACAAGACTTGCATTCTCTCCATTTTATCACTTTTGGTCAAAAGGTGAGCTTGCTGATCATTTCAGTCTCCCATCCAGGAGAGTCGCAAAACCATTTGTACCTTCTTTTATTTTCTTGCCTAATAGCGCTATTCATGCATACCCTTGTGGAGCTTCCTGTAAATTGTTGTTCTTGGTTAAACTGTTTCCTAGATACTCGGTTGTATTCTTTTTGCTTCTTACCGCAGGTGCACCGATTGCTGGCTCTGCAGTTGATCAGATAAAGGAAGTCATTGGCTTTGTGAGCTTGGGTTACCCTTTTGGTTTAACTGCTTCAATTCTATTTGGAAGACACCACAAAACTATACTACAATCCTCAAAGCCAAAACTTTTTGTAATGGGTACTAAAGACGGATTCACTAGTGTTAAACAACTAGAGAATAAGTTGAAAACGGCTGCTGGACGCACTGAGACCTATCTAATTGAAGGAGCTAGTCACTTCCAAATGGAGGGTCCTGCTTATGATGCTGAGATGGTAAATCTGATAGTTCAATTCATTTCGTCATGGTGAGGCCTTGGTGGAACTTGGGTTTAGTGAATGGCTTACATGCACATATGGATCCTAGAGTGGAACAGCAGAGAGGAATATAATGGATTATTATTCTGTTCCAAATCATGCAAGAGATTTACATGTACAACTGAACAATCTTGCTGCTACTGAAAAGATGATTTCCATTTGATTTCTTAACTACCTTGATCATGTTTTTACTGTTAACCAGGCAAATTTCTCAATGCAATAAGGAAGACACCAATTACTTGCAATTAATGGAATATAGAGAGTAAGGTATATGCCAAAAAACCTAAAAAATAAAAAAGGTATTAAAAACAAAAGAAATTCACAATGATGAGATTCATAACAAGAACAATCTTTACATGGTCTACATCCCAAGAGTGCACAAGCATCTAAAACATTAAATTGTTAGGACTTCAGCACAGTTTACAAACTCTACAATCTCCACTTCTAGATAATTACATAAATCAGAAGTAGCAAACTGAGAACTAGTTAAATAATAACAACATCATCATCTTGCTGGTGATCAAATGCCATCTGGCCTCTAGTCTCTTCATGTCATAACTGCTAGCACTTCTGCTTCTCATATCAGGTGCAATGTTGGGGCTCCTGTGATCTCTGCCACGTAAATTTCCTTGTCCACGGTCCCTGCTCACTGATTGCCCATGCTCCCCATCTACTGGTAAAGGAGTAACAAAACTACATTAATCCGCATTGAAACTAAAGTTCACGAAATATGAGCAAATTATAAGCCTTTGGAAGATACTTGAAGATGTTTGATGACAAATCAATATGAAGATAAGCTGTGCAATATTGAATCACGGAATATGTTAGGATGATCTTTCTTTGCCAAATGATTTTGGCAATCAATCTTTTAACCAAAAGTTCGAAGAAGTTATCCATGTTAATCTTGAACTCTTTAAGCTTGCTTTAATCTGTTCCTGCCAATAATTTTGATCAGTAGTATTTTACATCTCAAACAAACCAGTAAAATCTTTCGGTTTTATTTTTATACACATGGAACAGAATGTGCTTGTATATATCATGCCTATGGAAGTGTTGGTCTGCAATCCTAATGAAGCTCCAGAGAGACAGAAAAAAGGAAAAACCAATGAACATTGAGAAATGGAAAGAAAATTAGCTAAAGAATGAATACACGAAATTTAGTCATCAGCATGAATTGCTCAATTTCTTGACAATTTCCCGGAACTGGACAACCAGTTAAAGCATCACGTAGAAGAATATTTTATGTAAGAAACATGTTTGCATTACCACTTCCATCATCACATGCATCTGCAAGCTTCGCAATGACATCAAGCAATGCTTGTTCATGCTCCTGCATCAATAACAGTTACTGATTCAAGCATGAACAGTTAAGACACAAATATTGTATTCCACATACTGTTTGGATTTTGACCTTGAGCATTTTCTTAGCCTTTTCAAGCTCAATAAGATCAGGATGACTAGCACCAACCACTTTTTCCACCTATCAAAAAGCCAGGTGGTGGGAAAAAATGTGAATTAATACAATAAGTCTGCATCATATGGTAGGATTAGCCTAGTCATCCTGATTGAATTTAAGAATATAGTACCTTTTGTATTAATGTGTCAGTGTGAAGTATTTCAATATCATCAGCCATCTTCTTTACAACACCATTCTGTGATGGCCTAAAGTCATTTTCAAGTTGACCCCTTGACGAACCTCGCCCTCTTCCAATATTTGGGTGTTTCCTCCAAAACCTTGACCACTACCCACATTTCGTCGAGAAACTCCTGGATCATCACCTATCCATCGGATATCTTCAGGAGGAATCTGCAATCTCAAGTGTCGATATATTATGGAGAAATTTTTTTTCCTATCTTAGTTGCACAAAAGAGCAAATCAAACCTTTAAGAATACAACAAAGAAAGGTATACGGCTCAAAATAAAATTTATGCAGGTATCTAGTCAAACAGAAGAAATGTCCCTTGTGAACCAAATCCAAGTCAGGGAATTATCCACATATAAGCATTAAAAGCTGAGTTGCCAAATGAAATTCTCGACACATTTATTAGCATATGCAGACCAAATCTAGATGTGTATAAGAGAGAGCTATTAAAGTCAACATGGCAAAAAAGTAACTAAGAGATTTAGGCAATTTGCAATTGCAATACAATAGCAAGCGCTACAGCCATTCCGTGAAGGACGAACCAGAGTATAAGAAATAAACAAACTATATCAATCTATCACAGTCCTCCCAAGGAAAAGTTACATTTTATATACAAAGTGAAGATTGGGCGAGTATACA
This sequence comes from Cinchona pubescens, assembly GCA_025175665.1. Taxonomy (NCBI): domain Eukaryota; kingdom Viridiplantae; phylum Streptophyta; class Magnoliopsida; order Gentianales; family Rubiaceae; genus Cinchona; species Cinchona pubescens. The sequence continues at coordinate 533,315 of JANKKI010000217.1, forward strand.
CGCTACTAACTATCCAAATCTGATTTGAATGAAGTTCTACCAAATTAATTTTGACTTAAACATAACCAGTTTTATAAGAATACCACGAATTAGTAAAAGAAACAAACACTTGGTAGTATCTAAGCACATTATAACTTACTTGGGGGCGTTGAAGATTGGAAGGGTGACATAAGATAAGGATCACTTTCTTTTTTATTTGGGCATTATGGATAAGGATCTTTCTAGAGTAACTATATGCTTATTATACCATCAAAGGCAAGAACATTTAAGCATGAAATCTTGAACAAAGGATATGGTTGGAAGGTGTTGCTCCAGCTTTGTTAATAGAGAGTTAACTCAGTAGAAAAGATCAAACAAATTATGGTGAAACAATTTTTAATTCATTGAGCAAAATTTAAACTTTTAATCATGACAGAAAATTTATATTATGCTTTATATTTGAGAAAAGAAAATGACTAAAGCAACAAAAGTATAAGTACCTCGTTGAGATCAACTGTTTCCGAAGTCTCATTGGGCGTACCAAAGTCATAAACTAGTGTATGCTTGCCCTGGAAAATAACAAAAGAAACTAGTAAGGTAACTGCAAATTTTAAGTGTCCAACTTAATAAACCTATGCGGCTGTGCCCATGATAGAGGAGAAGAATATCAGAGCCAGACATCATTCAAGGATTATACTCATTATATAATGAATCTCTTGGCAATTTTGCAGTTCTCACTCTGAGTGTATGCTAGAGCGTGTGCGTGTGTGTGAGAGAGAGAGAAAGAGAGATGAATTCTACAAAGTGTTACATATTGAATTCAAAGGTGAAAGCTCTACAAATGTCTGATGAAAAAAATTAAGAGGTAATGGAGGTGCACTAAAAAAGAATTTCAAGGTTCAGACTCTTGTTTTAATATCTTCGGAATCAGCTAACCTTCATAAAACAAGGCAAGATAAAAGAGCAGGGTAGAGAAAGGAGGTACCTCATCGTTGTGGGGGAAGCCACTCACAGACCAGCTTCAGAACCAAAATACAAGGAGATAAACAACACAATCTCTCTCAAATTACTTTCTTCATTTATACGCACCTCCAAGGCCCCCCCCCCCCCAAAAAAAAAAAAAAAAAAGAATTGCACTTAGCTGCATTACATGAAAAGTCAGATTAATGAAAGCAAAAAGTCTTCCCTACAGCAGGAATCAAATAGCATAAGAAGAACATTTTCTAAAAAAGTTTCCTTTTAAAAGCCCCTCAATGCTGAAAAGGTAAATACACTAGGGTCCAAACCTACAGCAATAGAGGTTCAGGTTATTTTTCCAAGGCATGATAATGAGATTGCTCATCGAATTGCCTATATAATAAGATATTTTTAAAAGAGTTTAATCAGTGCAATGAGATTGATTCATTGGTTTCTTGAATCAAAGTGAGTCTTGCTCTCCAAACCTATTACTGAAATGGGCGCCGAAACACATGATTAATGACAAATGTAATAACGTGAACTCTGAGGTTTCCCTCCTGTAAACTCTTGCAAAATGTCATACTCAGATTCGGTGACATAGTAATCCTCCTTAAAAACTGGAAAAAAACAAAGTACATTTTCCCACTCTTTTCGTTTGGAAGAGCTGGAAATGTCATAGATCTCCTTTAGCATATGTGAGACAATAAGAGCAATAACCACAAGTTTAATCATCAATTATGTTTACACATACTAAACTGGAGTTTCAGGAGCTTACAAATTCAGATTCCTGACACATTCCCAGTACCTTCTGGCAGTATCTTTTTAGCAATTCCTTTCTTATTTCTTTTGCAATCATCCAGGAAGTCAAAGTGAACATTCTTTTCTTTTCAGTAATACTTCACCTAAGTAATGCATACTTGTATTATAGATATAAAAATACCTCTACTGGATTGTAGTCCGTTATCATTGCTTCATAGAAGTTGCTATCAGCAGGCCATCGCGTCATAACTTTCCTCCCAATTAATGGATCACATGTTCTGTCAGCAAGTTCATTTGTGAAACGGGCACCAAGGCCCTGGTTACTTTGTTGGTACTGTTGCACAGCTGGAGGAGAAGATAAAACTTGCTGACCCTATCAGAAAATTGAAAATCACGATTCTGCAGGGGAAGGAATATATTCAACAAACAAATTGGCAGAATATTCTAAAATCCTTTAAACAAGACAGATATTAACATACAGGCTGGGGTCTTCTGCCAACAGGTCCTGAAGCAGTTCCCCATTTTGAAGCTAAAGATGGCGGTGTTGTTGCAGCAATTGATTGAGGATGCATCACCTGTGAAGGTGTGCTGAAGGGTACTGAGTGAGATGTTTTTTGCTTTTTGTGAGAGGCTGAAATTGTAGGACTCTGTAGTTGATCATGAACAGGCTGAGACATGTTGGTTTTGGTACCAAGACTGCCTCCTGCCTTCCTCCACTCTCTGATTTTATGAATGAGGCCATCAGCATTTACTTGGGTCAGTAATTCCCTGTGCTCATCATCAGACACTCTCAGTTCTCTCCTGAGGTCAGTTATCAGACCTTCCTTCTCCTGAGAGAGTACATTAACAAGCATGTAATCAGGTCAGTGCAATGGAGAGCTTAGGCTGTTAGGAAATAATAAAAGATCGTATACCCATGTAAGGGCATCCGACTGTGCTTTGAAAGCTCGCAGAACTGCACCATATGCTTCTTGCTCAAGAACGTGGATCTGGGAATCCATATCAGCATGCATGTTTTGGTATGGAATTGAACCTATACGACCTCTTCCACTTCCTGCAAGAAAGCCACCAGCTGGAACTCTATGATATTGTGATGTTGGCTAAGATCATCATCAGTGCCTCCACTAATTTTCAAATGCATAATCTATCATCTGAATTAAAACAAGACAACAAAACCAAAAAAATACTAAACAGGAAGCTGTCCTAGGTTGGTTGTAAACTTGTAATCTATCATATAGATCAGAATCTCAAGTTCAATTACCAAACATACACAACCAGGCTCAAGCAGATATTTCATGCCCAGTGCTGCCAATCAAAAGATAAAACTTCCTTTACAGTTGCCATTTCATATCCAAGAAAATCATTATCAGTTACCACATTGATTGCAAAGGTACAGTTTGTAATCTAATTTTTATCCTAGCAAAACTTATCTCCCATAAATAGAAAGCACCCTGTCATTTGAATCTGACTATCAAAATGGAGCAGTAATATTTGGCTATCCATGGTAATCACAACTACATAAGGAAACTGAAGTCAGCTAGCTGAAATGTTGCCTTCTTAGGTGAACAACGATGAGTGTAAATAGTGCGCTCAGAGTGAGGTTGTAATTAAAACTTAAACCACACCACGATCAAATCATACTCTATTCAGTAGTAAAATTAACTGCTGGGGGAAGAAGTTGCTTTATTTAGCATCCAAGATTCTAAATGAAGTGTCTTTCAACCTGTTGAGGCAATCTCAACACAGTACTAAACATACAATTTCAAAAATCATCTCTAAGAAAATATTATTACTGCCAGAAAGATTCAATAATCCCAATTAATAGGAAACTCCAGCACAAAAAATTATCTATGAATACAGTATCATTAAATCAACAACAACGAGTGTTATTTGAAATAAACACAGAAGTGTGGAGATATTTCAAATAATCACTATCTGTGCGTACAGTATGACACAGTACAATGTTACAACATGATTGCATACATGTTCAAACTACATATTCAACCAGATCTTATTCTTCCACATGCTTAAAAAATACTTCACAAAGATTAAACAAAAATAGACTCAACACGTATCTACAAAAATAGACATTCACAGAAACCTTTGAATAACTAATCAATCGATCTACACCTGTCTCCCAACAGTATCAATTACTCACACAAACGAACAAATGATCAACACACAACATTTTTTGCATTTTATCCTTGCCACAATGACATTCACCTTCTTTTTTGTCGGAATCATTATAATTCCTCGATGTCAACTGTTTTAAGTAATATTAAGCACTAAAAACGAGTCATTTTTACTCGAATTTAACTGCACATTAGCTAGGTATTATAAACATCAACTTTCAGACAGAAAACAAAGTTGGTTACTCAGACACTACCAAATTTCATATTTATAAGAATCAGTCAAACTAAACAGTTCTTCAGATCCAATTCCTTCCTAAAACCCTAAACCTAGAATTAACCATTTACCCAATCTTATACACATTTCACCCAAATCAATTACATTAACAACAATCCTTCTACACATTTCATGAAATCAAAGTCCCAAAATTCACATAAAAATTCCCAAGAAACAAATTTTTTTTATGAAATTCCTACCAAATCTCGCAAAACCCAGATGCAACAATTTAACAAAATCTTGCAAAAATCCAAGCTAGAAAAAAAAAAAGAAAGAATAGCGCTAAGAAATTCAAAACCCACCAAACTAAAAAATAAATCGACAAAGAACTCTTAATAAAATACTGAAGAAGCTCTAAAAATCACATATGCTATAGTGACTTACCGCTATTGTCTCTTCCTGTCTCTTATACACATCTATAAATCAATAAAAAAGTTGGAAATTTCAAATTCTTCGCATCTCTCTCTCTCTAAAAAACCTCAAGTTCTGAATCTAAGAAATATTTGTCTATTATAATTTAAAAGAATCCGATTGAGAGTTGCCGATTTATAGAAGACGTTTTGGGGGTTCCGGCTGTTCCGACTTCGATAAGGTTTTTTTGGTAAATTATGTAATACTATATTAGCCCCTAAAGTTTGGATAAATTTCGATTGGCCCTCTTATCTTCGGCGAAATTGCATGTATAGACCGAGTTACGTGACGTGTCAATTTTTTGGAAAGGAAAAGATGATTTGAATTATGCCTTATCGAAATTTCATTGCAGGTTCGTTAAATAATTAAATTATAAACGAACAAGATTTAATATTTAATAAATATAAAATTTAGTTGTGTTACAACGGATGAAATTTTATATCTAAGAAATTTAAATGGATTTAGTTAAATTTTAACTTTGATTCTAACAATGGTTGAAATTTTATATCTAGGAAATTTAAATGGTTTTAGTTGATTTATTTAGTTTAATTCTAACAATTGGTTGAAATTTAATATCTAGAAAATTTAAATGATTTTAGATTTTATTTTGGTGAAAGACAAGTTGAGTTTGAACTAAACCTGTCTCTTATACACATCTAGATGTGTATAAGAGACGTGTTCATAGACATAGATAAATACCAATTTAGAACTAGCTTCAATAAAAACTCATTTAAATTTAATGCAAAAAATAAACTTTATTTTTTGCATTAAATTTAAATGAGTTTTTATTGAACATTAGTTCGAATAGTGGTTGGAATTCTATATTTTATCGAGTCGAATTTAAGTGAAATACAAAAAAAACTAATGAACGTTAAATTTTATTCAAGTTTTACAATTTCTATCATATAACTAAATTCAAATAAATTTTTATCAAATCAAGTTCGATTCAAATTTAGAGTAATTTAAATTCATTTATAAGGCCATGGGTGATATGCTTTTGGAGACAAAAATAAAATAAAATAAAATAAAAAGGCATGAATTGGGCTAAAAAATCTAAGAATAAATCAAAGGTACAAAAGAGTTCTGGAAATCTAATTCAAATGGTTAAAATAATTTTCTTTTTGGGCATGTTGGGCCCATAAAATTTAGATGCAAATCAAACGTCCAAGTTTTTGTCTAATTCAAGTGTCCACACCTGCCCATACCATATTCTTTTTATTCTTTTCTTTTTGGGCCATGGGCTCCGTTCATAATATTTATTTGAAATATTATTCCAGGGCCCAAATAAGTTTCTTTGTGTATGAGATTAACCTGTAAATCAAATGACTTTGTAGAAAAAAAAAAGTAAATTTCAAGAGTGGCTGACTTAGTACCTGTAACTTATGATATTTATGCTCTAAAATTTGTGGTACTCATATGAATGTATTACGCAATGAGCAGCATGTACTCACTTAACAAGTAATACTTCTTGTTTCGAGTTTTAATTTGTTATCCGTTACAACCAATTTCAACACTAAGGAGGTGTTTAGTTCGTATGCAAGAATTAAAATCAGAATGTGAATTATAAATTCTATTATCGATATGAATTTATGTTATTTTTTTTATTTGTTTAGTTAAAATAAAAAATTAATTTTATTATGTTGATGAGTTAGTCGATTTAAAATTTAATTCATAAGTGGAAAATAAAAATGAATATTTTTTAAATCGATTACTATATATAGTGATTAACAAATATTTCGTGCGTTGCATTTATGGGACAAATCGTGCACATAGACCCATGTCGCCAGCAGTTCTTCTCAATAACTCCAACATCTTACTGCATTTCCACTTTCCTTGTACTATTTGTGGCACAAAAAACCAAACAAATTAACCACTTTGTAGCTTAAATTTCTGTAGTTTTGTAAGCATAGAGAGCCATGCAATCATGCATCGACTCTCCTTTAATAGCTTAACTTGACAGCTGTTTCCTGTGCATGCATACATGAAGAATTGCACCCTAACTACGAGGCACAAGATTAGGAGGCTAAATCAAGAAGTACTCATGTATTATTAATGGAAAATAAAATTTATTATACATTTTAGGAAATTATTTTATTTTACTTTAAATGTTTGTAATATACAATATCTTGTAATTTAAAAATATGCATTATATAAATTCTAAATTACAAACAGAACGATTTCTAATTACTGGAATTATATAACTTTTCAATTCCCATAATTATATATTTAGTTAGAAGAAAGTGCTGGATTGTTGGATGCTAGATTGTATGTAACATTGTACATGTTCAAAGCCATACCTCAATGTTGATTCTTGTCGTATGTTGAGTTATTGATTATTATTCACCAATTTGTATATGTTCTCAAAATTTGTTTTTCGCACGAAGTTAGACTTCATGTTCTCGTAGTGGCTTTTGCCTTTTAATATAAGAGTTTCTATTACCATATCTCGACTATTTCTTTCTATTAATCAAGTTTCTTACGTCTGGAAATGATGTTGACGTAGCTTATTTTTGTTTGCAATTGTTACAATATATTTTATCATTAATTGAAGCACGTGATATGACTCATGAACACTTATTACATACAATCATGATATATTTAGAAGGTCAAATTATCGGGCCAAAACAACGACCGACTCAATAAGGTCCATTTAGGTTCACTTTTCCTGTTATAAATAGGTCTACAGAGGTATGCTTTCATAATTAGATATAACAACGCAACCGACATTCACAAATTCTTTTTAAATCTTTATTAGGGTTCTAACTCATCTTTTATACAATTACTAACTTAAGTATCAGGGTGACATCGAAGGCATAATTCATAATTTTTTCACACAAAACTAATTTTGGCCTACTAGGGAAGTAGTATATGTAGGGCTAATTTGTTAGGGGAGCCAGATGCAGCAAATGGCGTAAGATGAAGAATAAAACCATTATAAAACTTAACAAGTTGCTGAATTTCATGTTAATTACTTAATGCATCAATCTTTATTGGGAAACAAGAAAATGCCCTTGGAAATAGTTCAAACATTATCACGGAATGTGTAATGGAATCTCTATAATTTTCTAGTAATATTTCATTTATAATATATACACATGACAGCTAATTAGATTAGATCACTTCAGAGATATTACCAACCCTATTTTGAACATTGGTCAAAGCTAGCTTTAAGCTGAATCTGATGTCTATGACGAAGCTAAGACAAGAAGAATCAAAAGAGGTGGAATAAAGGCCCCCCAAAAAAATCAGATCAATTTGAAAAATAGTAGAGGCTGATATTTTTCAGAGAAGTGGTAGAATTATTATTATTATTATTATTATTTTTTTGATAAGGTCCTAACTAGTTAGATATCTAATTATCTATGTAAATATAGAAATTATGAGTGATAGATTTGGATTTCAATGTGCCTTGCACATGAAGCCTGATCTTTATACACATCTAGATAAAATCATAATAAATCATTAATTTAGAATTTTAATTATTCAAACAAAAATTTATTTTATTTTTATTTTTAAATTTAATGACATGTTCTAATTTTGTTACTTTATATAAATGTATTATTTTACGTAAAGTCCTAGTTCATATATATATATATTTTTTGATAAGGCCCTAGCTAGAATAAGATATCTAATTATTTATGTAAATGTAGAAATTGTGAGTGATCGATTTCTATGTGCCTTGCACATGATATTGATATTTCTTTAATCTCAGTTTGGATTAAAACAATAGCAATGAAGTCAGGACCATCAACCTAATAGTCAAATAAAATGTCACATGATCATCAACAACTTCCAATTCCAAGCTGGTAAACAATTAGGATAAAGATTAAACTTTGTCACAAATTCACAATCTCATAAATAATGATGGGCTATACGATCCGATGGAGTAGCATGCTACTCAGTGTTGAAAATGCTACTCTTGATCAGCTCTAAATTTGCTAATAAACTTTTGTGTATATTTTTTATTTTATCCTAAAAATATCGCCAATTGTCACGTATAAACTATAAAGAACATGCGAACAGATTTTAACGGAAGGATAATTATCTGACAAATTTATTTATTTTATTTTATTTTTTACAGATACGTTGTTCTACAGCATTCTTATAATTCTTGTTAATATAAATTTATCGAAAATTCTGTGATTCTGTCTAAATACTCAATCGTTATATTTTTAGACACAATATTTCTAGATCTCATGTGAATATTATTATCGAGTTTATGTGAGTCCCACATATTTGATTTTTAGATAAATGCACGAACTATTAACATGCATTTTGACACATAAAAGTTTTTACTTTAGAGATAATTGTACAGAAATTTCCCTTAAAGTTTCTAACAATTGCATGTAGCAGCCCTTTAATTTGAGAAATTACACTTACCTCCCTTGGTTACATAAAATGAGGGGAGGTAGGTATAATTAAAACAGTAAAATCAGGGGATGTTTGTGTTACTAAGACAACACAATTAGGGGATGTAGGTGTAACTTTTGAAATTAGAGAGGTGTTATCTGTAATTGTCAGACATTTTAGGAGAGATTTCTGTGATTATCCCTTTATTTTAATTATAGAAGCATGCATTAAACTAATTAGTCAAAAAAAGTGACGTGGGGGGTTTTGATTCTAGTACAAAATTGCATATAAATTATACTCGATCAATTAATCATTGCTAAAACATTAACCAAGTCGTACACACAAACACACACATTAGGCTTGTTAAATAAAATTTTATAAACTCATTAGCTACCTGCTCGCATACGGTGCTAAAATGAAACATTAACCTAAACATACATTATTTTAGTACTAGAGATAAAGAAAAATATTTAGGTATTGGACTCTAATGATAGACCTTGTAATCAGCATTTCTTACATTAATTTTTGTAATTTATTCTATGAGATTAAATCTAAATCATTGAATCTATAAGTATGGTTAAATATCAGGTTTACCTAAATATTTTCTTAGAGACAAGAGCATTTCCACGCCTGCTCCTCCCTAGAAGAATATAAAATCTGTATTTTTTACTCTTAAAATTTTTATTTCTACTTATATAAAATTTACATTTCGTCTCTTTAAATTTTTAAAAAAAATATAAATTAATTCATATAAATTTTGTCTTTTTAGATGCGATTCTTGTATCTGCCTTACCTAAAGATAAACGTGATGCTCGTCTTCCAAATTAAAAGAAAAATGGGCTCGTTGGAAAAAAAGATGGAGTGCGGCCTGTAGAGCACATGTAAGGTCAATCACGTGTAGCAAGAAGACGTGCATGCTGCCCATACAATTAACCTCATATATATCAAACGGTCCTACTCCTAAATCCCAAAATCTTTCATCACTTTAAGAAACTGGAAGAAACTTTACAATTCCTTTTCATTTGGCAGATTCAATACATCAACTCATGAAGATCAAGTTTAGATCTTTAGCTGCTCTTTTTGCTTTAATTTTTATACACATTCTTATGGGATCTTCACTTTTCTTGCAATTCCACCACGACCCCATTAGTCCTCTTTCAAGATCAGGCGGAGGGAGAAGCCATTCAAGGAAACTTTTACAATATACAATGGCTACTATGCAAACAAATAGTAGTACTCAAATTCTTGGCGGAGCAGTCAAGGAACAGCCCAAGAAAGCTGTGGAGCAAAGCTTGAAGACGGCACCTCCAAGCACTTTCAATCCAATTCAGAACTCTTATTAATTAATTAATTAGCAAGTCACAAAGGAAAGATCAATAGACTACTCCTCAATTTTCTTCTTAATTGTCCTAATTGTATTAATTAATTTTTGTTTGAATCCCTTTTCTAGTGTGCATTGATTATTTTGTCATCCTATGCATAATGTTTAATAGATCTATTTGCAATTTTGCTGATATTTATGTATAGCGAAAATGAGAAATTCTTAAATAGATTCGTGGCATGCAATCTATCTTTACATAATGTTACCAGTCTTTCATTAAAGAGAATGGTACAAGCTTTTAATGTATGATCTTGTATGCGGCAGGTCTATGTATGAATTTTACAAAAAGAAATAAATAAATGGATGATGTTTCTTGTTAAGATCGACGCTTCAAAAACTTTTATACTCCATTTTCTAAATGTTATTTACTTATTGAGAAAAGTTTGGTCAAATTGCTAAGATTTGCTAAAGCATAACAAATTCGTTCAATAGACATCAATGTAGCTATGTTTTAGCAAAGAAAAGATATGGGGATGAGATAATAAAGTGTAGTTCAAGTGGTTAGAAGACGTTTATTTTGTGACCTGAGAATTCGAATAATCAAGGTTCAGTATAAGTGTTTTATTTTTTAAATTAAAGATATGGGGATGAAATTTGTGCTTTTGTCATATTTAATTTGTAAGTTTTAAAACTAGGGCAAAGATGAAATGAGTGAAATACATTGCAAAACACCCCGTCCCCCATTTTGTTACATCATTAAAGTTTTCTTCACTCCTAAATTCCCCAACATAGGATACAAGACACCTCTTATTTTTTTGAGAAAAGACGAGGTAATTATACACACTAGATGTTTTTACAGCAAAACAAATTAAGGAATTAGTTGATATTGAAAAATTAAAGAATTAGATGTGTATTGTCGACATTCATGTACTGTCTCTTTATATGAGAATTAGAAATCAGAGTTGAGGTTATTTTGATTGCTAGCTCTCAAAGTGTTAGAAAAAGTTTAAATCAAAATGGGTTTCATTATATTAATAAGTTAATCAATTTGAAACACAAGTGGAGAATGATTTTAAATTTATATAAACAAGAATTATAAGAATTATTCTCATAACGTATCAACAAATAACATTTATGCGTGTCATTAATTTTGATTTTGATTTCTATATCTCATATGCAAGTCACGAGTAGAGAATGAAAGTAACATTTTCTAACACTATTAATTTTCATAAAATAATTCGTATAGCACTCAACCAAATAACATTCATGCGTGTCATTAATTTTAATTCCGATGAATTTCTGCCTCTCATATGCATAAACACCAAGCACCTAAATTTGGGAAATCTTAATTTTCATCATAGTGCTAATTGGAGCATCTCAACCTCCACGTTGCTTAACACATGAAAGCAGAAATGGTCCTTGATTCAGATTAAGTCGCTGAATATAAAAATTAGGACTGCCGTTTTGAGTAGAATTAATTAATTGAGACAGTGATTATTTATTTAATGGAACTGAAGCTCAACTGCTACATGTGAGAGGATGATTAGAGCTAAGAGATTCACTTCAGACGTTAAGACAATAAGGTAGTATCAAGTATCAAGATCCAAATCAGATTTCTATATCCCTCCTTTCAGCTACAAGATTGCCTTTAACAGCCCAAACGATTACTCATTCATGGAATTTATTTGGAGTGAGGACACAAGGAGTTGTTATCTGTTTTGAAGTCTAATTATTCGGTTTTACAAAAATAAAAAGGATAGATTTTCAATAAATTTTTTTTTTTTTTTAGCGTAAGATTTTAATCTTTCATTGAAAAATTAGTGTCAAATTTGAAGGTCTAATCTAGGGGTATGAAGGAATTGAGCAAAAGTCCCGAATATACTCTGTTCGAACTCCAAAAAAGGGAAAATCGCCAAAATGGTCCCTCAACTTTTTTACTTTAGCCAAAATAGTCCCTCAACCGTTTTTTTAGCAAGAATAGTCCTTCAACTTTTATTTTTTATACAAATAAGTCCTTTTATGGTGGAGTTACCATAAAATTCTTTTTCTTTTTTTTGTTGATAAATTTCATATAAAAGGATTATCTTAATTAAAAAATAAAAGTTGAAGGACTATTCTGGCTATAAAAAAAAGTTGAGAGACTATTTCGATTAAAGTAAAAAAGTTGAAAGACTATTTCAGCAATTTTCCCCTCGAAAAAAAATGGGAGTTCGAACTTGTTGGAGTATCGATTACAAACCTTGAATTCCGCTTGTTAAATTTTGGAAGTTTGAGTCGACGTCGCTTGATATTAAGGTGATATTAAGGGTATGTCTTTTTTTTTAATAGGAAAATGATTTACAAAATTACAAAATTCAGGGTCACTTATCAAAGCTATTTCACGTGTCAAAATCATAGTAAATGACTAATACCTGATTTTAGATACTCGGACAAATTTTGATTATTCTTTATCGAATTTAGCGAAACATTAGTGACTTTTGTGTTTTGTTACTTTGTACTGTTTTTTTAATATTATATATATTTTCAAATTTACACAAAATGACTATAATGTCCCTACATTGTTTAAAAATTAAAGGGAATAGTGGTAATTTCACAAAATATTGTCAATAGTTTAATAATTATAATATATAAAAAGACAAAAAATAATATATTAAAGATTGAAATGCTCAACGATTGCTAAATTACTAATTCAAGCTTGAAATCTAGTTTGAAATGCTTGAATTCGACTTAAATTCGATTAACTTGAGTTTGAGTCAAATATTTGACAAAAAAGTTCTCATCAATAGCTCGCGAGAGAATCGGTTGGTCCCCAATGCTAACCTTTTGCACTATGCAACAATAGGATCCGATCACTGTATATGACCAACATATATGTGGAGATTTGTTACTCATCTTTATGTCCATTACGTACTTCGATCTATTCTCGTTAATGAACCTGAAATTTCACTTTCAAGTAGAGGATGGACGATAAATTCAAGATTGTCGTTGAGAAAACAATAACAAGGGATGCAGGAGACATAATTTTGAGTTGGGAAGTTTTGATCATAAACTATCCACATTATACCACAACAGTCCTATGAAAAATTGTGAGAGGAATTGAGAAAATATATGCTGTGGATCTTATACCATGATTTTTATTGATATACCACATGTCGCTGTTCACATTAGTTTTCATAGTTTGCTATTGTTTAATTTTAATACCATTTGGATGGCAGATATTTTTTATTATTCTCTAAATAATAATCTATAATAATTATATATATATTTTTTAATCAATTTTTTATCTCACATATATCAAATAAAAAAAAATTACTATAATATTTTTTAAAATAATATTTTAAAAATAATAATTGCCCAAATGATTCGAACGATTCTTTTTCATAAGACAAGCTATTTATAATATATTTCCGTCTAGTATTTAAGTGGAGCCCGGTTCAAAATTTGAGCCATCATCAATAGGGGATGTATTGCAAGTTCAGCCCAAAACATTTGTTAGTTAATGTCTTCCTTCCAAAGGATTTTTAAATTCCATTTTTTAGCTTCAGCCCATAAAAAATTTCCCGATGTTGTCCAAACTTGTGGACTTGTTTACCCAACAAAAGGTACAATTTCTGATCCACAATTCGATATAACCACACTACATATTCACAAGAAGTACAAGCCTAAAAGATGGATGTAGAAGGAATTTAGTGAACATGTTGAAAATGATATGCTGCAAAAGAATTCGAAATAAACACAGTACAATTCCTCTATTTTTTTTTTAAAAAAATAAATTTTAGCAAGGATACAAATGCTGCCAGCCAAATTTGCAGCTAAGTTTTCACTTAATTTTGATAATCTAAGGATTTTGTTGGATTATATTTAACTGCCTCTTATAATTATAGATGTAACTTATTTAATAAATAGTACTAAGTACTAAAATATATTCATTGCCCTTTGTAGAAATAAGTTTACATAGCAAAGTTGTAAATGCCTGGAAAAAGGAAACCAAATTAATACTAATTAATTGGGAAGTTATGTGAACTATCTTTAACAGATTAAAATCCAAACTTTTGGAATAAAGAAAAAAACAGTAGATATAAAAGCATTGTCACTACTGATACTATCAACCCCTTGAATGATCTTCTAATATTAACTATAGCAAGAAGATTATCTAAACTCAAAAGCATTTCTTGAAAGTAAAAAAAAGGAAAAATTTAATAGAAATCTATATTTTCAATCTGTCAAATTTCATATGGTTTTTGCTCTTAACGATTTTGGAGAGAAATTATTAAACCCACTTGGAGGCTAATATAATAGTTAATAAAATCATCCTAAGCGAGATATGTATTGTGTTTGATGGGTGGATTTGAATTGTAGGAAATATTTGAAATGAATAGGTTTGAATTGGGTGGATTTAAAATGATATGAAATTTGTTGAATTTGAAATCCACTCATTTAACAATTAAAATTACACTCTCATTAATTGGTAGATTTCAAATTTCTAACTAAATCAATTTACTTATTTGGATAATTTATAGTAAATTTATATTTCAAATCCAAATCTATCCATATTCTTCCATCCAAACACAACTTATTTGTATAACTATCTAGACATTTTACCTTTGCAAATTTATCTGTGAACTTCCCTTTCAATCCAATTAATGTTTGCTTGTGTTTTTATTTTGGACATAAATAACCCTTATGGTTGTGTTTGGATGGATGGATTTGAATTGTAGGAAAATTGAAATGAAATGAAATGAAATTTGGACGAATTAGAAATTTACTCATTTAACCATTTAATCACACTCTTATTAATTGGTAGATTTCAAATTACCAACTAAATCAATTAACTTGTTTAGATAACTTATGATGGATTTGAATTTCAAATCAAAATCTACCCAAATACCTCTATCCAAACACAACATATGAATATGATTTGTAGGGCATCATATTCTTTTTATGGTTTTATTTGACTTGTATAATTTACATGTTGATAAGAATTTAAAATCTAATTTTGTATTTAGGGTTATATCTATATAATCTATTAGATTTTGTTGATAGGTCGGCCTATAAATGCAATAAAATAATTTTAGATGAAATATGTTGATTGAATTTTGATTACAACTGGATAAGTAGTTCTTCTATCATTCAAGGGCAAGGATAGTGTTACAATTGCTTCTACCTTGTAGTAGTATAACGTGTAAGTAAATTATGCCAATAATCAAAATTCTATCCATAAATTATTCTGAAGATATATCGTTGTAATTAATGGTAAAAATTGGGATAATTACTTTACACAATATTTGAAATCTTCCCAAAATAACATCTTTTTTTTTTTTTTTTTGCATAATTTTATTCATGCCGTTGATATGTAGAGTAAAGTAGATGATTAGAATGAGATTGCACAAATTAAATATTTAAACTAATTAATTAACATGAAATGAACTGCCAGCTAATTATAAAACATTAGTTTTTAACACATTAATTAGTATGCTATGATATATGTAGCTTTCTATTGAGGCATCAGCAAAGTGTACAAAAACAATAAATAAGTGCAGCAAATCCACCTGGTCCCAAAAAGATATCTAAAGCACCCAACATAAGAGAAAGATGTAAAAGATCAAGTCAAAACCCAATCCTCTTCTATTATTTGAATTTTTTATCTCATTTTTTATCACACTTTTTATCTTATTCTGTGTTACACTGTCAAGTATCTTTTTAATTATTTTCAATGTTGATATGAATTATCTTTTTTTTAATTATTTTCAATGTTGATATGAATTATCTTTTTTTAAATTATTTTCAATGATGAATTTTAATAAAATATACTTGACAGTATAACAGGAATAACATAGAAAATGTGTTAAGGGGTTATAAATAAGGAAAATATTTAGGTAGACCCGATTTTTAGCTTCACTTGTAAATCTTGTGGTCAGAATTAAATTTTAAAAAATATTACTTACATCAACTGTGTCATAGATTCTCTAAAGTTTAATTTACATCACAACTTTTACAAATAGAATTAAAAATCGAATCCACCTAAATATTTGCCTAGAAATATAATCTTTTTGCCCTATTCTCCTTTCCATATTGAATTGTACCAGAATAATGATGACGACTGCTACATGTGAAAAAGAATGGATTTCGTATAATCAAGATTAGTACTTGCAAGTTGTAAGCATGTCAATTGCATCCACAAATATTAAGTTCAAATTAATTAATAACCAAATTAAAATGTATAGTGGGACCTCACAATAAGAACATGATCCAACCAATTCGTCACAAGACTCACAACATCAATAAGACCAAAACGAAAGAAATAATTATGATTTGGCCTTGCATGCAATGTCACTGAGAAATTAATTACTAGACTGCATTGAACAAAATTTGCCGATCAAAAAAAAAAAAAAAAAAACTTTGGCACTTAATTTTCTCTTTAATTTATTGTAGATTGCATGACTCAATTTGTTTGGCCTGTAATTTGAAGGTATATCTCATGCACTCAGACTCGTTGATATATTCGGAATTGGAATGATTATATCATTGTAGTGGCAAAGTACATGTATAACCAGTCAACAAAAGTTCTCCACTTACTAGGGAATCATAAAGAATTAATCAGATGTCATCAATCAATGCTATTGCAAAGCATGATTCAAGATAAAATTATCAAACAATAAAAGCTGGTATATTCTACACTTTTTTCTTTAAAAAAATAAAATAAACATTTATAGTGATTTTTTTACGTTAGTGATTCAAATTAAAGACCTAAGTCATAAAAAAAAAAAATTTATAGTACATTTTTATTTATTTTTTAGTGATTTAAACCTATAATTTAAATTACAGAACAAATATAATCTTATCATTTATATTGCACTTCGTTATCAAACCAATTCTTCGCTGTATTACTGGTATAAGATTACAAATTAATTAACCGAAACTATGATAGTAATATCAACCAAGAAGAATTGCACAAATCCCATAGTCCGTCATCAAGCATGTACAATTCTCCAGGACCCATCACAAAGGAATGAGAATCCATATCATAATAATTAAACCAAAAAGGAAGACTGAAATTACTAAAAAAACAGGCTACCCTTGCCCATTCCAAATTTGAATATTGAAAAAGAGAAATAAAATTACAAAAAAAAAAAAAAAAGTTAAAAATTAGCCCTTCAACTAATTCCAATAGTTCATACACTTCTAGCCATCATTTCTTGGAATCTCCTATAAGACTCTTGTTTCTCCAACCTAAATTTCTCATGGCTATTTGCAATGAACATGTCAGCTAGCCTATCAATCTCATTCCCTTGCTGATTATCCTCCTTTTCTTCAAGCCATTGTAGGTACCCCGAAAGCTGTGAAGAGATTGATGAATCTTGCAAATCTGTTGATGATGGGATGACAGTGTTCCAGCTTGAATCATAGTACAAATGGTTGTTGGAGTAGTACCCTTGAAGCTCAGGCATTGGAACAGGCACAACATGAGAGGAACACCAATTGTAATGCATTCTAAAAGAGCCCAAAAAGAGCTTATTATTCTTGAGATTCTTGCTATTCTTTTTCATGCATAATAATTGTACGAATTGAAGGAGCTGAAGATATCTTTAAGTACATGAATGACAATGGATTTTGCTTTGGTCAGAGCGCGAAAAATGCGGTATAAGTGTGAGAAAATGAAGGTTTGGAGTATGTTTTTGAGCTTGGAGGAGGTTACTTGGGTAGAAGAAGATGAAGGTGGTGATTTTAGGGAGAAAACTTGAAGAGGATTGTGGAGAAGTTTTGGATGAGAGGGGGATGAAGCCATTTTTTTTGTTTCTTTTCTTGTGGGAGATGAAGTGTTGTATTGTGTTGTTCTTGGAAACTGATTTTATAAAGGATCTTGATAACCACATTGCCACTATACAGTAAGTTCGGTAATTTAAATAAAGTAGTGCCAACCACTTATTAGATATATGAAGTACTATGGCTTTTCCTTTTCATATGTATTGTCATAGTAGTTTATACTTGGACAAGGACTGTTGTCACTAATTTGGTTGCAAATCCATCTACAGCTGGAGCTGGTATTCATTTAAAAGAAAAAAAAAATTGCAATGGTATGTTAATAGTCTTAGGTATACACATATGCCTATATACAAATGAGATTATTGGTTTCCAATTTTTTAATGCCACCAATAAAGAATTGTGATATAGATTTAAAATTAAATTTTTTAACGGTGTTATTAGATAATACTTAAATCATTAAAATTATTGATAATTGATATTGAATAATTAGCAATGAGGATCTAATCTACTTCTATATGTATAAGTTGTTTGAACTCTAGATTTCAGTCACTCAGAACCCTTAAGCTCCTTATTCTTGTATCATTTAATTTGTTGTACTAATTATTTCTCATATATTAGGTACTAAAAATGAGTTTGCATTTTTATTTTGTTTCGTCATTGATTATCCAAATTCGGTTTAATAACATCCCCTTCCTTACATCATTGTGTAGCCATTCATGCATGGCCTTCATTCTTTTACACCATCTACAAGCATTTCTTTACCACTTAAAAAGGAAAAACACAAAATATCTAAGTATTGCAAAGAATGGAAGAAATGCAATGTTTACCTAAGCTTCAAAGAAAAAGATATTAAAACAAGGAACCTAAACCAAATTCTTGCTATTGAGTGCTGACTCAATTTAAATCGTTTACTTCAAAAGATGGCAAAATTTTAACATCATAAATTGTACAATTAAGTTTTCAATACATATGCCATATAGAATTTTCCAAGACATGATATTTTTCATAATTTCGTAATATATATCAACATTTGTTTCCAAGGAATTCCTCTGCCAGTCAAACAAAAACAAGTCTCAAGATTTTGAGAATTAGATAAATGGAAAATACTTTAAGTCTAGTTTTGGATTCCGCTTATAAATTTTCTAATCAAAATTTAATCATAAAAAATTTTACTTTCAATTTCACGGTTGTATTCCAGGTTGAGCACATCCTTATGCACCCATTTCACATGTTAGGTGTAGCTAGTGTATTCGGAGGCTCCCTATTCAATCCAAGATTCAATATTGAAATATTGAAATAATTTCAATCCAAGGTTGAATATTGAAATAATTTCGAAGTCTTGAGTTTTTTCTGATTTTGTCTGTGTCAACAAATAATTTAAAATACCTCAACTTTTTTAAAACAAATGTAAGTCAAATAGCACTGATATTATTTATTTTATATAATTTAATCACACATTATAAAATTTATTAGTACAAATCGAATTTATTTAAACATTTCCCTCGATAAATATGCCCGCTATGTTAATTTGAACATTTTTGTAGGAGAAGAGAGTAATTCAAAAGGCAAAAGAAGGTCATTTGGACTAACCGTGGTCCACGACAAGAGGTCTTAAAACACTGGAAAAAGCAAATGACCACTGTAGTTGTTGTCTGTCGCCCAAATCTTGCGGGCTTTTTACAAATACGAATCCAGCAACTCGAAGAGGTAAACAAGGCTGATTCTTCGCCGATAAAAATTACAAAACCAATGGTTATTTAATAATCTATCAACATAACTAATTACTAAATTCTAGTGTTATAAAATTATTAATGAGAAGAAGATCACAGCTAAAATCATGGTTCAAGATCCATTTCTCTTTCCCAAGAAAACTAATTGAACAACAATGGGAAATGTACCAAAAATGACTCACTACTCTCCAACACCAGACCTAATTTTCTGTTACAAATGCAGCTTGATCGGTTGAGGGTCTTGACCTAGTTATATAGTTTATTACTTCATGACAAAGTTATTGATATATTACTAGATTCGAAAAATGAGGAACAAAATTCGACAAAATATATAAAATTAGAGAGTTGGCGATTCATTATAATTTTATCATGTGGAGTGATTTTGACAAATGGTCTTGAATTTATAACTTTTTTATAAATCGTTTTCCATAGTTTATGAAGTTATACGTGTGATGTATAAATTAAGGTTACTTTTATTTTACCGTACCCCTTAACGTTTAGGTCATTATTATTTTAGTTTATAACGTAATTTTGTAGGCATTAGAATTCATAGACTCACAATCAAATCTAAAGTGTTTTAGTTTAGATAAAATGACATTTTTACTCTCGAATTATTGTCATGTGGACAAATTTTTTCACGACACCCAAAATATCGTATTTCTTTCCATAAATAAATGTTAATGAATTTTGAAATATGGTAATGAAAGATGAAAATTTATTAAATAATGTCAATAAATTAAGAGAAAAAAGAAAAAAAGAATCAAGTAAAAAAGAGAGAATGAGATTTGTACAAAGATGGCCTTTAATTAGACAAAGTTATAGGGATATTTTTTGTCAAAAATAGCAAAAAATGCTCAGTTGAATTTTATAGAAGAATTTAATTGTCTAAAAAATAATATTAGAAAGTGAAGTAATAGTTCCTCTAAACCTTAATAGGGTAATGTGAAATTAACCATAAAAAAGCGCAATAAAGAAAGGGAAAAGGAACCCATAATTGTTGCACCCAGAAATAGTAATACTCATAATTTTACTGTGTATAATTCGCAAAAAACAAAAAAAATCCATTTCGTGTAATGTTATATTAATAATTTTCAATTGGTGCCCTTTGCTCTTAGTGATTGTTGTTCCTAGTGTTGTTGAGTATTAGTAAATCGATCAGTTAAGCGGTCAAATAATTTGCTTGAAATTTGAAAATAAATCTTAAAATTATTAATTAATTTTAATTTTGAATTGAATTTGGAATAAAATTTGGTTAACCAAATTTGAATTTAGTAATCGTTATCAAATTCGGTTAATCACATTCGTCAATTAAGCCCATTGACGTTGGACTACAATTTTTTATACAAAATCTGAAAAATCTATCTATTACAAAACCCAATTAGCAATAAAATAGTTTATAATTTTCATATCATCAAAACTATATTATACTTGAATAGATGTAATATTTTCTTAATACTTTATATATATAAATTGTAAAGTATATAATAAAATCGAAAATACATAAATTGTATACATACGTGTGTTTGTATTTTGTGATAACTATATATGTATTTTATAACTAAAATTACATTATTAGTTTGTGAGATCATATTATATAAAAGCATATTTATTTAAAAATAAGATGCAACGTTACAAGTTAAAAAATTTAAAGATTTTTCTTGAAAGGTATTGAGTTAATCAAATATCAAATTGAATTCAGAAATTGGTTGATTTCAAATTTAGAACTCAATTTTGATTTCAGAACTCGATAGGACTAATTTATTAATCGAATTTTGATTAATTAGTTTTGAAATTTTAATTTGAAAGTAAAATTAGTTACGTATTTGATTAGTTAGATTTGTGCTCACCCCTAACTATTCCCATCGAAACTATGTGAATAATTTCTTAAATTCTCAAATGAAATTACATTTTCTGCTCTCCACTTAATTAATGATCTCACTAACAAATTGATTGAATTAAGAATATAAGATGCCTATACAGATATTAGGGAGTCTATGAAAATTCATGGATTATCTTGGTCCATATTGCTCCACATCACTCATTTAAATTATGTGGAGTGATGTGGAGTAACATGGTCCAAGGAATCCATGGCAGAATTTTCTTAGATATTGGACACAAAACTTGGAATGCTGACATTCAATCTGCAAACAAAAAACACGATTTGGATTTAGGGAAAATGATGTTAATAGTTTCTTACATTTCATATTTGTATTTTTTAGTCATTTACATTCAAAATAATGTATTTTAGTCCCTCACGAATTCAAAATGCACCATTTTAGTTTCTCAACACGACTACAGGTATATTTAAGGTTAAATACTCACATGCGTATAAAATAGTACATTTTAAATCTGTGACGATCTAAAATGTATTATTTTAATTGTGAAAAATTTAAAAAATATAAATTTAAAATGTGAAGAACTAATAGAAAAGTTTTCCATTATATCTATTTGAAATTTCGTTTAAATAACATTTTAACTTTTAAGCACTTCACAACAAATTGAAAAATATGTCCGTGGGATGTTGGAATATGTATTGAAATGTAATATTGGTTTCTTTTTAAATTGTGTGGAATACCAATAATTTTCATCGAAAAGCCGTACAACTAAATCCAAGCTGACACTGTTTCAATTTGAGAACTCCAAGACCAAGTAATAGGACGACATCAAGATTCTCCCTCGTGATCGAAGACAAGCCCCTTTTTTTTTTTTTATACACAAAAAAAAAAATTATAA
The DNA here is from genome assembly GCA_025175665.1 of Cinchona pubescens. NCBI lineage: Eukaryota > Viridiplantae > Streptophyta > Magnoliopsida > Gentianales > Rubiaceae > Cinchona > Cinchona pubescens. The sequence goes on from JANKKI010000217.1 coordinate 555,725, forward strand.
GAGACAGCTCAAATGCCATGGCCAAGCACGTTGAAATCACATCTACTTTATTCCTCAACAAACCCTTTCAATTTCTAAATGATTTATTCTGAATTTAAAGTTAAATAAAGATAGATATGCTAAAAGGAAGAGCTTGTAACTTAAGCCTCAAAGAGTTTGTTGTTAAATTATAAAATATTTCACGTCGATTAATAAAATATTTGAGTTAATTAATAATAATATTTATGGATTATTCTAATTATTATTAATTAATTTTGAAATAAAAACTTATATTCTTTAATACCTGCATATTAATTATAATTAACTTCCACATTTTTAGGACGACAGATTTTCGCCCCAACTTCATTCTCTACCATCATTTTTTGGAATCGTGTAGTCCAGTCTCGTATTGTTCTATATCATGTAAGTCTCGCTAAAGATTTTACTGATGAAAACTCGACAAAAATTCATTTGGATTTGACTTTTAAAAATATGAGTTACTAAACTTGAATAATAATAAACTTATTCGACTCGAAATATAAATAAATCAAACTTGTACAAATTTATAGGTTGATTTAAATAGTCAATTGAATTACAAAGAGAAAAATAAGATTGTGACATTGGAACTTTCCTATAATATTTGTAGCCTAGGAGGGGTACTTGAGGGTGTGCAGAAAAGGAAATAAAGCAGAGAGACTGGTAACAGTTGGTGAAACACCAAGCCAACTTTAATCTGTACTAAAAATCAAAGGCTGCATGCAAATGCAATCACATTGGAAGACTTTGGAATACATATCAGTACTCTTTCCTTTATCATATTCCCTGGAATCACTTGTCACATTCATAGAAAGTTCGTCCATTTCTACTTTCCAGGTTCCAAATTTTGAATCCCTCTTTTTCCATTTTTCATTTCAATTTAAAGGAGACCATGAAATTTAATTTACAAAATAAAAATATTCAACATTAAAATTCTTTAATTAACAGGGCTGGAAAAAGTGACGATGCGTCAGAATAATTAACCTACTAAATTACCAGTAATCCATCTTTCTTAGATATTTAGTGTTATTATAATATATTTTTATGCTTTTATTAATAATATCAAGATTAAAAATACACCTAACTGTATTTGTATATTTTTCTTGCGTAACACAGTTAAATTATAGTTGCCATAAAATTTGGGCAAATGTTATTGCCACATGAAAAAAGATGTGAAATGACCAGAATATCCTTGTCCCTCTACTCCCCCATCATAATAGAGAAGGGTATTCTATTCGTTCATACTAATTTTTCTAGAACAAAAAAGATGAAAATTTTGTAAATAAATCGGTCTACTTAAAAATTTCCCTACTAACATTTTGCCTGAAGTTTGTAATGCAGTCATTCTATTGTTTCTTAACTATTCTAATGTGTAAAGGGCAAGCTAGGATCTCCTAGAGAATATCGAAGAATTCCATCTTATAATTAATTCTAACCAAGCATTGATCACGGGAAATTGAAGGTGATTGTTGAGTTTCAAAGCTTCCACATTAACCTTATAAATATAGATTTTGTATACTTTTTTTTTTTTTTTTAATATTCATACGAATGACACAATAATTTGTTTACCAATTAACAGGTTGAAATGTTAATCCTCACAATATTTACCCGCATATATAGAATTTTCCTTTAATATATTTTTACCTGCATGGAATGTTAGGATATGTTTATGAATACATATGGATATTGTATTAAATCTATTAAGAATTAGGATTCCAAAGTTAAAAAATAAATTAAAGGTGATGATGATCGTGGTGTCAACTTGAGAGTTCAAGTTGTTTTAGATCAATTAAACAACTAAATTCAGACGTCTTTTTCTGCGGAAATGCACAAATTAGCAACACACGGATCTGACAACATACTACTTTTTTTTTTTGCTTTTTGTAACACAAAAATATTTATCCATATTGTCTCTTATAAACTTCGACCAAAAATTACTGCTTACTAAATAACAAAAGTACAATTCAACAAAGTTAAACAAAACTCACGGGTTATAATTAACTACTTAGTTGCATATAAAGTCGTATTTATTTAAAAACTTGCATAAACCCGTACTAATAGGCCACCAGATACGTAGAAGTGAACCCAATATGTGGTTCCGCATGAGGCCATTTAGAAAAAAAGACTTGCATAATACCGATATGGTTGGCTCAGATGGTAAGCGGGACAATTAATTCATCAAAAGTTTCATAGTTTGACTCTTGTTACCCTCAATCCTTGTTTGGTGGGTGATTGATAACCTTAATTCCTTGTTTAGTAGACGATTTGTACAGTGGCAGAACCACGTATAGTCCATTGGGGCACGTGCCCCTACTAGACTAATACTAAATACAAAAATTTTATAAAACGTCATTCTAATAAAAAATTTTACTTTGTGTATTACTTATAGTTGGGAAGTAAAAATGTGAAACATTTGATGATAGTCTAGTATAAAACGATAGATGGTTGTCTCATCGATTAAAATTTTATTCTTATCATTGAAGTATAAATTTAAAAATTGAAAATTTCATCTTAATTGTTTGATCTTTTGAAAAAAAAAACATAGAAATATGTGTAAATAAGGACAAAAAAAAAAGTCTACTAATGTCTAAACAAATATATTATTATTTATTTGTGCCCCATTGAAAAATATTTCTAGATTCGCCTCTAGATCCATAAGAACTACTGAATATGCACCGGTGGTCTCTCCTAACTCTAGAAAAAATGGGTAATCTATCATTTTCCTAAACTTTTTCCTAAAAAAAAAAAAAATGGTTTTGTATGACTATATTATATCATACAAACACGGTCCATTTGCATATATGCCATATACTACTAAGAATACGAATGTGAAAAAATAAAGATCTTTCCTTTTTTTTTTTCCCTTAATAGAAAACAGTCCGGATTCATCGATCGGATCGTCTTTCTTTTACTATGTTAAGGTATAATGATCCGAAAAACTAAAGATTTTAATAAGCATGAATTCCAAATACGTTACATAAGATGTATTTTTGGCAATGCATTTGATCATAAAGTTATATACTTGAAGAAGAAAGCCACGTATACACAATTATTTGAAGCCAGAATGACCTCAAATTGTTAATGATTGGCACATAGACTAATGGAAAGCAGAAAATAGGCAGATTCAGAAATATGTTAAAACACATCATCTTCATGCATTCCTAATTTTAAGTGAATATATTTGATTGAATCATCGAATGATTTGTTTTGATCATTCAATGGTTTTATGGTCACGAATTTAAGTTATCAAAACATCAATACAAACATCCCAACCTGGCCATTATTCAATCTTTAAGTCCAAATGAGGAAAGTTTATTCTGGCAACAACTCATTGTGATAATATGTTGTAAACTGACTGAGGTTGAAGACTTTTGCTTGTGAACATATATTTGTTCCATACAACAAGTTGAAGTATTCAACGCTCAAGATTCATTGCATCAACTTACTTCTAGAGGAAACAGATTTATTAGATAATAAAAAACAGAGGATCTTGAATATTATTCGAAATTCTAAAGAATTCTTTTCGGGGTAATTAATTTTTTGATACGTAAGAATTGGATAAGTATATAATGATATTATTGATTTGTTATTATCGCTAATAGTATCAATAAGAGAGAGAGATTCATTGACATAAGTCTATTATGAATTCACACACTGAAATTGGGAAGCTTTGGGCTTTAGATGTCTCGTAATCTAGGCCCATAATCAGGTCTTCTGAACCATCTCCTTGGCAAATCAAATAATGGAGGCATTTTTGGAATTCCCAATTCTCATTTTAAGGAGCTTTAATCCTCACCAATTTTCATATACCTTAGATTTTTTTTTTTTTTTTGGGAGGGGGTGGGCGGAGGAGGCTAGGAATCAGTTGAGCATACTTGAAAGTCAATATCTGTCACATTTGATTGGTGCACACGAATTTAAAAAACTATTAAATTACATCTATTTTATAAAAAGATAATTTAAAGTGATTAATTTATCATGTGCTTGTAAGTTAATAGGCTCCTTTGCAACACCAAATAACACTGGAAGCATTTTTCGGTAAATTCCAAATTCTCAAAGGAAATCCTCACTCTTTCTGAGATAATAAACTGTCTCTTATACAAATACACGATATTTTATACGGAAGAGTAATATATTTCTAAACAAAGACAGAATTATATTTCTCTATATTTTAGCATTAATTTCATATGACCCTTATCATACCAAACAATGTACATTTTTCATATTAAAATGTTCTACATTCCACCAAACACACCCCTAGCCAGTGAATAACCCATGGATCTATTTTCATGGTATTGTCCTGTAATACATTGAAGATGTCAGAATTGGAACACTCTTAAGAACTCCTGGGGACCCTTTGATAATAGAATAGAGGTAACAAAATCAACAAAAGTGGACTGCACCAGGTCCCATTACAGTCAAAAGAAGCAGGCAATGCAGAGATCATCTGCAAAACTGTCCATAAAGGGACCAAAGTTACTGTCTCACAGCAGGCATCGGCATCTGAAGTTGGAACCCAAACATTGCTAATTACTGCATCAAAGAAATATTTTACGAACACGAACATACGAGATAATAAGGAGTCAGTGGCCAACTGCTAAATTGAAGTTCCCCTTATGAGAGCTAAGCTCTAGCCTCAAGGGACTGGGAATAAAATACATGGAAAGAGCCAGAGAAATCAGCACGGAGAGGATCACATATAAGGGGAATGATCTTCAGATAGAGTGGTCATCATGAATATATATACTGACAATGCCCGCAAGGAATGCTTATGGGTTGTTGAAGGCCAATATTTGAAAACCATATCCCCATCCATAATCCTTCCATGCACAACTTGACCAGGTCTTAGAAAAGTATGACCTTTGAACCTTCTCAAGAAAATATGTAGACGTATGCTGTCCCTATATGTTAAGCACATTAATGTTTCATCAACCAACTTCTGTGGGTAGTTCGTGTTGTGCTGACTGCGGTATTTCAACTGGTAAACCGTTGTCATTCAAATGTAGGAAATGGTGCTACATGGCAAGAGGAGAAAGGTCACTGTTTTGGTATCTACAGTAAAATTGTAGCAGTCCACCAGCAAAGGCGTTAAATGCCAAAATTGAAGTACTGAATCATGTATATAACTTCAGTATAATGCGTGAAAAACCTTCTGTTCCTCACACAACAGTGACAAGAAGAATTCCACTGCACAAAAAAAGTTAAATCAGTTTCATAATTCCCTCCACTAAAAAACTTCTAAGATACAGTTCTCTTGGTTACACAAAATAATAAGCTAAAAAAACAAAAGAAGAAAAAGAAAAAGAACCTTTCCTGCAGTTTTTGTTCTTGTTGGATCTCGTCCACTGCCTCAAGCTCTGCACATGAACTGGCATATTATCTCTTTTGCCCAGAGGTGACAAAGTTCAGCAATTGTCTTTGTTTTACAAAATTTACTTTTCAAAACATCTTCTAATTTCCGGAATATTAACACAAATGCCCCTGCAAGAAGATTTAGGAAAAAAATACTGAGAGAAATGTCCACCAACAAGCAAATGAACTAATTTTATTTCTGTAAATGGGAGTTTCTCATTTCAGGTTTTGAGGAATATGCTTACTGCTAGGATAATATCAAAATTTCATAGTTATACTCCTGCAGAAACGTCACCAAAAGGTTGAGAAAATGACTGATATGTTCAACACAAAAAGAATCACTACTGCACTTAAAACCATATAACAACAGACAAAATCTGACAACAAAATATTCCATAGATTCATTGACTTTCAAATTAATAGACTTATATGGAGTGAATGTTTTCAAGTGCGCAAACAGGTGCAGAGAGTACTTCACCAACAGTCTAAACTACTCTATGCGATCAATGCTCAAAGCAGTAACAGAACAAAACTTCAAATCAAATGGATCAGTCAAAGGAGGAAAAAGGCAACCAGTCATCTGAACATACAATATTGCTTCTTTGAAAAAGAGAAGAATGATTAACAAGATAAAAAAGAAAAAAACATACAATGGAGTACTTGAACAAGGATCACCACATACTTAAATGATAATAGAATATAAAAAAATAAAAATAAAAAGGTAACACTGCATGAATTTTAAGAAAATAAGCTGTACTTCAAATAAATAACAAAAGTTAGTTAAAGATAATCCTACAACAATTACAAAAGCGTACTTGATCATTAATGTGCATGATTCAAAAGCACAGATTAGATTATGAAGAGGAAGAATAAGCCGAAGAAAGAAAAAAAAAAAAAAGGTCAGAAAAAAACCTGTATTTGGACTTTCTCTCTGCAGCAACACACCTCTGACTAGAAATGTGCCCGGAATTTGCTGAAAAACCTACATTTTGAACAAAATATGAGCTTCAATAAAACATAATGCAACTTATTAGCAGGATACTTTGAGGGAAATTACCGAAATGCTAAGGTGCACTTCAGTTGACTGAAAGTCTAACTGATCTGGACCATCTGAAATGCCCAGTTTGTATGTTGTAATGCTAGACACGTATTCTGTCCGAGATTTCAGGATCGCCTCACACTGGTCTTTTGAAGCAATGATCTAATACATAACATTGATATCGAGTCATGATAAGAGCTAATAACAACCATAATGGTCTAAATTGCACAAAGCTAACAGATAACTGAAGCATACATCAATCTTGAATGAGGAGGAATCTATTTTGCATGAAATACCACTACTGCAGAAAAAGGATTCCACTGATTGCAGCACATGAAATGCACTATAGTGGCGCTGAAGACCCTGAATCAACCGGAAACCATGTTATTTATATGGTGTAAGATGAAGGGCCAGGTTAAAAATGAAAAGACCAGGATTCAAACATAAACAGCACAAAATATTGCATTAACTAAAATAAGAATCTAGTATTAGTTAATTTTTTTTTTTTTTAAATTTGCATTTAAAAGGATAGTGCACACTAGCCGGCATCAAATTTGCAAATCTTATGAAAAGTTTCTAAAGCCTCAATTTCCTCTATCAAGCCTAAAGACATCAACATATTTTAGATCACTTGTCAAAATCTTAAACAGAAATCACAAAGGTAAGAAGAAACATTGTCCTTGAAGTATCAGAATGCAAAAGGATATAATCTCATGCTAGTCCTAATATTAAATTTATTCCGACTGGCCAAAACCTACTGAGATCAATGATTAGATGAAAACCCCTGAATGAGCCTTTGACCTTACAGGACAGCTACCAGTTAAAGAAAGAGTCCATCCTCATGCAAGAGCATATACTAGCCCTAGACCTCTTTTTCATTTGGAATTACAAGACATTGGTTCTTGACACCGATAATCTGTCATTTTGGAAGATCAAATGCTAAGTAAGTGCTACATCCTGGCATGACTTGAAAGCAATACTACATCATAATGACAAATTGTCCATATTGTCTATAGACTAACAGACCAATTACAAGAAGCAATTGCATTTCCCTAGTTCAAAATTTAGCTGCATATTGTCCAAAAACCATTAGATACAAAATGAAAAGCAAATCAAATTAAAATATAAGTATATAAATGATTAGTGTAAAGCACACAAAGGGGTAATGGACCTCAAGCATGAAAGACAAGTTATTCTTCTCAGTAACATGGGATGATACAATCTTCAAATAACTGGATGGAGGTACAAATGACCAAGCAAGTCCCCATCTACAAGTTTGGCCTTGTACAAATTCTGTCGTCTTCACTACGGTCACTCCAACTCCCCGCAGCTTTGATATTAGGATTTTCAGATTTGATTTTCTTCCAATCATTGAAGTGTACCACCTACCACACAAATGGATGTTAAGAAATGATTACAATACAATGAACAAATTTCAGAAGAAGAGTGTGGAGGCACCAGATAAGATTCTAAACACATATATACCGCAAAGATTGCTTTAACTGAACGCTATCTTCAATTATGCGAGTAATGAAAGCCTGTTCCCCACCAGGACAAACCATCTCTTCTGAAGTGCCACCACATGCAGTCTTCGGATTCAATCCTGCGTCCTCCATTGTCTCAAAGAACGGAGGATTACACATGCAGAAGTCAAATCTCTCCCCATCCTTAACAATGCCTAAAAGTATGGGTGTGCCATGATAGTTCTGAACTCTAGAATGCAACTCAAGAGAAGATAATGGTGAAGGCCTTATATCGGCAACCCCCATGTTGGCCACATCTACAGTGCCTCCACATTCACTGCCGTCTACTGTTTGAATGTCTTTCTCTTCAAACGTTTTATTGTCATTCTGAACCTTTCTGATTTCAATCAATTCAGAGATATGTGGATTACTTCTCACATTTCTTTCGGCCCACTCCAAAGCAACATCAGTAATATCTGGATATGAAATTAACAACATTCCATCATATCATTGTCAACACAGAGATCTTCGGAAGCAAGGAATGGAAACTACAGAAGATCATAGGAACTACCTGAACCAACAAACCTCCAACCAAGTAGAGATGCACCCAAAAGAGGGTAAATGCAGTTAGCCCCAGTTCCTATATCAAAACCCTTCACAACATCACCATCTGCTCGACAATCCGGTATAATGTCTGAAGACAAAAGATCTTCGATCCAGTGGATGTAATTGGATCTATTAGGAACAGTAGGACAAAGCTGCCCATCAGGAGAATCCACCTAAAGTATTAAATTCAAACTAAAACCATTAAACACACATAAATTCATTCTCCAAACAGCTATACCAAATAAAGGCAAGAAAGGAAAAATCTCCAAACTTTCATATAGACATCAAAACTAGCAATTAGACGAACAAATTTCCACATTTTTTTCTCCTTTTGCTTCCAACTTCCAATTTTAGACCCCCAATACATTTACAATGTAAGGCAATGCACATAAGCTAGCTGCAACACAATAGTAACACTAATCTTACATACCACATCAAAAGCTTAATTTCATGCAGTTGAGTTGTAAGGTTAAAATGGTTAATGAAGCTGATTATTTACTCATCCGGTACTTAAAATACACAACACAAAAATTAACCGATCATTCACATCATTGTCCATTTTTCAATTCCATTCCGGCAGATCAAGCAAAAATGAAAATTGTGGACTATCTCTACATAAAGGCATCGGTTTTTATTCAATTTTTGCTTCCTGCAAACGTATTAAAGGGTAGAAATCAATCACTTTCAATGGATTTCTTCAACAATATTGATAGTCATTTATCCCATTTATCCGATGCCAACCCTACTTAGTGGGATTAAGATGTGATTTATTTGTTTGTTTGTTATCCTATTTATCCGATATATCATGACCAATGTGGTACAGTAATGTCTGCTGCAGCTGTGACAGATACTCCGATGGTTCCCACATCCCACTTCAACCTTTATTCTTAATATCCAAAGGCATAAACCATAAACCCACATCATAAAAAGAAAAAACCCAGAAATAATACAAAACTAGCAAAACTAGCAATGGCACAAAATTAGCAAAACTTTAGCCCAAGATAAGATTTTTTTTTCCCTTTTTCTTATTCCAAGAACCCCATAAACCCCCAAAAATAATAAAGTAATATTAATTAATTAAACCATAAACCCACAAAAACCCACATCATAAAAAAGATAAACCCAGAAATAATTTAACTTTATTTCCCAAAATAACATTTTTCATCAAACAAGCAAACTTTAGCCAAGATAAATTTTATTTTTCCTTTCTTCTTATTCCAAGAAACCCATGTAGAAAAAAAAAAAATATATATATTAATCAATTGAGTTGGGTCAATTACCAAAAAGGCCATGATCGTTGAGGAGTAAGACCCGGGTGAGTTCACGGGTCGCATTGTAATCGGTCCAATCAATTCTGGGTCGACCGTCTCTTGAAGAGTAGAAAACGTATGGTTTGAAAGAAGGATAAAGGTTTGCCAAGGCTCCGAAATCGGGTGGGTTTTCGGAGTATTTGTTGCGTGGGTGGATTGTGGATCTTTCTTCTACTCTCTTCCTCTTGTTTTTGCTCGGCATTTTTTTTTTTTTGATTCCTGATTTCTTCACTGCTAATGGTTTGGAGATGGAGATATGTCGAGGAGTGGGATAAATGGTGGGCTTTTATTGGGCTGGAATACTCAAAAAGTGTTCCATGTATACCACATCCTATTGGGATCAGTAAAATTTTTTTTCTTGATTATTTCCTTGAATTAGTAATGGTTGGAAAGGTCAGCAACGATATTTGATTTGGGTTATTTTGCTCATCTAATATTTGAAACTTGTTCGGAAAGGGAAATACTTAGGTAGATCTGGTTTATGACCCCACTAGTAGATTATGTAGTGTAAATTAAATATTATAGAATCTATGATCTCAACTGATGTAAGTAAAATTTTTTAAAATTTAATCTTTGATTGCAAGATCTACAGGTGAGGTTCAAGACCAGATTTATGATAGTATTTTTTGTTCGAAAAACCCCATGGGCACAAGGTAATGAAAGTTGTGTTAAATACACCAAAAATGATGTGGCTAATGGCTACTTTTTGGAGTGGGCAGCCTGAAAACTCAACCTCATAAGCTAATTTTTGGTGGAGTGGCCAAACTTGAGAACACTAAACTTTATTGGTTTAGTTGGTCCAAATTATCTGATAGTAAGAGTCTTACGATATCAAATTTATTGGTTAGTAAAGTCTGTTAAATACTATCTTAACTCTGTCTTTAGTCTTTTTTACAAGCCTTCGTCTTTTGTGTCTGTGAAAAAGCCTAATATATGCTAAGTGTTTAGTAACTGAGGGGTGTAGAGTTTCAGTTGGGAATGGAAAGTGTGTTAAGATTTGAGAAGACTCTTGGTTTTCTCAGCCTCATCATTTTAAACAAGTATCGTCTAAACTCCCTGGATATAATTTAATTTGGGTTTTTGAATTGATTTCTTCTGATAAAAGTTCTTGGGATCATGCATTAGTTAAGAATCTATTCTCTAAAGATGATGCTAAGATAATTCTTCAGATGCTTATTTCTGTTATTAGGGGTCAAGATAGAATAGTGTGGTGTCATTCTCAATTTGGTATCTATTCTAGGGTTGGCAATTTTTAACACGATATGATAATACGATACGAAATTAACAAGTTATGATACGACCTAAAATTTATCGGTCTGGCAATTTCTGAAATAACACGACTTGATAACATGACACGAAATTAACAGGTTAGGATACGACCCGAAATTTATCGGGTCATTACTGGGTCAACCCATTATGACACGAAATTAAACGAGTTGGGTTGGGTCAACCTATGGATTGTGTTGACACGATAATCTGTTAAATTACTGTATGAATAGATTTTGTTGAAAATTTTATTTTATTATAATTTAATATAGTATATTTAAAGATTGTGAATAATAGATTTAATATTAGATTATTAAATCAAACATAATAATTATTTTAAATATTATCCAAAATTTGTTTAATAATTTTAATTATGTGTTTTAAATTACTATAATAATAATAAGGTTAGTATTAATAATTGTTTGTGTCATTAAATAATCAAAATTTGAGATTTTAACTCAAATAGATCGCAAGTTTTATGATTGTTAAATAAGTTGATACTCTTTGTAGATAGTAAATGAGTCAAACACGAACACGATACGAACTCGAATGGGTTAGATACTTTGTGAACAAGATACGATAAGAAACGGACCCCACACGACACAATACAACACGATAAGAAATGGGTCACACCTGACAAGATATGATAACCCGATAACCCGACCTATTAACATCCCTAATCTATTCTATTAAATCTGGTTATCATGTTGCTAAAGCTAAGAAATTGTTAAAAAAAAGATATTCAACAAGATAATACTCAAGGCAGTGATTATATTGTGCATCAAAACATTTGGAATGGTCTGTGGTGTTTGCCTTTTAAAGCCTAAGTTGAAAATTTTTTATTTGGAGGTGCCTTCATAGTTCGGTTGCTATAAGAAATGTTTTATCCTCTAAATTTCCTGTACAGAATTATGGATGTCCTATATATGGTGATGATATTAAAATTAAATTGTGAATAGAGTTTGAGTTTTATAAGGCTCGCCCCGCTCAAAACCCGGCCCACATATATATCTATATATAAAATCCTAATTCCATCCTACATTAACTAGTACTACTTGTGTATAAGTGGACATGGCCAATAAACCAATCAACCTTTGTTCCTGGTAGGCAACTTTTAATACAATCTATATCAATATATATCTTGTTTTTTAAATTTTATTAATTCATTTTATACTATTTCAAATTTAAATGTTTAATTATAATGCGGCCCTAATAAAAATGAAAATATATATATATTGTAGAAATTAGGTTGGAAGTTTGATGAAAATTTTGTGCAACAAATCAAGTTTAAATATTTAACAATCAAACCTTGAAGAACAAATAAAAGATTGAGATAAAGAATATCAAACCAAACTCCCAAGTTGATTGAGTTTGATGTCTTCAAAGGTGCAGCAAACTAAGCCCATGAGCCAAAGGGTGTTAGAAGATTTCGCAAAGTAAATATACTGCCTATTTCTCCCCAAATAGTCAAGTGTTTGTAGAATGTAGTAGTTCATTTGTCTGGGCTTTTATAGATGAAAGATGCCTGAAATTTGAGCAGGTCCTAAACTTGTTCGGACGTCCGTTCAGTCCTATGCTTGTGTTCTCGTCCATAGGGGGTGCGTCCGAAATGGTCAAAGGTAACTTTTGGTTATTTTTCTTGATTGTGTTTGGATGATCATTCATCCGCTGCTGTTTGCCTCCAAAAACATGATTATCATAACTAGAGTTCAACATATGCTCTTAAACAATTTTAATAGTTGGATGAACTGGTTTTGGTGTCTAATTATCGTATTGTATACCAAAATTAAATACATGACAAATAAAGATGTAAACTTAAAAGACATTTTAGTCATTGACATTCTTAATATTCATAAATTTTTTAGAAGATCAATTATGTGATTAAGGCTCAAAGTATAATTTTTTTAGTTCAAAGGGGCAGCTGTAGCATAATCTACCTAGTTCAGGGGACAATCTGTTATTAACCCTTATTTTTGTAATTGTTGCTTCTCTCAAATTGTTTGGAAATTACCTCCTGTGTGCTAGCCTTTTCTTCAACAATATCATCACGAGAAGAGACATGTTGATGTAAATGAGTTGGCAAAGTCTCAAGGATCAAGTTTGGTTGGGGCCCTTATGAGAGCCTAATAAAACTCAAACTCGATTCACAATGTTATCACCTGTCTATTTATACTCATCTAACAGATAATGACACTGTACGGGACTCTCGGACCGTACACAAGACTCTTCCTTAATTGGGGGGCTTGTGGTGATGCAAAGTGGAGGGCTCAAATATTGACAGTCTGTCTCTTATAACACATCTAGATGTTATAAGATTATTTTATGTGCCAAAACTGCCATAAGAGATATCACATGTAATCCCACGTTGGTTAATAACTATTTAATTTATTCCCATGTGACATTTTCAAAGGCAAAACGTGAGGACAGCCCAATATCTCATATGAGTATACAGCAAATTCTAGCATCAACATAATGGAATATGGGATCTTTGACTCTTTCTTAACTATCAACCAATGTGGGATTTTTGGTCCCTCCACGTTCCGAGTCACAAGAGCAATATCTTTTTTTTCTTTTTTTTTTTTGATGATTTTTGTTTTTTTGTTATGGTAATGCAATGCAAGAGGTCGGAAATCAAATAAGCGTACCTTTCGCTTGGAAGTAAAAAGCTTAGCTTCACGTGCATGTAAAAAAGTATCTTAGCTGATCATCAAGTTTCCAGGAGTTCGTCGCTAAGTATTTGACCAAATAGGATAGCCACTTCCTATAGAACCTATCACTAAAATACCCTTAGAAGGGGATAAGGCTGAGCGGAGTGGAACGAACTAGAGATCAATTCATCCATTCTGAGAAGTCACGACCAAAGTCATCGTTTAATAGCTATTTTGCTTCATTTTTTCTCTACCAATAAAAACTTGAAGATTTAGTGGAGACAGAGATGTGAGCTATGCAAGGGTAGTGAAGTCAGCTTCTGGTTTCGTAAGCGAGCCCGGGCTTTTTCCAACTGTTTAATGGCCCTTAATTCAATTGTGAAATATGTGTATCTAGGGACCTCCTACAGTTGCATAGGTAGTAGGGTCCATTATTCTTTATATCACCACTTGCATATCTTCTGTGACTCGTTAGATTCCAATAGTCTCATTTTTGAATCTATCCACATAATCTATGAATGATTCATCTAGTTTTTGCTTAAGTGGAAACAAATGTGTTCTCGTTTTTGAGATCCTCTTTTAATTCCCAAACTTGTTCAAAAACAGGTCTACTAGTTGATTACAATTTTTGATGTCACCTTTCTTATATCCTCTAAACCAGCGCCCTGAGGGTTCTGAAAAATTCTCGGCAGAGGATAGCATTAGACGCTCATTGGAGGTACATTTTAGAGCGGTAGGCATCCCAGCTCTATGGATCAGTAATCCCATCATAAAAGTCAAAGTAGGAGAAGTCTGTCATCTTCTAAGAAGAGATTCTTGCATGATATCGTCAATAAAGGGAAGGAAAATCTTGTATCTGGTACTCCTTCCTTCCTTATCATCTATCTATCTACTTTGCCTGCAACTTTTCCAATCTCTTCTTCAGGTCTTCTTCTATTTCTGGGACTACCAACACAGTACGGTCCCTTTGTTAGTGTCTTCTTCTCTCATGAGCTATATAGATGCTACTTCACTTGGGCTCCTTTCCCCAATATCACTCGGTCTTGATGAGACTGCTCTTCTAGAGCCTGGGCCGGTAGTTCGGCTAGTTCGCTCTTGCCTGGTAGACTGAGAGTGCTCTTGCCCGGAGGACCAAACAGGATTTAGTTCTCTGGTCCTCTCTTCCTTTCTCCTTGAGTTCCTTTTTCTCCTTCGCCGGTATAAAGTTGGGGGTATACAATTTGGGGATTACCATCCGAATGGCGAGGGTGTTATTTGCCTTGAGAGAAGTGTTGCTCCAATTGCTTCCTAAATAAGCATTTCCTTTAATTGAGTATTTTGCTACCTCAACTTGAGAATTTCTTCATTCTTGTCCACAACTCGGTGAACAGAATCCCCCTGCTGACCTCCCTGCCAATCCATCTCTTATGGGATCGATCGAAGTGATGTTGAGTTGAAATTTCTTTTCCCTTGCCAGCATTACTCCTGTGAGTGTTACGCGTGTTAGGTGCCATGTTTTAGGAATGACTTTTAGTTTAGTGTTCCCACTGCCAAATGTTGATACGAAAATCTGAGTTAGGATTAGCCCATGTGTACTATCGTTCAAAATAAAAGTTGAGCACTGCGCATAGTACCCACGGCTAAATCACTTTAAAATAAAAAGTGCGGGGTTGTGTCTCGGGGTAGGGTCCAACACATTAGTCAATACTTAAACCTTATAGTAAAATTCAATAAGAATTTAGAGTTTCTAATAATTCAGAAAGTAATAATTTGAATCTGATATGTCACTTTGATATTTATACCTGAAACCAGATAATTTATCGATCCATTGGTTGAATATATAATACTTGACCCATTTGGGTTTATTTGAACCACAAGGGTAAAATTACTAAAATACTCCTAATGGATCGTAGAGTTGTCGACGTATAAATATTTTTAGTGTGTGTATTATTTTGGCATCATCAGGACGTTAAAGGTAAAAAAAAATGTATTAGAAAATTCATTTTGTTAAACATCAAGGATGTATCACTAAGAGGTTTGAATTGTCGAAAGTTGAAATTTTTGAATAACATCAATTGAATGGTATAAATAAGTGGTTACTACCTATTAATTCGAAATACGTAGATTAAAAATGATGCATTTAGCTATTCTAACTTTTTAAAACAAAGCCCAAATTAAAATTGCACAATTTAACTCCAACTTCTTACTATTAGAGTTGTTTATTTTGACATGTCAATTTGAAAAATTTACTGATTCGGTCCATTCCAAATTGTTAAAATAGAGTTCTCAAAGTAATTAGTGTTAAAGGTTGGGTATTAATAGTAGAGAGTTGGATAGCGAGTGAAAAATTTATAACTTGGAACATACCGGACCTGATCCATATATATGACTAATTGTACAATTTTACATATATGATGTTAATTACATGTAGAATTGTTTATATTTGCAAAAGATTCATTGAAATAATAGGTGTTCATTATTTTCAATCCAAATGATTTATATTATTTCATATATAAATAATTATTTCATTATTTTTCAAAAGTTAAAATTATTTTTCAAAAACTACCAAAATTAAAAACTAAATATTATTAACCAAATAATACTTCGTTATTACCAATTCAAATAGATTTCTTTTTGTTGGAGGACGTGAAGTTATTTATGGTAAAAGACTCATGATGAAAGTAGAAAGGACAAAAATTAAAGAATAATCTTATTATAATGGGTAGTGGGCACAGCACACAAGTTGATGTTCTTGTCATGATAACAAATACCATCTAGATCAATTGATTAATTATGTGTCTAAGAAGGTGTTTGGTTTAGGACTTATGGGTATAAAGGGATAGAATGGGAATCAAAATTAATGATATCATAAATGTTGTTTGATTAATCATTATAGGAGTTATTTTATGAGAATGAAAGTGTTAAAAAATGTCCTATTTCATTTTTCACTTGTGACATGAGTTTCAAATTTATTAACTTATCAACATAATGAAACCCAATTTTTATTAAAACCAAACAAGTAAAGGGAATGACATAAACCTGTACCGATAGTGAGATTTATGATTTTTATTCTGATTCTAATTCCCGAATGTGAACCAAACACCTCCTAAGTTATCCTCTCCTACCTATATTCCTCTTGTCGATCCAAATTGCGAAAAAATCTCAGCAAGGTACTTATTTTTGAATTTTGACAGACTTCTACAGGTTAAAAAGAAAAAGAAAAAAAACCCTATTAGTCTCTTATATTTTATATTTGTACTTTTTTAGTCATTCACATTTAAAATGATGCATTTTAATTCCTCACAAATTTCCAATGTATCATTTTGGTCCGTCGACACAATTATTAGCATATGTTGACTTGAAATATTTATATATGTATCGAATGTTATATTTTCATGGGCAAAATTGGTAACACACAAATGTTAAACGACACTATCTAAAATCTCCATCACCACCGCCCCAAAATTCTCACATACCATTACCACCCGTATTCCCTCCCTGCAGTTGTTCCTCTGCTAACTCTACTCCAATAGTTTCAATTCTCTTCTTTTTGGGCTAACTCTTATTATTTCTCCGGTGCATAAGAGCACATACAACTAGTCATTAAAGCATGTTACATTTTATACGCATGTAAGTATTCTAAGTCAAAATATATTCGTAATTGTGTCGAAAGATTAAATGGTACACTTTAAATTTGTGAAAGACTAAAAAAATACAAATGTGAAACATGAGGAATTATTAACGTCATTTTTCCAAAAAAAAAAAGAAAAAAAAGAATGTGGGTAAGAAAATGATGGAGAAGTTATATATATCTTATTTATATATTTATGAACATCAGCGAGGATATCATCCAATTCTTCTTCTACTATGTTATTAAAATGATACTAATTACAAAAAAAGATATTAACATGATATTTGGTGCCATGGGAACAAATTTTTTTTTTTGAAAAAGATAAACTAAAAAAAGGGTAATGGCTTGATCATGATTCATAAGGTTGATAAACAAGATTCAGACATCTTTTCTTTATTCTTTTTGCCTTCTGTATTTCTTTGTAGTATTTGGCTTTTTCAAAAAATGCTGTTACATGTAGCAATCATTCGCATTGAAATTTATAAGAGCTGTGATGGAATCTGATCCAAAAATAGATTATCGATATATAGAACGACTTTCTCTTATTTGGCGACAAAAAAGACTTTCTCTTTATAATAGTATCCTCTCTTGTAATAGTATCTCCTTTAGAATTGTATTTTTCATGGAATAAAATTTTGTCGTGTTTCTAACTATAACTATTCTTTTGCATGTACGGTGTACATCACAACTAAAAATTGTTATAGTAATTATTTTAATAATACTTTAAATAATAATTGTATATAAGTGACGCAAATTTTGTTGGGTTTGCATGCATAGGGTTAGGCTCCTCTCCATTAATTGAAGAGACATTCTCTTCTAAGGAAAAAAATTAATTTAATTCTTTATTTTAGGGTATCAAAAAGACCAATTTGGTATCTTATTTAAAAAAAAAAATTAACCAATGTAATACATACGATAAAAATTATGGACAATTTAGTAGACTAGTAACGTCACAATCACGTGGTGTTAACCTAAATAGATGTATTATCAACAATTCATTAGTTTGGCCACAATTTCTGTCACAAGTTTTTAATTAGTTAATTTGCATGAGGTACTAAATTGGTCTTTTTGATAGAAAAGATACCAAATTAATTAATATTATAAAGATAAGGGAGCAAATTAGTCTTTTCCCTTCTCTCCAATACACCTTATAAAAATATAATTTTAAATTATTTTTTCAAAATCACAACGGTGCAATATATAATTTATTATGTATATGTTTGTTGTACATAAAATTTGAAAATAAAAAGATTAAATTTTCTTGATTGATCAAATGTTCAAATTTTTGTCTTGATTTTCACTATTTTAGATCATTCAAATGTTTCAGGCAAATTGATTTATAAAACACTTTTAAATATATTTTATTTTAAAATATGTTGATCTATTCTTCTTAAAAAATTTTTTTGATTTAATTTAATAATTTTTAAAAATTTTGATTGTTTGAATATAAATCATCATTAGAGGAAATTGAAGGAAAGATAATGGAAAGGGTTCCAAGGCCGCATGCATGAGTCATGTATAAGTCATGAATGATAGGCTGAAAACCAAACCCCCAAGATCCAACAATCTAGTAGTAAGAAGTTTGAATGATGAAAAATACTAACATAGATTTGGTCTTGAATCTCATTTATGAATTTTGTGATTAGAATTAAATTTTATAAAATTTTATTTATATCAATTAGTACTATATTATAGATTCTATAATATTTAATATACATTATAGAGTTTTTAAGTAGAGTTAAAATCAAATTTATTAAGTATTTCCCTTGATGATCACATGTAGTCCTTTGGGGCAACACAAGATACAAGGTATTGCCTTTTATTACTCTTGAAACAACATATTTCATCATTTGGCTTCTTATTCTTTTAATTTTTAGGGTTAACTGCACTTTGCACCCATCAATTATGTACATTTAACACTTTATACCTTAAACTATCCTCTAATTTCTAATTTCCAGCAAACCACTACAATTAATTTTAAATTAACATTTAAATCTTTAACAATTCATCCAACCATAACTAATTAAAAGACCATTACAACCCCTATCATCCTTTTAGCACCAAAAAATACCCGTTTCATCAAAAACAACACCAAACCTCTTTTCTTATTGGTTCGGTTAAAGCTTTTTGATGGGCAGAGTTAGGATTAAATCAATGGGCGGCCTCCGCAATCTTCCAGCTTCTGCAATTCCTCCAATATATAACCAAATTCTATACCTCTTAAATTCATGAAATATTTTATGAAAATGACCAAAAATTACTTTCACAATTATCTTAATTGCATCAGAATGTCAAATATGTGGTGGGTTAAAAGCAAAATATTCACCAAACCAACAATTCTCCTAAAATCTCCCTTTCTAACTTCGAGAAACCCACCAAAAAAAAAAAATCACTTCTTTTTCCAACAAAAATATTAAAACCCACTCCTTTTCTTCTAATCTTAACCTGCTTCATCAGTTTTATTTGAACATTGATACCTTTTAAGAAAAAAATGTAACAATGCCTTGCTGATAGTTGTCGGCCGACTTGCTTCCTAGAAGCAGGATCGCCTGTCTAGCCAGTGGACAGCCGCAACAGCTATAGCAATACACTCTACAATTGCTCTATTAGTTTGAACATAAACCGGATTTAGATCCGTGAGTTGGTTGGAATTGCAGGTACTGCTTTTGCTGCCTTGAACTATAGTACTTTCTCATGGCCGAGGAAAGGCCCCAAAACTGCCCTTACTCGTCGCTGATTGTCCAAAGTGAGGTGGGAAAACATAAGTAGTATAGTGGATGGGGAAAATAATGGCGTTCTAGAAAAACCCCTCTCATATGGCACTTTAGGAAGTGGAAAAAACATTGAGATAGTAATGTAGGTGTCAAAATTTTAGTTTAATTAAGGTTTCTATATGTAGTATTTAATAAGTTCCTAATTAAATTGCACTATGCCATAAAATGTATTCATTAGGATTTATCTCTTTATTTAAAAATAATAAATAAATAAAGGGATAGTATTATAGATAATTAAATTCCTTTTGTATTATTACTACTTTAAGAGAGAATATTTTAGAAAGACTATTTCTGTTGTAATTTATAAACCGTGATATATAAGTAGTATAATTATTTTGCACTTCACGTTTCTTAGGAGAAAAGTTAGGAGTAAGATTATGTTAAACCTCTCTAACCCCTCTCAACCTACATGTATAATGTATAAATAGGTGGTCACCCCTAGATATGAAGACACAACACATATTTTTGGAGATCTCTCTACACACAGTTCCTTACATTTTTCATCTTGTTGTAATATGTAGAATGGTCTTAGTTATAGTCCGAAAGTGTCTCTTGTGACACTCTCGAGTCAAAGTTCGAGATAAAATTGTTAAGCACTCGATCAACTCTAAATTCGAAATCAAGCCGTGAGACCCTCGATCAAGTCCAAGTTTGAGATCAAGCCATCAAATGCTTGATCAACTCTAAATTCAGGATCAAGCCGTGTGGCCCTCGATCAATTTTAAGTTCGGGATCAAATCGTGTGGCCTCATCAAGTTCAAGTTCAAGATCAAGCTGTCAAGCACTTGATCAACTCCAAGTTTGAGATCAAACTGTTAAGCCCTCGATCAAGTTTAAGTTCGAGATCAAACCGTGAAACTCTCGAGTCAACAATTGAAGAGAAAAATCGGAGGAAAATCGCTTGAGATCCTCGAATATTGTATCTCATTTATTTTTTGATACAAATAAATTATATTCATTACTTTCTTGTTTGGTTAATTTTTATAAACTCGAAATATTTCATTGCACACAGGTAAATTTGTAATTTATTGCTTCAGATAACCGGAGTTCAGGTGATAAATTAAAAGTGCAAAGGCATCAAATTGCAGAAATTGATAATTTGGGGTGCAAAGTGCTAAATTTGTGTAGTTTAGGGGTGCAAAATACAATTAATCCTAATTTTTATCCTCTTTGCAAGAAAAATGCTGATGTACTCCAGCATTATCATCACATTAGAAGTAACGGTCTGTGCAAACTCTACCTAAATATGGCAGAATATGCAACCGTCGAGCGGTTCCCGTTGCCGGTTTGAGAATCGTTGGTCCTCCAATATATGTCCTCCAATATATATATATATATATATATATAAGATTGGTCCTCCAGTCATATATAGTTATCGATACATCTTTCAAAATGGATCTTAAAACATGTCTTTGCAAATGGAATTGTTTTATTTACTGATGCATGGCTTTGAAACATCTGTAATGTTACCTAAATTTTTGTAAACGCTAAGATCACAAGGTGTTACCAACTTGACTCGATCACGGACTCAATAAAATAAGTGAAAAAGAAAAGGTTTTGTATCATTGTTTACTTTTAAAGAAGTGAAAGTGTTCTTCACTTGACATAATTAATTGACCTGTAAATAGAACTAAGATGGTACACTATGTTTTAGAGTTATCAAGCAATTCATCTCTAGCAAGAATCTAGGGTCCTTGAAAATTAATAGATTGGGACAATTGTCATGTAAAAATCAAAAGAATTATTTTCATTAATGCCGCCTTCTAACCCTAGTTCTTGATTCAATATTTTCTCAAAGCTCCAAATTGTCAAAACAAAATGTTGCAATATGCTAGTATATTAAGCTTTGAGTTTTGTACCAACAAAATTTTATGGGTCAAATGGGGCTTCAAGATTTTTTTACTATACTTGATTCAGATAACTGAAGACCAAAAAATTTGTCATACCACCTCATTAAGATTTTGACTAATTGAGATTCATTTTTTGACAAACTCATTCTAAAATGTACACTTGAACATTTTTGGATGTCCAATGAATAATTGTTGAGATCCTTTATATATTCACCCATGCAGAATTGCAATTGTTTGCTGATAGAAGGTTATTGGAGTATTTCTTAACTGTGTGAATGTGAGCATAATTCTCATTGGTAAGGGCTGGAAACAACCAATAGAATCTACCTTTGGTGGCTACACCACAAAGGAAATTCTTGTGCATTATTTGTTTATTATTGTTCATACGAAAATTTTGGGTTAGGGTTAGCCCGTGTGCAATGTCGTCCAAAGTAAAAGTTGGGCACCACGTGTAGTACTCACGTCTGGATCACTTGAAAATCAAAAGGATGGGGCTTTGTCGAAATTTATTATTGTTATTGGGTGTATGTATTTTGGCATCATTATTTATCCCCCAGTCTCTAGTCGAAATTTTTCGGATTGAGAATGCCAAGTACTTGATGTCGTATTCGCACCCCGGTTAGAGCCGTAGTATTGACCGGAGCCAATCTCATGACTTAGAAAATTATTTTTTCTGAGTCAAGACTTAGATTGCTGTATAGAATTTTTCTTGGAATAAAATATCTTTGGAATTTCTTTGTCACAGGTATCATGCTGTAGACTTCCCTACTGCTGCGGAATAGTGCCATAAAATTCCCTACTATTGTGGAGTTCCTTACTGTTATGGAGTGGTACTGTACAACTCTCTACTACTGTGGAGTAGTGCTGTGGAGTTCCTTACTACTGTGGAATAGTGTTGTGCAACTCCTTACATGAGTATCCCATGATTTTAGGATTTTGGACTATTTCAGTACTACTACAACTCCACGTCTAGGGTACTCTAGTATCATAACGATTGCACCAAAATCCTATAGTACTACTTGTACCACTCCAATTTTTCCATGACATTCCAAGTAATGACTTAATTTTTTTTTTAATAAGACGTGCACTTTTTTTTTTTTTTAAAAATAGGTGTACATTTTTTTTCTAGCAAAGATCCCACGTAAATTGGACTGTAGACCCCAGGCGTGCCTTCATCCCATCAACACATAGTTGGACTTAAACACATTCGAGGAACTAAGCTTCAAATAATTAGTCCGCAGTCGAATAAAATTTCACTCCATAAATTTAATCTTTAGGCGTAATGACCACAACAGAGAAGAACAATACCATACGATAACAGACCCCAACTCCACAACATCCAAAATAAACTACAACTTTCCTTGTAGAAATGATGTCTTCTTTCTCAGTCGACCATGATTCTTCTTCAAACACAGATGCCCTAGCTTTCCCAATCAACCTTGACCCCGATGATGATGCCTGCGATGACCATATGAAAATTGATAATGACCAAGACTTTGAAGATGATCGGGACATGAACAATAATATTGCACAAGAAACTATCGATACTTTAATAGATTTTTTTGACTACAATGATAGAATCGGTTGTGATAGTGAGAAAGACATAGTTGATGCAGGAGTGTCCCTGGGTCAGACGGAACTCAGCAACCCATCCTTAGAGATGTCTGAGATTTTCCACCATATAGACACATCGGGGCGTGATTTAGATCCAATATACACCCCAAGGGTCTATTTTTTACTACATAAACCTAGGATGAACTTGTCCAGTACCACTACCTCGTGTGCAGGTATGTCTCATTTGCTCCCATACCCTAGCCGAGGCAGGGAACAGTCATACTGTAATTCCAACACAGTATTTGAGACTGAAATAGTGTAGGGTGAATCAAATACGGGTGATACCTCTTCGCCTTACCAGGAAAAAATAACAAAGGATTCGGGGTGAGTTAAGGACCCTAATGATACTTACTCCAAGCTTCCAGTCCCTCGGAAGGTTTGCATTGATGACACTCAGAAGAGTAAGTCTTACTCGTTGAAGTAAGTGTGACATTGATATTTCATTTTTTTACAAGACCTTGGCATTACTTCCGAAAAGGTAAGTTCTACTCCGAGAAATAGGTACAACCTAGGTACTTCACATTGAAAGTCCTTGAATTGCCCCTGGAGGGGTAAATCCTACTCTGGAGAGTAAGTATGATATATGTACTTCACCTTGAAAGTCCATGAAATTGTCCCCGAAGGGATAAGTCCTAATCTGGAGAGTAGGTATGGCAAAAGTATTTCACTTTGGAAGTTTATGGAATTGCTCCTGGGAGGTAAGTCCTACTCCGGAGAGTAGGTATGACACACTTTGGAAGTCTATGTATTTCTCTTATTGCCCTGAAGGGGTAAATCCTACTCCGAAGAGTAAGTATGGTCCAAATACTTTACTTTTGGAAGACATTAGCATTGCCCCCGAAGGGGTAAGTCCTATTATGAAGGGTAGATATGACATAGGTACTTCACTTTGGAAGTTCACGGAATTACCCTCGAAGGGGTAAGTCCCATTTCAGAGAGTATGTATGACAAAGGTACTTCACTTTGAAAGTTCATAAAGTTGCCCTCAGAGAAGTAAGGTGATCCCGAATTCAAGCTATTTGACCCTCGGAGCGAGACTCATCCTCCAAGATTATCACTATAATTGCGTGGAGGCTCTTCATCCTGGGAGAGGTGACACTCCAGTTGTTGTCTTATGACCATCTCCTTCATCAAAGCATTCTGCTGCCTCAATTTATGAATCTCTTCATCCTTGTCCACAACCCGGGGACCGGAATCGTCTTTGTGTTTCCCCTGCCGATCTATCTCTCTACGGTATAGACCAAAGTGATATTGAGTTGAAATTTCTTTGCCTTTGTTAGCATTGTTCCTGTGAGTGTTACACGTGATTGGTGTCATGTTCTAGTATTGACTTTTAGTTCAGTGTTCCCACAGACGGCGCCAAATGTTCATACGAAAATTTTGGGCCAAGGTTAGCCCGTGTGCTATAATGTCCAAAGTAAAAGTTGGGCACTGAGTGAGTACTCACGTCTTGATCACCTGAAAATAAAGTCAAGGAAGGGGGTTTGTCTTTCGGGGTAGGCTATTGACAATCAAATCAGTACTTAGAACAGAGAGTAAACATCAATAAGAATTCAGAGTTTGAATAATTAGGAAAGTAATTAATTGAATCTGACCTGTCACTTTGATATTTATATTTGAAATCAATGGGTCGGATCGATATGTGGGTTGAATCAATACGTGGGTTGAATATATAATATTTGACCCATTTGGGTCTATTTGAACTACAAGGGTAAAATTACTAAATACCTCCAGTGGATTCTGATTTGGGTCCGAAACTACGTGTAATATTGTCATTGAATATATTATTTTGACATCTATGTTTTACAATGTTTCTGACCCTGTTGAATCTTGCAATCAAAACAGTCATCCAATTCACCAATGCAGCTATATAGTCCATCTTAGAAACACATACTGGGAACCTTAGAATACAAGTACCTGAATAATCTAGCTAGGAGTAGCCTTGACACACCGTCCATCTAACCGTGGTAATATAAAGAATATTTAGAATTTTTTGTGCATCAAATATTGAATATTATTTTTTTATGCATCCTAAACTTTTTTTTTTGGGCAAAATAATAAACATTTTTTATCTAAACAAAAAAAGGATTTAGGAGTACATGTACCATCTTTATGACCTTTTGATAATTTAATCACTCTACTTACCGTGTGAATTAATTCTGTTAGCAAACATTATTTATTCTCTGATGTAAAAAAAATTCATGTATATTGAACATTTATTCCCCAAGTACGACTAAGATGAAAAATAAACTTTTGACTATTTGCCGGTGCGAGGAGGCCGGATTAAAGCTCCTGCTGATTTGTGGTACATTCTCCTGTCATATTCAGATGCTGATATCTACAAAGTGTTAGGCTTTAGGCTCCATATCTGATCAAAACAAACTGCAAAAATTTGATTCCAGATGACATATGATAAAGAAATTATTTTAGTACTAAAATGACAAAGCTTTTAACAGCTTATTAAAATAATCCTGATTCCAAAGTGGCATTGGCGTTTGTTTTAACTTAATTCTTGCAGCAATGTGAAAAAAAGAGGATAGATCTCCAAGATTCCTATCTGCCGGTTATATGTCCAAACAAAATTAACATGAAAGATCTGTGAGGGTTGTTTTCTGAATTTAAAAGAGAGTATTTGTGTTCTCTCAATAATTAAAAAATATAGTATTTCTGAATTTAATTGAGGTTCACAGTGGTGGAGGAAATGAATCGAAAAAAAAGAGATTCTAGCTGTAAGAAACCTAATGAAATTGTCGTTGGAATTGAGATCTTATTCAAAGAGAAAGATATCAAATATCTAGAATTTCTTTTTATATATTATATGGATGATCCGACTCGCAAAGACCTTGATTTCACAAACTAACCACATCCCCGACAAAAAAATACCAGTTGAATTGTTTCTCACATTTTTTTTTTTTGTGAATAATTATATTTTGCACCCTTCAAATTATACTCAATTTTTACTTTGTACTTTGATTTTAGTTTGAACACTTTATTCCCATAACTTTCAAATTTATTTCACTTTAGTCTCTTTTTAACCCAATCAAAAATTTAATGAAATCTTTATTTTTGCATGCAAAAATATTGTTGTACATCACACAAAATTTGTCGTACACATTAAAAAATTCCATTAGTTTTTTAGGCAATGTTAAAAAAGGGGATGAAGTGAGATGAATTTGAAAGTTCCAAGTGTAAAGTGTCCAAAAATAAAATTTAGAGTGCCAAGTAAAAATCAAATATAAATTGATATGTACAAAATAAATAGACCTTTTTTTTAAAATAAAAATTCTACCGTCCATTAATTATCGTACAATAGATGTTATAAGCTTGTAAATAGTAAGTTCATATTACAAAATACAAACTTACAAAGCTAATTATATGATAATCTTGAAAAATATTTAGGTAACTTGAACTTTGACCTTATTCATAAATTTTATAATCATTCGAGAAGTTATTTGGGTTCCACATCCCTACAGTAACTTCTTAAATTACCAGAAGGTTTATTGAAAGGTTTTAAAGTTTAAAACTCGGGAAACGTGCCCAAACCAACATTTCTAATAAACTTGGCCAAGTTGTCGACGAGACAAAGGTATATGGTACTAATTTGACGTGGTAAATATTTAAATAGATTCGATTTTTGATCTCATTTGTAAATTTTATGATGTGAATTAAATTTTAAAAAATTTATGACATTAGCTGAAGTAAGCAAGATTCTTTAACATTTAATCCTGACAACAGGATCTATAGGTGAAGCCAAATACCGATCTATCTAAATATTTTCCGTTTAGAATAAGAGGAAATAATACATAAAAAAATGAATTCTTGAGTGCATTTTGTGCAATGATTCACCTACAATAAAGATAACAATTATAAAGTACAACGCTTATAAATGGATGACAATCTTCAATTACATTGAGATGTGAAGTAGTGCATATTCTTATACACATCTAGATTTATTCTATCCTTGAGAGATTTAATAATCCAATTTCAACTTTTTCTCTTGCTGATAAGTCAGCACAACCCAATATCGCGACCCTGTCTCTTATTCTACAGCTTCAGCAGATTTTATTATTGTTATTTGATTATTTTCTCTTTGTTGCTTTCATGCACTTTCTGAGTTGTTGCAACTAGTGGCAACATGGATTGATTATTATGTAAATAAGGAATAATGAAATCTTCTGGAGCATGAATATATGCCTGTATTCCACTCTAAATTTAATTCATGAGCATCAATAATGAACATATAAATAATAATAATAATAACAATAATAAAATCTGCTGAAGCTGTGAATAATTTAATACTATATGCCAATATTCCACACTAAATTATCCTAAAGTTTTCTAAATACTAGTAATTTTGGAAGAGGCAATTATTTATTTATTTATTTACATTTTTTTGGGGAAGAGGATTGCGTGGGTTGGGGGGTGGGGTGGGGTTGATTGGCTTAGGTGGAAAAGACAACATTCCTACACATTAACTTAATACTTGACCAAGAAATTTTGTTTTTTCTTGCTTTTCTAAATACTTTGGCACGTGCTCATATTATTCATCAATAAAAATGTTGATTCCTTGCAGTTCTTTTCTTGTAACAATATTAGTTCTTAAAATCTAATTTCAGAGAATATGTCCACCTTTCTTGCTGTTCTTGTTCTCTCTTGAGTTGTTACAATCTGATCAGATTGTAAATAAAAATCCAAAAGATTGGTAGCTATGATAGGATGCTGCAGAACAGTGGACTCACAGCATTATGAAAATTCACTAGAATTTCCCAACAGGTTTTCCCAAATCCATTGCAAAACCTCAAACCTCAAGCAGCCATTCACATTAGTTCAGAAGCAATCCTAAAGAAATCCATTTAGTAATCTTACAGAGAAGAGCAACTGTTGCACCTCAAAAACAAATTGCTAGGCGATTACGATATTTCAAATAAGAGGCAACATTTAATGGCTCTTGAGGGAATTCAGGAACTTGAAGTAAGTTTTTTCAGACAATATGTTTTTCTTTCAAAAAAGCGACAGTTATTCTGATTGCTGCTAGAAATATAGTCGCAGTTATCATCCAATTTGTACGGTTCTCAGTTTGCGAATCTGAAGCCTTATGGGAGACCTTCTGAATGTGTTTCAGCCATTTCTAGCAACTCTGCTGCTTCTGGAACAGCTGTAACCAGCAAGACACAAATCCGATGGACTCGGGAACTTCATGATCGATTCGTGGAGTGTGTAAACCGCCTTGGTGGTGCTGACAGTAAGTACTTGAATATTGACCATTCCTGATGAAAAGGAAATCTCTTATACACATCTAGTCTTACTATACACATCTGCAATCCTCACAATGCAAATATTAAGGCTGATGGACTGGGAGGGATTAGCCATCTTCCATGTTAAAAGTCATTTGCAGGTATTGGTGTCTGCTTAACATCAGTTCTTAAGCTAATATTTTAGCAGTCTATATTAATATCTAAATCAGATTTTTCTGTTCGCTATTTTTTCCTTGTAGAAATATCGAAATGCAAAGTACATCCTCGAATCTGCAGAAGGTACATATACTTAGTTTGCATAATATGTGAGGAAGATTGTTAAAACTTGATCCTAAGACTTCTTGGATTTATGATATGCAACATAAGTTATTTTTCCACAAGTCCATATTGCAATCTCCACAAGTAATGAAATGGATTGAAACTCTTGTATCAGTGTTCATAGTTTATGAAACTTAGATGGACGTATATCTGCTCAAACCTGCAAATTTTTATCATCATTTATGAGCTGATTTCAATTCTAGCTAATATTTTTATACAGCAGCAAAATCAGATAAACAAGCCAGCACTCAAGTAATGCAGGAAAGGTTGACAATAAAAGGTAATCATTCCTCCTCATCTATACAATCTTCTTACCTGGTTATACTCAAATTTTGTACCTTTCAAATTTTCGTTTAAACAGTCTTTCCACTCACTACTGGTTACAATGCATTACTTATCCCTATTTGAAAGGTTAAAAGTTATTAGTTTACGTACTCTTAACCTTGACACTGTTTTGCAGCGGAATGCAACTCAAGGAAGCTTTACAATTGCAACTGGATGTCCAGAGGCGCCTTCACGAGCAATTAGAGGTAGCTTTATTACTTTAAAGACACATCTGGCTATATACTCTGCCATCCATAAATAACCATTTCTTTCTAAAATGGTGCGGCATGAAATTATAGTGTATCCTCTAAGCAAAACATACACATTTGTCTCTGTCTGTGAAATTAGTCTGTTGGAAACAGCTTCTTCTACCGTGTTCTTGTAAAACTCACTGCTGAAACAAATATACCAATTTATTGACCTGAGTTGAGGTGTGTTGTCTAGGTTCAGTGGAAGTTGCAGTTGAGCATCGAAGAACAGGCAAGACAGTTGAAAATATCAATTGATCAGCAGCAACAAACTTCTAGGAGCCTTCTCGATACTCAAAAGTCAAACATCACATCTCCCACTTACCTATCTACCACACTTGAGAATGTTGAAGTTCTGATCCCACAAGATTCTGAAAGTACCCCCTTCTCACCCGAAATAAGTTGGATGAAACGAGTTGATTAGTCGGTTTTTTTCCCTAAAACTATGACCGATTAATCTGGGAGAAGAGCAGAATTACTTCAGCAAGATCAACGCCACAAGTTGATACTCAGACAACAGGAACGGGTGAAATAAAAAAGGACCCTTGAGGCCTTGACTTAAGATTTCTTTACGCAAACTTGACACAACTGAGAACAAGTGCAAATTACAGACTGCACCATTACACACTCTAGGCATCCTACATATCAAACTTTTCCAATCTGCAGAGGATATATTACAACATATCTATGAAAAAAGTCTGATCAATAATAATGAATTTTCATGATAAGCTTCTGTAAAGAATTTCTTGATTTTTCCAGCATACTAAACTCGTGTTTCTGGATGTAAATTGAGTTTGATTTTGCTATTGATTCACTTAAGTTGCACTTGAAATACTTGTGAAGTCCACTTTTCCAAGTCTTTTTATTGATGCAACTTTTAGACACTTCAAGTACTAATGCATTAGATTTTGCTTCATTCAACAAAAGCTAGCTTATGTCTATCATCTAACAATTTGGTTCAGATCAAGGCTCAACTCTTCTAGTCATGCTTAGAAAACTAAGCTAGCTTATGTTTCTTAATTCTATATACCAACTAATTTACTTAAAAAGGGTAAAAAGGAGAACATATATCCTACCTAATACGATAATCTTTCCTGACCAAATTGGTCAATTCAATTTCAATCCTGAATAATGATTGAATGACGAACATATACTCTATGCTCGAAACAAGTTTAACTTGATAACAATTCGTTGGGCTGAAATTAATTCATCAATTAATTTAACAAACATCGTGTTAACATATATAACACAAATTATATATGTCAAATGTATATTTTATTGTATAAAGATTAGGTAACTGTATATTTCTTTCCTCAATCATGGGTCTTGATTAGCAAGACCTTTCTTATGTTACTTTATATCCTAACCTATTTAAGTGTATATATCGTGTCAATTGGATATACACAACTTTGGCAATTCTTTCACAACTCTTGTCATGGTATCAGAGCCCAGTTTTGGTGTTTGAATCTTCTTGTTTCCCGGTGGTATTTCTTCCACAATCCAGTTTTGTAGTTCGACCTTGTTTCCTAAATTTTTTCCAAGTTATTGGATTGATTTTCAATCCTTTCCACGTCCCAAGAAAGCATTCAAATTGTTCCTAAGCCTCCTCTAATCGATCTCAGAATTTTTTCGCATCCAGAAATACGTTCACGTGCTCAACCCATTTTCTGACCCGATTGGTATTTGAATCTGATCGGCAGAGGGTTTGAAGAAGAAGAAAAAAAAAAAAAAAAATTCCAAAAAAAACCACGTCAGTAGACGCTTCATCGCTATGTAAGTAAACAGTTATCACCGCTAAGCCACGCAAGCAAACACGTCATCAGACACGTTATCAGTAACTTTAGCAATAAGTCATCACCATTTTGCCGAGTCATCTTCATACGTACCAAGTTTTGTCAGACGTTAGCTTGGCAAAACTTAGAACCTGTCTCTTATACACATCTAGATGTGTATAAGAGACAGACATAGAGGTCTCATTTGGTGACCCAAGAGACCACTATTTTTTAACCTTTTGAATTCAACTGTGGACTTAGTTTTTACTTGTTCTGCTCCAATAGTAGATTTTCCTTTCAAAGTTGCATGGTTATTAATTTCTTCTTGGTTTATTATTTTTGTACCTCTATTGCACAATCGGATGTTTCTCATCCCATTTTCACTATCTTAGATGAATCTAATTATGTTTTGTGGACTCAAGAAATGCAAAGTTTCCTTAATAGTTAAGTCACAAATTATAGTGAATTGTTGACAGTTCTGTTCTAGCTCTAACTTAAACTGTTGAAGATTCATCTGCAAAATTTGTTGATCGCCTAGAAGATTGGGATAGTAAAACTACCAAATAATTACTTGGATCCATAGTACTTCTATCCCCTCCTTACGTCAGCAATTCGAACATTTCAACTCCGCCAAAGATCTTGAAATTTTGTTGCCCGTCAATACACCACAAGGACTTGTCTAATCAGTATCATCTTCTTACTACTTTTTATCATGTGAAACAAGAACCACGCCAATCTATTCACTCTTTTATTGCTCATATAAGTAATTTATGGGATCAGTTGGCACTTTCAAATCTTTAATAGGAGACTCCTGGAGATGCAGCAAAATATTTTGCTCTTCGAGATCAACAACTTCTAATGCAGTTTCCTATGGCTCTACATGATGATTTTGAGCCCATTCGTGCATCATTACTTCATCAACATCTATTACCTACACTTGACTCTGCTTTTCAGAAAGTTATTTTTGAAGAAATTCATCTTCGTTCCTTCAAAAGTTTTGGATCCTACTTCTGGTCACAATATCACTGACACTATTTTGGCTACAAGGATTCTTCAAACACTATCTCAACAACAAGAATGTCATTATTGTAATGAACTTGGTCGCATTCTTTTAGATTGTCCTACTCGTGTCTACCGCACCTGTCAAAAGAAAGACCCTCACCATTTTCTTGCTCTAATGTCCCAAGAATCCACACAGATCTTCAGGACAACCAGGATATGTCCCAATTAACCCTGGCCTATATCGGGTTGCTGCTGCTACTATTGATGTTGATGATGTTCCTCCATGATCCTCTCAAGGTCCCGCATCTTCGTTTTCCAATATTACTCTCAGTGATATTAAATCAATGCTTAAATAGGTTCTGCTTAACTCAACTCTATCTCATGCGGGACCAATAGTCTGTCTCTAATGCACTTTCTCTTGATGTGTTGATTCTGACTGAGCAACCAATGACGTCTGACCCTAGAATTTAATAGTTCTAAGTATGAAAATTTCTTTGCACCACCGATTCATATAGCTAATGGTTCTACTATACGTATTAGTCATATAGGCAACATATCCACTTCTACAGTTCCCATTCCTAATACTTTTTTCATTTCCAAACTCATGCTTAATCTGGTATCGGTTGGTTAGTTGTGTAAGTTAGACCTACATATATTGCTCACACCTTTTGGTTGTTCTGTGCAAGATTCTCGGACAGAATTGGGATCGGGCGTAAAGTTGGTGGCCTTTTCAAGTTGGTTCATCTCCGCCTTCCGTTTCACTTACTTTCTTCATCATTTTTTGCTGCTTCTTCTTCTTCCATTGATTTATGGCATTCACGCCTTGGTCGTGTCTCTGTTAGTCAGTTAAAAACTTTAGTTGCTAAAGGTCATTTAGGTTCTGTTAAGGATACTCATTTTTATTATGCTTCATGTTAACTTGCAAAACATCATACTTTACCTTTCAATACAAGTGATTCTGTTTCTAGTACACCATTTGTCTGTGTATGATCTTGTTCATTTAGATATTTGGGAAGCTTCTCCTACACCCACAATAGGTGGTTCGAAATATTTTGTTATTTTTGTTGATGATTTTTCTCAAAATAATTGGATTTATCTGATGCATCGTAAATCTGATTTGTCTAAAATTTATTGTGAGTTTACCAGTATCAAAACTCAAATTTCTAGTACTATCAAGGTACTTCGTATTGATAATGCCACTTAATATAAAGAACACTCCTTTCTAGAATTTCTTCACCAAAATGGCACTGGGTACATAGATCATGTCAGGAGCTTGTTCACTTAAACACATCGTGCTAAACACAAACACAGACATATCCTTGACACTATTTGTGCACTCTTCATATGTTCTTCTTGCCCACAACGGTTCTGGGGTGAAACAACACTTACTGCTATCTATACCATTATATTGGGTTCTGTCTTCTGTT
The DNA here is from genome assembly GCA_025175665.1 of Cinchona pubescens. Classification (NCBI taxonomy): domain Eukaryota; kingdom Viridiplantae; phylum Streptophyta; class Magnoliopsida; order Gentianales; family Rubiaceae; genus Cinchona; species Cinchona pubescens. Next base: position 589,618 of record JANKKI010000217.1, read on the forward strand.
ATCAATAATCAGATTCCTTATGAACGTCTTTTTTGATCTACTCCTAATTATATACAATTCAAAATTTTTAAGGTTATGCCTGTTTTGTTCTACTTCAACCACACGAACACCATAAATTAGAATATTGTGCAAGGTTGTGTTGTTTTCTTGGCTATGGGATTGAACATAAAGGTTACCGATATTGGAATCCGCAGTCCAAAAGACTTCGTATACCTTGTCATGTTGTCTTCTGGGAACACGAAATGTTCTCTTCTATGTCCAAATTTTATTTCCTTGTCACTTCTTCTCCAATTCGTTTCACTAATCATCTAGTGATATTTTTCCTAACGAGCTTGTTGTCGACTCTTCTCATGACAGCCCGACTAATAACTCGACCCAAAATCATGCTACAGTTAAGGCTCCTGCTCCGTTGTCTCTCAGGAATTGCCTCATCCATCACCACCTGATTCATCATCTCCACTTGCCTTACGTAGATCAAATCGTGTAAGAGAAGTTCCTACTCATGTTCGTGAGTTTTATTATTTTTCTACTATCTTAACTTTTCAAGAACCCACTTCTTATTGACAGACAAGTTCTTGGTGGTTTAAGATGATACTGATTAGACAGGTCCTTGATTTGTCTCCTACTTGGGATCTTATGGAGCTAGAGACAGAAGGATTCTTATCTGCTATTGGTTGTAAATGGATTTACAAGATTAAAACCCACTCAGATGGAACAATCGAGAGACCTAAAGCTCACTTAGTTGCTAAAGATTTTGCTGAAGAACATGGAATTGAATACGAATAAACCTTTGCTCCTGTTACCCGTCTTACTTCTATTCGTTATTTACTTGCTACTGTTGCTGTTTGTCATTGGCAACTATTTCAGATAGATGTTAAGAATGCCTTCCTTAATGATGATCTTGCTGAAGATGTCTATATGAAACCGTCCCTCGATTATGATCATCCAACAGACAAGGTATGTAAGCTTCATTGGGCTCTCTATGGTCTCAAACAAGCCCCTCGAGTTTGGTTTTCTAAGTTTACCTCCATGTTTTGCAGTTTGGGCTCGCCTCTAGTCCTTATGACTCAGCTCTCTTTCGATCAAGTATCGAATAGTACAAGTCTTCTTTTACATCTAGATGTGTGATAAGATCATTACTGGGTATGATCTTGATGGTATCACTGACTTAAAACGTCATATCTATCAATATTTCGAGATGAAGGACTTGGGATTTTTAAGTTATTTTCTTGGTCTTGAGGTCTCTTCTAATTCTGATAGATACTTTCTTACTCAAGCCAAGTATACCTAGGATTTTGTTGCTTGAGTTGACTTAACTGATAGTACAATTGTTTCTACTCTAACTGAAACTAATGCTCACTTTATTCCTCATAACGGGTCCCTTTTTCTCAGATCTTACATTATATCGTTAGTTGGTAGACAGTCTAGTCTATCTTACAGTTAGTAGACTTGACATTGCTTATGCCATTGATGTTGTCAGTCAATTCATGGAAGCTCTTAGGACGACTCATTTTGCAGCTGTTCTTCGCATTTTGTGATATCTCAAGGGTACTCCGTTTTATGGTCTTCATTTTTCTTGCCATTCCACACTTGATTTACATGTTTATTCTTATGTTAATTGGTTCGGAGATCTCATGAATAGACACTCCATTACAGCTTTTTATTTTTTTCTAAATTAGTTATCATCTCTTATCTTTTGGAAAAATAAAAATGAGACTATTACAGCTTAATCTAGCACCGCAATTGAATATCGTGCAATTGCTGCTACTACTCAAAAACTTTTTCGGTGGTTACTCGAACATATGGGCATTTCTCACTCATCCGCTACTCTTCTTCATTATGATAATCAAAGTGCTATACAAACACAATAATGTCTTCCATGAGCATGCTAAACAAATTGAAAATGACTAGCATTTTGTTCGCCACATCTGATTTGTAGAGAACTTTGGTTGCAATATGTTTTCTCACAAGATCATCTCTGACATTTTCACTAAGGCTTATCCACCTTGTCATTTTCTCGCCTTATGTTCCAAACTCCAGTTCGTCTACTCTTAACCACCTTGAGTTTGAGGGGGGATGTTAACATATATAACATAAGTTATAATAATATGTCAAGTGTCTATTTTGTTGTGTAAATATTAGGTAATTGTATATTTCATTCCCCAATCAAAGGTCTTGATTAGCAAGACCTTCCTTATGTTATCATGTACCCTAACCTATTTAAGTGTATGTATTGTGTCAATTGGATATACACAAGTTTGACAATTCTTTCACAACTCCTGTCATAACGAGTAATATTTAGTGTTTGTTAACCATTTAAACTCAGGGATCGTTCCATAAGCATAATACATGAAATGTATATATGCATATAGTGTCAAACTATTGGAGTTCGACTTGAGCTTGGTTTAATATAACCTTATTTTAGCTTGACTTGAGAAAGGTATGCATAAACTGAACCATGTTCACACTTTATATAATCTTGGATATAAAGAAAACGAAAATTTTCAAATGATAACAAAGATTAAAAAATCATTTCAAGAAATTAAATGTCTGAGAATATGATTATGTACACTACACATAAAAATGAAGAGTAAACTAAGGAAAAAAACGCACCGACAAACAAAATACTTAACAAATTTTTACTACAAGGAATTTAGGTTTACAATGGTCGTGGATAAAGGCTTCCTGCTTCAGTTCTATTGAGTTGGCTATTCTTGTGAAGTCATCAGTTCTTGGAAAAATTCTTTACTATTTACTTGGCATTGCGGAGTGAGTATTACATGTATTGGATGATTGAAAAGTAGTTAGATCTCTTTATTTTTTAGTTATTTCAACGACTGTTATGTTGGAAAAAAAATTTCAAAGAAAGAAAAATAATCACATAATAAACCACCAAAAACTAAAATAATAATAATAATTCAAGAATTAGAGTTGCCTGATTAGGGTCGAAGTACACTAAATAGCGTTCTCCTTAGGAGTGATATGTCCCGTACTCCATTGGGTTGATGTCGTGTTCCTTCACCAAGATACAATGACTTTCAAGTATGTTCCGATGCAACGAAACAATACTCATGAACTGAAAATACTCTTGTACTCAAATTATTTGTAGATGTAATTTACAATTACTGTAATTGTATGTGATGTAGAAATAATAAAATTATGGATATCGATGGAAAAAATTTAAGTAACGTAATATGATTTTGATAGCATATGTTGTCTGATGATTTTTCCTCGAGTAAAAGTATCATATTTATAGTATTTTAGAACATAGAAAATAGCTATTGGAAGAGAGAGATTTTTTAGCGTTACTTCCCTGATTTTGTGACATACGTTAGTAGTGTAACGTTAGAATAGTTAGAGATATCTACTCTCCTGATTTTATGAAGTGGTTATAGTTAGGAATGTATCTTAAGGAGGGAGTTGGAAGACTCCTTTTAAGTTGTGTAAATGGGTGGGTTCCACAAGAGTCACACTCTCAATTAATTTTAAATTACTATTAGCAATCCCCCACATAATTTAAAATTTATGATTTGAGTACTTTTACTGTATAATTGGTATAGGTGTAGGCGTCTTTCAAATTTGAACCTATACTTTGTGATAGTAAGTCTTAGTTTGAAGGAACATAGTGTACTTATACAGAATTAGAAATTTTAGAACTAGATCATTTAAACCAAACTTTAACCCACCACACACAAAGTAAGGGCAATTCACTTCTAGCATGGTTCGGCACATTAAACAGTCATGCGCACGTATCTCGTTTTCATAAGTGTTTTTAGGGAATAGCCTTAACTTCCTATTGCAGTACCTCACTGCTATACTTATATAGGTGTATCCTCCAAGGATAATCTATGATCATTACCCAACAGATATCTGCTTTAGACGCATTCAAAGATTAACTCTTCCTTATAATACTATCACAGTAATGAGCACCACGTATTAGGAATAGGACTAGGGAATACCCCTCGTAAAAATAATAATAATAATAATGTACTTATTCGAGTCACTCTGTAGTTTTGTTTTTACCTATTGAACCTCAATCATGGGATTTCTAATCACAGAAGTTAAGTGTCCACTGCGATGACTACTTATAGGTTTCAATCCCATTTTCCTGGATATTCCAATAATTAGCTTTCGAGCTAAACCTTTTGTAAATGGATCTGTCAAATTATTTTATGATTTCACAAAGTCAAGTGTGATAATGGACCTTGAGACAACAATAGTTTTATGGAGTTTCATCACAATCTGATATGTCTCCTCTTTTCATTAAATTGGCATTCTTTGCTTTAGATATTGCAGCTTGATTATCACAATGAATATGCATAGCAGGAATTGGCTTTATTAGTAAAGGCAAATAAGACAATAGATATTTTAACCATTCAAAATAGTATATGCCAAATTTAAAATAATAAATTCTCTCTTCCATTGTTGATTTAGAAATTAAAGATTGTTTACTAGATTTTCAAGAGATTGCACCACCACCTAGTGTAAAAATATAACCACTAGTGGCTTTAGTTTCATCAGAATCTGTGATCTAATTAACATCACAAATCCTTCTAATATATGTGGATATCCAAAATATTGAAGTCCATAATCAATAGTACCTCTAATATATCTAAATATTTTTTCATGGCTTGCCAATGATCGACACTCTAGAGGATTACTAGTGTATCTACTCGATTTAGCTGATAGTAAAAGAAATATCAGGTCTTATATAATTAGAAAGATACATTAATGACCCAATTATTTGTGAGTATTGGTTATTTGTCTCTTATACACATTAAGATGTTTAATGAATATGCTTTTTATAATATGGAATAAAAACTGATTTCTATATTATAGTAGTTGAATTTTTTTCAATAAATATTCAAAATAATGTGATTGTGTTAACAATATTCCATGCTCATTTTTTATTAATTCGATAGCTAAAATGATATTAGCTTGTCCTATATCTTTCGTATCAAAATTACTTGATAAGAAATTTTTTATTTCTTTATTCACTTTTAAATTTGTTCCAAAAATTAAACTGTCTTTTACATATAAGCAAAGAATTACGCAACCACTATCAAATTGTTTCACATATACACATTTATCATAATCATTAATTCTAAAACCATTAGAAAGTATAACATTATCAAATTTTTCATGCCATTGTTTAGGTTTGAAGTTTGTTTTAATCCATACAGTGATTTAACAAGTTTATAAACTTTATTTTCTTACCCAAGAATATTAAAACCGTCAGGTTGATCTATATATTTTTTCTCATTTAGATCTCCATTTAAAAATATAATTTTAACATCCATTTGGTGTATTTCTAGTTTATAAATTGAAGCAATAGCAGCTAATAATCTAATGATGGTAGTATGAGTTACAGGAAAATAAGTATCAAAGAAATCTTCACCTTCTTTTTGAGCAAAATCTTTTGCTACAAGTCTTACTTTAAAATTTTCAACTGTCTAAGTTTTTTCTCAAAAATCCATCTACATTCTATAGTTTTATTTCCTAGTAGAAAATTAGTCAAAAACCAAGTCTTATTAGACATGATAGAATCCATTTCACTGTCATGGCCTCTTTCCAAAAAGAAGAATCAGAAGATGTCAGAGATTCGTTATATGCTTTAGGATCACTTTCTACTAAAAAAATATATAAAAATTATTTTAAAATAATTTTTCTATTTTTTTCTTACTCTTTTTCTCCTTCTTTATTCTATTTGAGAATCATTTTTCTCGTTATTGTTTGAATTAGAAGTTCACCAATTGACCTATTAATTTTTTCCTTCATTGGAAAAATACTTTCATAAAATACTGCATCTCTTGTTTCCATAATAATATTATTAGGAATTTCTAAATGTTCAGAATTAATTACTAAAAATCTATAACCAATACTATCTAGATAATATCCTATAAATACACAATCAATAGTTTCAGGACCTAATTTTTTGTTTTTTTTTGTTTTTTTTTGTTTTAGTATCAGGCACTATAATTTATGCCAAACACCCCAACACATCTTATGTGTTTAAAGACAGGTTTTCTATTTTTTCAATATACATAAACATTATTATATTAGAATCAATTCTAATGGGATAGTAGAAAATAGAGCTTCACCCCATAATTTTTAGGCAAACGAACTAGTTAATATTGCATTCGCCATATCCAATAAAATTCTATTTTTTTTTTCTTCTATCCCATTAGATTGAGGTGAATATACTAATGTTTTCTAATGTATTATGCTATGTTGTTCAAAAAATTCTTCCATTTCAGTTGAAGCATATTCTCTACCCCTATTAGATCTTAATATTTTTATCTTCTTTTCTAATTGATTACCTCTAAGAGCTTCATAAATTTTAAACTTATCAAATAATTCACTTTTTTGACATACCAAATATACAACATAAAACTTTGAAAATCATCATTAAATATTATAAAATATCTTTTGCCACCTCTAGTTAAAATATTATTTAAATCACACACATCAGTATGTATTAGTTCTAATAATATAGTATTTCGCTCAACATATTTAAAATTTTTTTAGATAGATTTGATTGAACACAAATTTGACATTTTTCCTTTTTACTCATATCAAAGTTTGGTATAAGTTGCATGCTCATCATTCTCTTAATTGTATTAAAATTTACATGCCCAAGTCTATCATAAATTGTTAAATTATGTGGGGGATTGCTAATAGTCTGTCTCTTATACACATCTAGATGTGTATCTGTATAATATATTAAGTTTAATGGTTTGATCACATACATAACCTTTTCCGATAAAAGAACCTCTAAACGAAATTACAATTTTAGTTGATTCCATAACAATTCTGAAACCTTGTTGCATTATTGAGGTATTACTAATCAAATTTCTCTAAATTTTAGGAACATTCAAAACTCTATCTAGTGTAAAAATCTTGCCCGAGTCAACTTTAAATCTACACGTCCTTCCCCTAACACCCTAGCCACACTTCCATTTCCCATAGTGATAAATGTTTATAGGTTGATTCCTAATAACGTGTAGATTTGAAAGCTGTCTCTTATATTGAAATCTAGATGTGTATAAGAGACACTTACTTACTTTTATTTCTGAGACATTCAAAATATCTATCATTTGGGTTAAATGAGCTAGGCCCCACAATTACAATATTGGCTTGTGGGTTTTGGGACACTGGAGGAAGATATTATCTGGATTATTATTTTGAGCTTTGTTGAAGAAACATTCCTTAGCTTTATGATTTATTTTTTCACAAACATAGCAACCGGCATGCTTCCTTGAATTAAAATTATTATTATTATTAGTAGTGGTGTTATTATTGTAATTATCATTGAATTTTCTCTTGTTATTCCTTTTCTTAAAATTTGCCGATTTAGGTTTATGAACATTTTCAACAACAAGAGCTTTGGGTTGAATTTTTTAAAAACTTTATTTTCCTTTTGTTTTCTTATCTATTCTTTCTTCTATTATTAGAGATACAAATAACTCATTGAAAGAAAAATTATCAGGCTTTTGTTTATAAATCTGTATAAAACTCAGACCAGGAATGAGGTAATTTTTTAATCATAATCAGATAATGACATACCATTTTGTTCATATGAAATATAATATTTTGAAATTCGTGAGTTTGTTCCCTAACAATTTTTCCATTGATCATTTGAAAACTCAAAAATTGCTCAGCATAGTATCTTCTCATACCAGTTGCATTTTCAGTTCCATGTATATATTCTAAGGCATCCCCCAATTCAATAGCAATTTTGATAAAACAAAAAATACTATAAATTGAAGGAGACAAGGCACTTAAAATTCTATCATGACAAAAACAAAAATCATTATTAGTATCATCAGAAGATTTTTTTGGTAGAATCAAAAGAATCCAGTGTCATGTCAGTTGCAACAATTTCAACTGAGCAATCAATTTTTTCTACCGATTTTCCTTTTTTTCTTGCTATTAAAGCATCATGAATGACAAAATAGAAGCCTAAAGTAGTGAGCCAAAATTTCATTGGTTGTCGCCAACATCTGAAATTCACTCCATCAAAATTTTCAGGCTTGCAAGAACTATAGTCATCTGAACCCATAATAATTCTTTTTAAAAAAAAATCCTAAAAAATTATTTGTATCACTCCTAAGACTGTTGGAAAAATATTTTCAAAGAAAGGAAACTAATCACAGAATAAACCACCAAAAACTAAAATAATAATAATTATTCAAATGAAGGATTAAAGTAGCTTGGTTAGGGTCGAAGCATACCAAATAGCCTGTCTCCTTAGAGAGTAATACGCCTGTACTGTACTTGGGTTGATGTAGTATTCTTTCCCCAGGATACAATGACCTTCAAATACGTTCTGATGCAGCAAAAAACCCATGAACTGAAAATACCCTTGTACTCAAATTATTTGGAGATGTAATTTATTACTGTAATTGTATGTGATGTAAAAATTATGGATATGGATAGGGAGAATTTAAGTAACGTAATATGATTTTGATAGCATATGTTGTCTGATGATTTTTCCTCGAGTAAAAGTATCCTATTTATAGTATTTTAGAACATAGAAAATAGCTGTTGGAAAAGTAGACTTTTTAACGTTAAGAGATTGATTTTGTGACATACGTTAGTAGTGACACGTTAGAGTAGTTAGAGATATCTACTCTCCTGATTTTATAAGTTGGTTATAGTTAGGAACGTACCTTAAGGAAGGAGTTGGAAGACTCATTCCAAATTGGCCTGTAAATGGGTGGGCTCCATAAGAGTTCCACTCTCAATTAATTTTAAGTTACTATTAACATGTTATATCCACTACACATTGTAGAATGAGTAGTTAAGACTTTACTTCAATTCTTAATTATCCATGTGAAAGTCAAGCAAGAAATTGCAACTAATTGGTTGGATATGTTATACTGCAGCAAGAAAGGAAAAATGATATTGAAATGACCAAATTACCTGTGCCCTACTCTACAGAATTGGGAAAGCATTTTGATGTGACACTAATATTCTTATGGTTGCAATAATATTTGCCCAACCAATTTGGTTGATTGATGAATAAAGTTACTAGATATTCAAATCAAATGGAGTTGATTAGATTTGATTTGCTAACTAATCAAACTAAACATCATTAGAAATTGGCTAGGTATTTAACAATCCAAAAGAAAATAACAAATGATATAAACATATGTAAAAAAGAGAGCCGAAGAATTGGCTGGTTTAGTCCAAATTAGAACAAAATTTTAATTCAATTTGTAATTAAATTAAAATTCTTTTTAGTTTGAAGGACTACAATTGAACATTTGTTTTAGTTTGAAGAGTCAAATTTAGACTATTTCAATTTGGAGGTTATATTGAAATATTTTTCAATTTAGAAGGCCAAAATATTACTTTTTCCATTCTATTTTATAAGCACTCTTTCTATTTTGGTTTGTTCCAAATTGTTTGTCATCCTTAAAAAGGCAAATTTATAAAGGTCATTTTTTTTCCTCATGCAACCCCTAAAGATTGATGCATCAAGTATTCGACCAACTAAGAAAACTCTCAAAATCATTTCAAATTTTGAAATTTCAAAATCGACTAACAAATTTTTAATTTAATTAAGGGACAATTATGGGAAAAAGTATTTTCTTAGTTGGTCGAATACTAATTTTCTTAAACTGCATGCAAGTTTTATTATTAAGAGCAAAATGTACGAATAGTTACCAAACTATTAGGCTGTTGCATACAAGATCACTAAATTATTTATTTTGCATAAATTTGGTCACTAAATTACCTAAAGTGTATATCTGGAGTTATTGAATTATTTATTTTACAAATTTGGTCACTAAATTATCTTAAATGTGTGTTTCTTCGTGATTGCATATACATACGTAAGGTAGTTCAGTGATCAAATTTGCAGCAGAGTGACTCCAAACATACATTTAAGGTATTTTAGTAACCGAATTTGCAAAAAAATAGTTCAATAACCTTGTATGCTACAATTTGATAGTTTGGTAACCATTCATACATTTTGCTTTGTATGGCAAATGATATAGCCATTTTTGATGTAATCTTAATGCATGCAACAATAATTTTTAATTAAATGACCAAAGTCCCGGTGTCAGTCAAACAATTTTTAGTGGACCCTTTACCAAAAAGATACACTTGGTTACTCCATTCCATCTTCATCTATGTGTTTTCAGGTGTCAAACCATCCATGTCACACATCACCCCTCTTGTATTTCAAATTTTCAATAGCTATTTAATATCCTCACCATATCTTTTCTAATCAAACAATCTAAATCCAATTTTAGTGTCTAACACAGTAATATTTTTGGAAAAGGACTTCTGTCTCTTATGGTGTCATTTAGATGTTTATTCCAACATCGATTCTTGCATCAACAATGATACAGAATATATTACTTAATGACTAGC